>JH720316.1:379586-408962 GCA_000231825.2 Tetrahymena elliotti 4EA | reverse complement strand
TTTATTTCATGAATTTCAATCAATATACTCATACAAATAAAGTTCTTTTTAAAAAATTCTTAAATTCTACCCAAAACATTTTTAAATTTTTAAAACAAAATTTTTTAAATAAAAATAAAAATTTACATTTATAATAATTCAAATAAATAAATTCATATTCAAGCACACTTTTTCAACAATTAAAATCATTTCTACCTTTAATTTTAAACAAAAAATAAGTAAAATAAATAATTTTTTAGTAGAATAAACTTTGAGTTAATAATGATTTTTTAACATTTTTTTATTTATTATGATCATAACTTAAATTATGAAATTTAATAAAAAGAATGTAGAAAGAGAGAGAGAAAAGAATATCTAAAAGAATTGCATAAGGCTTATACCCCATTCCATTCAAAGAGAGAGATGAGCTTGAATAATCTCTAAGATAACTTAGTTCATTAAAGACTTCAATTGCAGATGCTATGATTTTGGTGATGGATCTTCACAATTCAGCAGCAGATGTAGTTAATACTATTTACTAGGCTTGTCTTTGCATGAAAAATAATATGAATTAAATGGTAATAAATATTTATAAAAAGAAAATTCAGTAAAATGAAAAATAACATTTAAAAAAACTCAAAAAATATCATAATTGCAGATTTTGTGTATTTGATCACACAAAATTTAAGAATTATGTTGAAATTATCAAATAAAAGTCCTAGAAAAAAACCAAATATATTATTTAAAAGAATTCAACAAATCTCATAAATCAATTATTTAATTGTTAAATTATTGTTGTAATTCATTGGTTAATTGGAAATTTTTAGGATTTTGTTGAATTTATTTGAAATTAACTAATAAAAGCTCCAAACATTATGTAGAATATTTTATCCCAAAAAAAATTGATCTTATATCTTATATTTTTTTAAATATTATTTAAATGAAGATGTTTAAACTGACTTACTTACTTAAAAATTAAAAAATGTTGTGGGTATTTATTGTTTGAATTGAAATAAATAATCACCTTTAATTAAACAAATAAATTTATTTAAACTATTTAATTAATTTACAGATGTCTTTAGTCTATTTGATTTCAGATGTGTTGTATAATAGTTCTCAGACTTCTAGCAATTTTTGGTCTTTTCGTTTATACTTTGAATGGACTTTGCCAGACATTTTTGAGATACTCAATTATACTTACAGACACAATTCAGAGAGAGATGCTACTGGAGCTTAGAGTTTTAAAGAAAAAGTCCTCCGTGTTTTACAAGTATGGAATAACTGGGCTGTGTATGATTCTAACTACATGAATGGATTAGAGATACTTTTCAATTCAGAGCCTTTAGATTTTATTTTATAAAAAATGAACTCAGTTACAAATCATATTACTTTTAGACTATAAGTATATTGGGAACAACTTTAATAGATACCATAGGATAAGGTATTTTTTAAAAATATTAAAATTTTTTAAATTAACAAGTTGAGATAGATCAAATTTTTTAGTTTATTTTTGTTCATTTGATAAAAAAAATACACATGGAAATTTGAATTAAGTGTAATTAACTATTTTAATTAAGTTAGAAAGAGAGTCACATAATCAAGGCGTAAGCTCAAGGGGTAGTATTAGATAAATATTTAATCGTCTAGTAGTTATTGAATACTACAGACTTTTAAAGTAGCTTAAGGGAAATAGTGAAGATATTCAAAAATTTACTAAATAAGAAGCTATTTAGTAGATGCAGCGCTTTAATAAGAACGTGATAAATACAACTGACCATGATTATATGAAAAAAGAGTTAGTGGAAGAGTGGACTAATATTGGTTTATCTTTACTAACTTACATTCAAGATAAGAATAAATTTTTCAACGAGAATGATATCGATGGATAACCTATTACAGAGTTTGACGAAATCTTTTTAGAAATTAAAAATAGTGAAAAACCCAAAGAGGCTGAAGTATCTAATGACATATTTTAAATCATAGAAGAGGAGAAGGGTGAAGAATACAAGGAATCAGAAATTAACGGCACACCATTAACGGCAGAAGAGATTAAAAATATTTAAAATAATGTGTATGAAGTTATTTCTGATTTCGAGATTTCTTTCCTCACAAAGCCCATACCAGCACAAAGGGCGCACACAAATTAACAGCATCAGATACCTTCAATTTCTTCTAAAAAGCCTTAAGCACAGGTAAAATAGTAAAATTTGAAAGTAATTTTCAAGTATCTAAGAAAAAACAACACATTATTTGAAAAATTGCAATTACCTAAAAATATACTGACAACAAATTATTAATTAAATAAGAATTTATAAGAAAAATGTAAAATTCAATATTTAATCAAAGAGAAGTGATCAATTTAAAAATAATTTGTCTTTTTCAAGAGGTTCAATTTTTTAATTAAAAGAACTTTTACAAATTCTTTTCATAAAAATACATACAATATCACCATTATTTATTTTAAGTAACGAGTAATCTAATTAACAACTAAATATAATCTTTAAACACCAATTATTCTTTTGCTCACCCACCCTGAAACATAATTTTGTTAAATTAATCTTTTCCTTTGTTTTAAAATATTATTAAAAAATATAAATAGAACCAATCAGATGATAAAAAAACCCTACCAAAACCTGCACAATAGCAGTAAGCTTCAAGTAGTACAAATCCAATATAAATAGGTTAAAAATACCAAAAATTAAATGTACCTTCTATCAGTTCTTACAAGCAAGAAAAATCAAATATTTATTCTCAATCTGCAGCTGGTTTTGCCAAACTTAGGGGCAATAGCAAGCGAAACGAAGCTTCTTCATCTTCTAGTTCAAGAAGCAGAAGTAGAGGTAGAAAGTAATCTACTAAAGATAGCAAGAAGGACAGTAGAAGCAGATCAAAATCCTCCAGAAAAACCTCTAAAAATTAGAAAAAAGGAGACAGAAAAGGAAGATATTCTTCAAGCTCAAGTTCTTCTTCTTCTTCATCTTCCTCGTCTTCTTCTTCCTCATCATCTTCTAGATCAAACTCAAAAGACTCCAAAAATAAAGTAATTTATTTAAGATATCACTTATTCATGTGTTAATTTAAAAATATAAAACAGAGAAGAAAAGGCTACAATGATAAAAACCAAAAGAAAAGATGAGCAACAATTCAAAAAAAAATAGTTTTAATTAAAATAACAATTTTTCATTCTGTTCTTTATGTCAAATGAAAAGTGAAACATAGACATTGAATATTTATAATTTTTGTGTTGTATTTCATTAAATTCAATGTTTTATTTACAAAACTTTTTTCTGCTAATTATTTTTAATTTTCCAGCAAAGTCTAACTAAAGGGGTAGAACCTCATCATTATTTATTTATAATGTAATTTACTCTGAGCTAAATTTCTTGATATAAACAGAAATGTTTCCTAAACTTACTTAAAATATAAATACCTAAACCACATAAACTACTTCTACCAAAAAAATCAAAACTATTTCTACAAAATGTGATGTGAATTAATCCTTAAATGACAATGTACTTCTAATAGTTTTGTAAAAAATTATTTCAAAATTATCATATTTCTAAGTTTAATTATTACTAGCAAATTCAAGTACATATTTAAACCAAAGCAAGCTCCTAATTTAAAAAAATACTTTAAACCAAATTAACTAAATCAGATTTTGTATAGCAGCAGTAAAAAGATATTTGTTTCTTTAACTTTTTTAAATAATTAAATTAATTTCATTTTTTTCAATTAATTAAATTAAAATAGTTTTTTTTATTTCATGATTTAAAATTAAAAATTTTTGTTTAAAATAAAATGTGTTGAAAATGTTAAATTTAATAATGAATTAATTATTTTAGTTCATCATTTATTTTTAATCATTTTTAGATAACTTATTTATTGTAAGAATATTATTATTGATTTATTAGAATAATTATTTATTTTTTTTGGTTTAGAGCATTTAGTATTTTTAGAATAGGTCGATTTGTTTGTTTTGATTGAAAAAGAATGATTTATCAGATACAGAAACGATGAAGATTAAGATGAATTTAAAAATTTAAGAAATTATTGAATTTTTAAATGTTAAGAAAAAAAAATTTGAAAAGTAATTAAAGGAAGAACTTAAGATCATAATCAATAAATATATAGAAAAATATTAGAAATAAAGGTATTAGATATTATAATAGGATATTTTAAAACTAGTTTTCATAGCTATTTTATCTGTTCATACATAAGTAAGAAAAGAAAATAAGGAAGCAAGCAATCATATTAAATAAAAGGTAAACAAAACTATTCAATTAATGGCAGCTGTAGATGAAGAAGTTAAAAAAGCTTGTGAAAATTGCAAGCAATTATTCCCTGAAAGCAAAGTATAATTACATGAAGCTTATTGCTTGAGAAATATTAGAAAATGTCCTAATTGTGAGATGTTTGTTGATAAAAGAGAAATGGAAGAGCATTAAGAGGAATTCCATAAGCCAGTTGAATGTGAAAAGTGTGGAAAAACTGTAGAAAACTAAACATTAATGCAGAAGCATATTGATACTTAATGCTAACTTAGACCTCGTGAATGTCGCTATTGCAATGTATCTTTCCCTGTTTAAGAATTTGAATAACATGAGTATACTTGTGGGTGTCGTACAAAGTAATGTGAGTTATGTAAAAAGAATATTTTAATGAGAGATTATGATATCCACATTGATACATGCGTAGGAATTGTAGAAGAAATTAAAAAACCTGAAATCAAACCAAAAGCATCAGTACCTTAGAGTAATAATTAATCATCATAAAGTAGTCAATAGAATAAGCCAGCCAACTAGAACATCCCTAGTTCATATCCCTAAAGCAGTATTAATTAAATTCTTAAAAATGAAAGAGTTAGAGAACAAAATAAAGGAGATTTTGATCCAAATGCAGCTTTGAAGAAAAAAAAAGAGGAAGATGATTAAAGAGCTGCTGCAGCTGCATAATAAATGAAGAATTAATATTAAAAAGATAGCTCAAATAAAGGCACAAATGTACCCCCTTATCAACCTTCTTCTTAATACTAATAATAATTTTAATAATAAAATGTTTCAAACTCATCTTAACCATCCAAAACTAATATTTCATCCCAATAGTAACAACGCAATCCAATTTCAACTAATAATCAAGCATTGAATAACTTAGAAAAAAATAAAATTCCTAATGATCAAATTAAGCCTTAGATTTCTTCTGTCAATGGTTTAAGCAAGCAATAATCTAGCAATTCTTCTTAAGGATAGTAAAATGTTTAATTAAATCCTACACGTCCAACTTAATAGTAAGAGAAATAACTTGTAGATAAGTATGGAGTAAAACCACCTAGCTCTCAAGGTCAAAGATAGCCGTTAGTAGCAAATAAGCAAGATATACCTTCGGTTAGTAAACCAAATCAAATTAGTGCTTAAAACCAGTAATAACCAATATCAACCTACTAAATGAGATAAGATGACATCTACGGAGCTGGTTTAGCTAATAAATATGACAAAGATCCCTACTCATAAAAAAGAGAAGATTTAAAACCAAATAATAATATCTATAACAGCAAGTAAAGCTCAAATATTTCTGACGCATCAAGATAGAGAAGAGAAGAAGAACGCTTAAAGGAGTTGAATGATTTACCCACGCAAGGTTATTATGATAATTTGAAAACCATGAAAAACCCTAATTTTGAGAAAAAAAGTAGTGAGTTGTCTAGTTAGGATAAATATTAGCAAAAGTACACTAACATGAATTAGCAGATTAATAAATAGCCTCTGACCAATGAGTAAAAACCAAAAACTTAAAATATTTACCCAGATTAATATCAGAAACCAATAAATAACCATTAATATCCTTTACCGATCCAAAATCAATAAATAAAGCCACAATAACCAACAAATGAAAAACCATCATATGGATCATAAGCAACAAGTTACCAGCCTTCTGTACCTATTTAAAAACAAATACCTCCTAAAGGTCAACCAGAATTCAATCAGCCTTCAAGTAAGTACCCTCCTACAGGATATAAAAATCATGAAGAAATTTTAAGAAACGTTCCTTCATAAGCTTCATAAGGTCTATCTGGCATACCCAACTATCAACCTTTGAATAAACCTACTGGGTATCCTTCTAACACCTAGAGCACCTCCAATTAAAATCAGAGAGTCCCCAGCAGAGGAAAATACGATCAAAAACCAACTTACCCCCCTAGTTCTCAATAAAATCCTGTTTTAAAAAAGTAACCTAGCAGCAGTGGAAATAATAAGCAAGATAATATAGGTTATGACGACGATGATGAACTGTAAAAAGCAATAATGATGAGTGTCTAAGAAAAATCAAAACAACCCTAGTTAAATTCTAGATCCAGCTAATCAAAATCATCTAACTAACAAATTAAGTAAAATCCCAGTTATGAGCAAAAACCAAAATATAATGATGGTGGTATAAATAATGAAGATGAAGAAGAAATTTAAAGAGCTATCATGGAGAGTATGAAATAAGCTAAGCAATAACCAACTAGCAATAAATATGGCTAAGAAAAATAAGGAGGAGGTTACAAGCCTTAACAATAATATAACAACCAGTATGGTGGTATGGCTGATGATGAAGTCTATGATGAAGAGATCGAAAAAGCCATTCTTTAATCTCTAAAAAAATGAAAGAAGAGATAAAATAATTAATTAAGAATAGATAATTTTATATAGCAAAAAAAAGAGATATCTGAAAATTATAAAAGAATAAAATCTATTGGTAATTTTTAGGATTAAATAAGCAAGACTAAATATATATAAATATAATCAAAGACCTAACTAACTTAATATTTGTGTAAATTTAGATTGTTTTTTTATTAGTATGAGGATACATTTACAAAATAGAAAATTGTTTTTATGCTTTATGAATTTTTTTGTTTATTTTGCAAACCTTTTTACTCATTTTTTTAGAACAACAAACAGGTAATTAATCAATCGATTCATTGTCGCAATTATATGCATTTTTAAGCACTGATTAAAAGTAATCTTTAATTTTTTTTCATTCTTTCTTACAGTAAATTAATTTTGTGTTGGTAAAAATTTGGTTTAATATTTGGCAAAATTTTGGGGTAAGTGGACTTAGTTAGCTAGCTTTGAAAAATTAAGTTAAATTTGCTCCTAACCAGCTAACAGCTTTTCAAAATATTTGGATATGATCACATTTTTAATTGAAGAATTACAGATTTAAATTATCTAAAATTGTTGTTATTTCTAATTTTTACTTTCCTAAAATCCCACTTAAATTAGTTTATTTCTTTTTTATGGTAACAGTAAGATATTTAACTTATGTATTTCTAGATGGAGTTAGTTATTTCTTTTAATTTGCATTTATTTTCGTTTAATTGAATTCATAAACTGTTTGCATCACATATTCAATAATCACTGGTTTATTTTTCAGAAAAATAACAACATTTTTAATTTTGATATTCAATTATTTTTCTATAAAAAGAATAAGCCCTCAAGATAAAATTTTTTAGAAATTTGAAGCAAATTTTGCTTAAAAAATATGCAAAGCTGCTATGAGTTGATCTCTGAGCATGATTATAGTGATAATGAAAATAAATACTTTGCTATTGAGTAAATTTTAGTGTATAGACTTCAAATTCAAAAAATATTGTACAATTAAGTGTAATCTAGGGTTGAAGAAAAATTTAATTAGTTTATATTAAAAGAAGGAGAAATGACATTACAGCCAAACCAATACTTAATTTCAATTTATTTATTTTGCTAAATGTAATTTTCTTGATAAGGATGTTAATCAATAATAGGTGATGAATTTACTTTCTATTTTAAGAATTATTTTTTACTCTGAATTAGAAATGATGATATTTATCAAAAATTTTTTATGTTTTATCAATTTACAAAATTGCAAATTACTCAGTGATAAAAAAATGCTCAGCTTAAATTGTAAACCCTTAAATTAACTTCCACAATTTTCTTCTATAAAGGTAATAATATTCCGATTATCTGCTTACAAAAAACCTCACTAAAAGTTAACTTTTCTCTCATATTTTGGACCAATAATCAAATTTCTAGAAATCTTTGATATTAAATTATTTATAATAGTAACTTCAAAAATAAAATATACATGAAATGTTCTAGTTAGTATTATGAGCGAATTCCCTAACTTTTAAAATCAATTTTTTATTAAAATGGTGGATTTACAGTCTTCTTACTATGCATCCTTTTTTTGCTGTGTATTTTACACTTTATCGATATTAAATGTTATTTATTCTCAAATACCAAGCAAACGGGTACATATTTATGCACTTTTTCTTATGAAATCTTTCAATCAAAACCGAAAAAGCACTTAAAAAAGAACTACCTAGTAAAGGAATTAAATTGATACTACTTTTATACTTTTTTTATTTCTCCAAGACGAATAAAAAACTACTTGAATAAAGAATAAATATAAGCTAGCGAAATAAATGCTGTTGATTTATGCAAGCTTACAGCAGAAAATAATTAAAATCTTCAATAATGAATGAACAATCAATTAAACAAATTGATTTATACTTAATTGAAGAAATAGATTAATAGGGTAGGTCTGTTGGTATATGAGTTTTAATTATTAAATAAGTTGTCAAATTTAAATAATTTGAAAGAGATGCTCATAATAAAATTTGATTTAAAGACCATTCACTTGACTACGACTTAAGGTATTTTAGTTTTGCGGCTGATTACACACTACATTTAATTAATTTGTAATCCGAAAATATTTAAAATTTGGTATCTTTTTATGACTTTGTGGAATAATTCCTTGGTTTACTTTCACTATACTTACAGATTTAGTAAATAAAAAACCATAAAAAAAATGTAAATTAAGGCCTGGCTTATAATATTACTTTCAAGTTTTTCTCTCAATCTCTTTTCACATTTAAAAATTTTTATTTTTGCATATTGTTACTGATATCATACAAAATTATAAGTCCAGCAAAGAATCATTCATTCTTCTTTGTGTAAATTCAATTAATCTTTCCCATTCTATTTTATTAAATTGAAAATAAGTTGTTCATTTGTTCGTATTTTGTTTGTTGTCTTTTGCTTGTGTCTTGTTTCTTTAATTAATTGATTGTTTGATTTTTAATTTGAAATGCCTTAGTAAATGCTATTTCCTTTCTGAGGGTAAAATTCTTAATTAAGGATTTTTCTTTATCATTTAAATTTGAAGTGAGTTAGAAACAAATATATCATTAAATTAGCAAAAAATTTCCCACTAAATCTTGCCTAACAAAGAAACAAATCAATAAATAGATTTTAATCATATTTTTGCTAACTTATAGATTAATGTATTTATTTATGATGTATATATAGACTTTTCTAATGATAACTGAAAAATGTAATTTCCATTAGTATTAACAGTAATAAATTATTAGCATTGGTCGATAAAAAGTAAAGAAGAAATTCATAGATTTCCTGAGAGATAAATGGAAAAGAGTTATGAAACAAAATTAAAAATTAAAGATAACAAAAAGGAAAGAAAGTAAGATTAAAAAGTGAAATTAAATTAAATGTTGTAATATTAATATGTAATCATTATTTCTTTAAAAAAATTTATTCTTTAATTATATTTTCTGGAATTTTATTTAGTTAATTTACTTATTTTTAAATTTGTTTCAACCACTAACTTACTAAATATTTATTACAAAAATGGATACTATGGTAATTCCTTTCTGATTATAAAATACTTAACAATTTAATAATTTTGTTTTTAGCATTCTAGCTTTCTTGGATCTTTTAATAAATTTGCTAACAAACTAATAAAAAATTTCTAATTAATTGGTTTTCAGCACTATCCAATCTCTAACTTAGCAAAAAAGTTTAAAAAAATTATAACTGATAAGCTTCAATAATAATGATATTTTTACTTTGGCAATTGGAAGATGAGATAAGAGATATGTCTCAAAGAAATACTTTATCACAAAAAAAATCTTTAAGTGTATTTTTTATAAATGAAAAATTTAAAATTTAAGCTCTTTGTCTATGTATTTTTTATAAAACAATAGTAGATATTATTAAGAATGATAATGGATGGTAAAATAAATAAATAAATTATTTAATTAAATAATATTGAGAATAATTGATATTATTATAATGAAAATCTGTTCTAGTAAGCAGTAAACACTCTAATTTTGAGAAGAACAGGTTCTTAATTTAATTGCATAGGTTACAAAGCTATAATAAATTTTATTAAGCTTTTTATAGGGCTGTTTCCACTTTTTATGGTTTGGATATTCCAAATTTAATAGACTTATTTTAAGTCCATCAAAGATTATTTTTAAATTTTTAAACAGAATTTTTATTATTATTGGTAGAAAATTGATTGACAATCAACTCTAAAACTTAAAATTTGGATTGATTCATTTGCATACTAATTGATTTATTAATAAAGGTTACTTTTTTCATAACCTATTATCTTTACTTTCTATGATATATTATCAAATTCATTCATGCATCGATTTCAAAGCTTTTTTTACAAATAAATGCTTTATTTATCTTATGAAAACAGATGCATGCATGAAGATAAAAACTTTGAAAAAAATTCATTTAATTACTAAGAAAAGATTATGATTTGCAAGTGATGTAAAATTTTAATTAAATTGGGTAATAAGCGAAAATAAGTTGATGAATTTAAATGCTGACTGAGTCAATTTAATTACGAAAGAAACTTTTTTGATTATCGATCAATCGATTTATGAAAAATGCAATTTTATGTGATGAATATATTAGATTTAAAACGTTATCCTACTACAAAATACTATTTGACATTCTATAATCAGATTAATTAAATTTTTGGATAGAATTTTTCTAATTCTATTCAAGTGTGTTAAATTTATGTATTTCTCTCTCTCTCTCTTTCTATATATTTATGAATTGACTTCTTTATTTGACTAGCTAGATGTTTGTTACTCAGCAAATCAAATTAATATTCTTTTTGATATTTTTACTTCTATTTTAAACGTCAATATCATTCATTTAACAAACCTCTTAATTACCTCCAATTTATTTTCTTAAGCAATGACATTTATTCAACAATTAAATAAACATTAAAGATAATCGAAATAAAAACACATTACGGTTACTTAAATTCCAATATATCTTGAAAAATATTGACAAGATTTTTTCAGTAATTTATAAAATAAATTTTAGTAACCAAATTAAAATACAAAAATTGCTCTCGTTGGTCATTTAATGAATTTGCAATCAGTCATATCTAAGAATAAAACTCATTCATCAAATAGCTCTAGGATTTTTTAATTTGATTACTTTTGAAAAAGAATTCATCATATTATTGAATCTTCTTATGATAGAAGCAAGAGCTATCTTTCAATTAATGGATGAATGAATGAGTGAGTGAGCGAATGTAATATTGTAAAATAAACTGCTCTCATATGTAATTGAATAATATCACCTCTTTTATAAAATCAGAAAAGGTAGAAAGATTAGAAAGTTAATAGAGCATAGACTCTAAATTATTTACTTTACGAACTACAATAATAATCAAAAGATTTATTTGGTTGAAACTAATTTTTACGCTTGTTTTAGTGAGCTTGCTTCTTTGATTTATAAAATCAATCAATAAGTAAAAAAGAGGATTTACCTAAAATTGAAATAGCTTATGTTATTTACTATTTGAAACATTAGTAATAATCTTATTTTTTTTAAATTGGTGTGATTTCTTAAATAGTATTTCCTTTATGTTTTCAATTTCCCCCCCACTTCATAAATTTATTTAATCTATAATATCTCAATACATATCAATAATTACAGCAGTATCTGCTATTTGAACAAGCAAATAGGAAAAATAATACTTTCTCTACTACTTTTATTTTTTTTTTATCAAAATTAAGGAATAATTGTAAGCTATTTCCAAATCAGGTAAAGTAAATAGTGCCATATTTTCCATAGCCCCTTTCTTAAATAGCAAAAATTGAATTCAATTTTCTATAAATATTCTCAAAATGCCATTAAGTAAAATTTACCTTAAAATAGCATAAATAAGTTTGAGAATCCAAAAATAAACATATTTTGAAAAAAACGAGAATGTGGTTAATTAGGTGACAACAAATTAATATTATGTAAATATACATTATTCAAAATAAAAAAAACTCAAAAGAAATTTATATTTATCTATTTATAAAAGTCGAGCTAATATTGTTCATGATAACTCAATGTTTAAAATTCAATAATAACATCACATTATTTATATATATGAATATGTATTAGATTTTCTTTATTAAGTAAATGATGGTTTAGTTATTTAGTAATTTATTTATTTTGTTTAGAATTATGTTTAATTGAATAGATATTATTATATTAACTATATAAAGAACGAGAGAAACCAATTAAGGTAATCAATCAGCTTTACTTTTGCCATTGAAGAAGGCTTCTTTGTGTGTTTAAATTTTTTTATGCTGATATTTATTTGTAATTGTGTATTTGAATAAGATGGTGTTTTTAATATATGGCTTTTTAATAATTAGAGAGATAGATATTATTATTATTATTTTACTTTGATTTTAGAAATTGAATAAGATGATTGGTGCTTTAAGAATGACTTCGAACTAAAAAAATCGATGATTCTCAAATGAGGAGATTGTAAAAAAGCTTTATTTTTTCTTGATTCTTTTGCTTTATTAGATAAGTTAATGATAGGAATTGAATAAGTGAGAAGGAGGTAATCATATGAGACAGATAATTAATGAGAGATAGAAGAATTATTATATTAATATGTGTATAGGTGGTGATTTAGTGTATATTTTTAATTAGTTTGTTGTTTTTTAGGAATTAATTTCGTATACACCAACAGCATTTTATTTGTGGAGCGAGATCAAGCTAACTAAGGAGAGAGGCTTTTATC
The DNA here is from genome assembly GCA_000231825.2 of Tetrahymena elliotti 4EA. Taxonomy (NCBI): domain Eukaryota; phylum Ciliophora; class Oligohymenophorea; order Hymenostomatida; family Tetrahymenidae; genus Tetrahymena; species Tetrahymena elliotti. The sequence continues at coordinate 396,107 of JH720316.1, read as the reverse complement.
AGAAATAAGTTATTAATTAAAGTAAAAGGAAAAATACTAAAAAGCTTTTTCCATTACTTTTGTTATTAACGCTTTCACTCATCTTCGAAGTTATATTCCTTTAGTTTTTTAGACTTTTTGCTTGTTTTGTAACAAACAAATTCTTCAAAATTAGTTTTATCGCTTACGCATTACTTTAGATAATTAAGAATGCCTATAGCTATATCTTTTTTTACAATTTTACTTTTTTGCAGCCATGACTCACATTCGTTGTTGATGAAATGACTGAAGATTACACTGTAGGTATCGTGTAATGCTATGTATTTAAGCATTTGATGATTAAAACTGTGAGTTTTTAAAAATCTAGCAAGCTGTTTTAATTTATTGTCAATCTTTAATTACTCTTGATGAACAAAAAGTTCACATATCTTTTGTTTTTGTGATAAAAATATCTTAAAGGCGTTCATGATGCTCTTGTATATGTTTTATCTTACTTAGCTGTCTTGGGTAAGATTTTACTTAGTTTCAGATGATTCTTTTGTGTTGTCAATCAGAGTTGCGCTGCAACTTTTGCTATCGGTACTTTCAGTTGTTTCTTTGATAGTTGTAAGTAGAATTTAATCATTCTAATTTTCAATTTGATACACTTCTTTTTATTCAAGCTAGAGTTCTCTAATATCTTGAGAATTTTAGTTTTACATTGTTTAAGCTATTGTAGGCTGGCTTGAAATATCTTATTAGGATTTTTAGTTACTTTGAGATAAATATTATGAGCCAGCGCTATTGGTTTGACGAGGTTATTAATTTTTTTAATTATTCTGTTTACTTATTTCTGATTGAGAGTGTTAAGATATCTAATTCAACTATATATCTTTTCTTTCTTGAGGGTAAGATGGCTTCACTTTTTATTAACAAATAATGTCTTTATCCTATAAGTTTACTTGTGAGAGTTTATATGGCTTTTGATAGATAGTTTAGTTGTAAATTGGAGACTCTACTTATTAGCCATAGAAACTGTTTGCTTATTGATAATTTTGCTGATTTTATTGTAGACATTATTGATTGTTGGAAATGTTGTTATTGTATTGATAATAATATTGGTTGTTTGGTTAAGACTAATAGATTTGATGGAATTAATTTTGTTAATTAGATAGCTAATTTTTAAATTAGTTTGATTATTATATTTATTGATTTTGATAGTAATAATAATTATTGTCAATTTAAGCATCTTCATATTTCATGTTCTCTGCTTAATTGGATTGGGAGTAGACAACAGTGCCATTTTAAAAAGTTGAATTATATTGTTGTTGGTTATTGTAATTATTACTGTAAATGTTCTAGTTATTAGTATTGTTGTAATTTATATTGCTACTGTTGTTGTTGTTGTTGTTGCAATTGTATTAGTTGGAAATAACATCTGGATTCTTGTTTAAGACTACCTCTGTATAAGCGGTTTGATCATATGCATAGTTGTTTGGAAATTGTTATTATGTTGTTTAAATTTAATTTTCTTTAGGACTGTTTGTAGTATTAAAATATTCATCAACATTCCAATTATCTTCTTAGTAGTCTTATTACAGACATAGCTGGGTTTGCTATTAGTTGTACTACTATTGATTAAGGCATAATTTAGGTTATAACTCATCATAATTTAATTCTAGATAGCTCTCAGTAGTGTTACCGCATTCCTAAAGAGAGTGGGGAAATATTGTAGAGCTAGAAATGCAGCTCTGAGAGTAGTCTCTGTTGATAACATTAGAATCGCACATTTTCAAATCAATAAAGTATAGTGATAAATTACTAGAAAAAGTGTATGTTTTGGATATTTTTTGATATGATTAGGAAGTAGTTCAGTTAAGGCTCAAAAAAAATGAGAAGAATTAAGCTGGAGAGGTTGTTTTAAAAAGTTTTAGACCAAATATATAGTGAGTAATATATGGTTGAATATTATACTTTTTATTGTTTGATATTATTGTTTGTTTTTTTTTGAATTAATTTATTTTTAACAAATAATACTCAATACGTATACGAATTTAACACAATGATTTATTTATTTCTTTATTTTATAATACTTTGAGGGGTAGGGGATCAATCAATTATCTATCATTTTGAGTTGAATTGACAAATTTTGATTTCTTGATTGACATATTAAAAATTTACTGAAAAATTTTATAACCTCTTTTTAGATTGGTTTATGTTTATTTTGGAATTCATCAAAAAACACACGAATAAATAAACAAACAAACAAAAAAAGCAAAACAACTTGAATAAATTTGATTATCCTTGAAATAATATTTTGATTGTGGCTTTATTATTTATTTCATTATTATATTTTTATCTTTTTATTTTTCATTTAATATTTGTTTGGTAAATCTACCTTGATTCATTTCACATAATAATCTGATTCAAAGTTGAAGAAAATTAATTACCAAAAATACTTCAGTCCTTAAATAATTTACTTGCTTATTTACTAATTTATTTAAATCTTGTTTAATTATTTTTTAAATTATTCATGCTTTCAGCAAATTTATAGACCAGTCAGTCTTAAATAATTCCTATGTTTTTAATTATCAAACCAAAATTCTTCAATTTTATTTAGTATTAAACAACTTTTTACCATTTTTTAAAGAATGTTTATTCAAACTATTTTTTTTTCAATAATTCCTCAGACATCTTGAATTATGAAAATTTCCCTTCACACTTAACCAATGGAATAATAAAAAATTTAATTTCAGGAGATGGATATTTTCAAGATACAAAAAATATGAACTGAATCCATAAAAATCAAAAAAATATCTTTTCTGATTTGATACTAATTAATCAAGCTTAATATTTTCCTAAAAATTTTCATAAATTAATGTATTTTAATATTCGATTACTAATTGATACCATTTAATATACAAAATAATGTTATAATTTCAAAATAGCTTATATTTTTATTTGCTGTTTACCTATTAATTTAGATATTTTATATCTCTTCATCTTAAATTTCATTTCAAGATTTAGCTTTCTGAAGTACATAAGTAACCAATAAAAATAAATTATTGAGCAAATACTTAAAAATATCTGATAAATAGTAAATGAAATACTAAAAATTTCTAAAAACTCATTATCTCAATAACAAATTCAATCAACTTAATGGATTTTTTTAATTCCCATAAATATCTTAAGACTTTAACCTTTTTTTCAAAAAAGCTGTTAGCCTTAAATTTTTTAAATTGAAAGTTGAAATTGCTCTTACAATGAATTGAAAATATTGGAAAATTTAAAATGATATCTTTTCATTAATTTAAAATTTTCTTATTTAACACTTAATATTTCTATCTTTCACTAAATATTTAAGTTGATTATCAAAAAAATTTAAATGTATTTAAAATGACAACAAAAAATAAATAATATTTTTTTTATTTTCAATAATTTTATAATAGTGATTGTTATCACTTTTATAATTAAAAATTAAACTTAGTACCCTCTTTATTCTTTTTTATTATTTTAACTAGCAAAATATTTTAAAAATTATCTATATCAATTTTAATTTACTCAACTATAAAAAAAATATTCAGAAACTAGCAATAAATGATTTAAGTTTAATAACAGTTGAATTTAAATTATTTAGTAGTCCTATCTAAATTGTTCACTATTTTTCACAAAAATATTACTTTTAATACTTTTTGTAAATATTAATCTTCTATCTTTCTGTTATTTGGTTTTTTATTGTATTTAGATTTTCTTTAATCTTTCTTTCTTTTCAGAAATTTTAGTAATGTTTAATTATTATATTCGAATTTTAAATAGTAATTTAATTTTTGGATTTTTTATTTTGTTTAATGATATCACTTTATAATAATATATTTAGCTATCAATTATTTTAAAAGATTCTTATATGTATTTTTTAAAAAACTTCAATATTAATTATATCAACATATCATAATTTATCTTATTTTTATTAAAAAAGTTTGTTGATAATTGTAAATTTTTGTTATTAATAATACCCTTTTGTTTAAACAAATAAAAATATTCAACTCTTTTAGTTAATAAAAGCAATTAATTTTTATGCCCCAGTTTTTTAAATGCTTAATTATTTTAAAAGTACCTTTCATCTTAAAAAAGGACACACTTTAAAGTAGATAATTTAGGTAATTAACTTAAAGTTTTACCCTTTAGAATTATAAACTAAATAGAAAAATTCCAATTAAATATAAAAATAGAATTTAATATTTTGTAAGCTTTCAAATTGATGAATGTTGTGAATTTAGATTAAATTTTTATTGGATATTCTAACTGAGTAAGAAAGAAAATTTAAGATTTTTTATTTTTCAAAATATTTTTATGACTTTTGTAGAAACGATAAGAATGTACACTTGAAATTTAAATTGGAGGAAAATAAAATATAAAAATAAAAGATACTCTTTTTTAAAATTTTCTTTTTTATTAAAAATAGATTTAACTTGAAAGAATAGTTGATTAAACTTTTTAATAATAGTTTAACAAAAAACAAATTTCATTTGTAAAATACAAAATAAAATTATTTAATGAAACTACTAAACTACTATGCTTTCTCTTTATTATTTATTAGAGTAAATGTTATTTTATGATATTATTTATTCCCTATTATTTAGTATTAAAATTTAAAAATAGTTGGAAAATAGTAACTTTTTTAAAGGTTTTTTAAATTATGAAACAAAATAATTAGTTTAGAATCTATACAAGCCTAAAAAAATAAAAACTAATCTTTACACTTACAGTTAGCATGACTAAAGAGCTCTTCTTATCTGAAAAGTGAAAATTACTGAAGCATTTAATTTATCAGTATTTATCGCCTACTCTAATATTTATTAATACATCAAATTTCAGAAGAGGTAATTTAAATATATCATTCTCAAAAAAGAAATAAGCCTCTGGGAGAGTAAAGTAGAATTTTATGTAATTAATTTACAACATTAAAAACTGATTTTGATAAAAGCCAAAATTATAACCGAAATTTTTTCTTGTAACCAACATTCTTTTTTCAGATTAAATACTTTTAATGAATTAATGAAGCTTCAGTAAAAAATAGGGTATGTATAGTATGTAGAAGCTCAGTTGATTTTAAATTAAGCTTAAATTCATTCTGTTACATGCTCTGAGAAAAGCTAACAAAAAAGAGATTGAAAAGTTACTGTGATATTTTATTGTTCAATCAATTTTTGGGTAATATCTTTTTCTGTTAATTTTGTTATTTGATACTTTATTGAAATTATTTTTATTAATTAGAAATAGTAGTTCAGACTTTATTTAATATTTCAAATTATTTTAAATTTAGATTTAGTATCTATTTAGAAGAAATAAATAAATGAACTATTCAACAACAAATAAAATGTTTTTCAGAAAAATACTTTAATAATGAGCATAAATTTATTTTTTGAAGGGCTAACTAAAATAATTTAATTAAAAAAATAAAATCTTTAAAGTTTCTAACTCTTAGTTTACATTTCTTTATTTGTTAAAAACAGCAAATCAATAAAAAATTAACAATATGTTTATGAAGTAAAGCAAATGTTTTTAATTACTTTAATTGCTTGAAAATAAAAGTTTATTTTTATAATATTACTTACTTTTATATTGGTGTTAGCTATCAGTTATTTTGGTTATTTCTATTCAAGTTGAACTACATAAAGTTAGAAGTATTGATAGTTTATTCTGTTGATTGACAAAGACTTAATCTTAATTAGATTTTTTTGGTAAAGATTAATTAAATATAAAAAAAGTTTCCAGAAATATTCTACTAAGATATCATAATCTTACAGTATATCTCAGAATTTAATATCAATGGTTTTTTTTTCAAGGATTAGTTTTAAAATATTTATAAAATAAAAGCTAATAATCCAGTTAAAGAGTATAAAAAATGAAATTCTAAAATTAATATTCTAATTTATCATGTTGTGATAAGTAACTATTTTGATATTTTTTAATTTGAATAGTAATTTTTATAATATTTATCAAAAAAATATATTTAGTAATAAACTCAATATTTAGAAAAACCATTTTCTTGCTGAATTTTAATATTTTTAAATAGAATATTGTGATAAATTATTTTATTTTTTTATATAAATAGATTTTTTACAAAAATAGTAAGATAATCAATCAACAAAAAAGCTTTTGATTAATAGTTAATATCTAAAATTTCAGTGTATAGCCTTGAAAAAGGCAGTACCCTAGGGTACTATACATATATATATAATTTATTGGAATTAGTTTCAAAATTATTTTTACCGTATTGTATTTAATAAATAGGAGGCAACAGTTGAAAAAACATATGCACAAAAAGAAAAAATATTTCAAACTATTTCTCTATAGCTTCCTGGTATCCAAAAAGAATAGAAAGGAAAATGATGCTATTAATCTTTTATTTTGGTTTTGTAATTAATTATCGCAAATGTTATTAAATTAGGAAATGATGATGTCATCAATTTTCTGATTTTGAATTAGATGTAAACAGATACAAACAAAAACACAAAAGAAAGGAATCAAAAATTTCTAAGAAAGCTGTAAATATAAATTACCATAAAAAGGAAAATAAATAATTTAACACTTTTAAGTGAATTAATCAATTTATTATCATCAAATTTGATGTTTGGTTTTTTATAGTGGTGATTAAGTATATTACTTAGGCTTTTACTTCTTCTTTATCAGCCACTTTAGAGTTGTTTAACCACTCAGTACTCTCATTCTCCAGATAATTTAAAAGAAGTAAACTGTAAAATTTATGAGTGGTGAGATATTTCACTACATATTAGTTAAATGAGTGATTCTTTACATATCCAATTAATTATTTTTTATAATTTTGAAATTGGAGTGCTTTCATACTCACTATTTCGCAATATTTCATTTCACTAGATATAAAAGCAGATACAATATTTTTCAGACTATTTTATTGATTAACATTATACATTAATTTTTCTTATTTTATAGAAGAAGTCATCTAATTATTTTAGATTTCTTCGTATTATTTATTTGTTTATTATTATGATAGAAAATATTCTTATGTTTCTTTTCCGTTTACATATTCTTAAACATTGAATTAACTTTAATTAGTTTTGATGTTTTAATTGCAATTGTTATTTTCATTTTGATTGGATGAAGATTTAAAGAAATTAGTTTTACCTCTTAAATCTTATGATATTCCTTTTTCTTATTCGCTATGTTTTATATGCAAATCTTCTTTTTAATTAAGATTCTGTAAGTGTGATTATTCACTTTGATTAAAAGCATCTGAATTGTAAAACTTAATTATAGATTAAGACCTTTATTCAGCAAGATAGTTAATATGATTGTCTTAAAAAGATAATTGAGTTGATGTAGAAGCAAATTCATTCTTCATCTTAGATGCATTGAAGCTATAAGTGTTTAAAAAGTACTCTGGCTCATAAATAATAGGGTCAAAACTGGTAAAGCTATATTTATGATTACTTTCTAAATCAAATGAATTTTGTTAAGATGAATAATCTAAATAATAAATTTATTAGATTGAGTAGTAATTTTAACTTTACCATATTTCTTCTTCATTTTAATATCTTAAATTGTTTTATTAGGGAAATTGTTATTTCATGAATTTTTATGTGCTCATTTTTTATTTTCTTTATTAAACTGATTAGTTTAAATTGTTATTAAATAATTATTAATCAAGTGTTGACTGATATTACTTAGTTTTTTAATTAAGTTCAATAACTATTGAGGGGATTATCTTCAAGTGCTGAATCTAAATAATACAATATTTTCTCAATTTTCCCTCTCAAATTTAATCTGCTTTTTCAGAAGAATTAAATCTATTTGATATTGAAGCTATTACTACCAAAAAATCTTTTTGTTGAATCAAAATTCTCTCACATACTTTACTTAATTAAAATTTTCAATATATCTTTTTTTCTATACATTTTTCATTTTTATACTTTACTGATTATAATAGTAATATTCTATAAAAATTCAGATTAATTATTTAAAAAAATTATTGAAAAGACATTTGAATAAATTAAAAAAAAATAATACCAAAATAAATGATAAATTGTGGTATTTTTTGATCAAAAAGGTAATCATCCCTTGAGTGACTTTTGAAGATTTTAAAAGATTAATTTTATTACTGAGCTTAATTTGGGTAAAGAAAATAATAATATTTTGTTTTTTAGAAACTAATTGCTTACTTATTAAAGAAATTCTGATCTTGTTATTTTTTTTATAAACAATTAAAAAGAGGGAAAGTAGTAATCTTAAGATATTTCTTCTGTTTACTCATTACTAATCATTATGTTTAAAAACAATTAAATAGTAATAAACAACAGTTCTTTCCTTAAAATAGTAATAAATAATACTTTTTGATTGTGGAAAAGGGAGATTTTAATTAAATTTTTTAAATAGTGAAACAAAAACACTCACTTTTCATATCAACTCGGACACCTTTTTTTATAATTATTATTTTAATTAATTTATTATTCTCAAATGTACTTCAACTAAGATTGATGGAACAATTTTTTTATTGTCTAAATTTGAGATAAAATCATTTTAAAAATACCATAATTCTTTTGACATGCAGAGCCGAGGGAGGGAGGAATTTTTTTTTATGTCCTTGTTTTTTACAAATCCTTTCGAGACAAAAAAATGGTATTTTTGAATTTTATTCGCTGATTATAAAGCTACAGTATGTAAAAAACTTAAAGAATATTCAAAAGAAATCAATATTTATCATTTGTTTTGTGCTAAATTGGAGAGAACATTATTATTAAAAATATCTTATCAATCTTTATTAAATAAATATTTGAAGATCAATTATTATTAAAAAAAGTCAATTAAAATTAAGAATTTTTATAGATTTTTTTAAAAAAAGAAATAAAGAAAGAAAAAATATGAACAAATACTGAAAATAGATAATTTGTTATGACAAATTTTAAAAATAAGTATTTGATGAAAAAGATTAATTAATTTAAAGGTGAATTTTATTGTAAATTTAATTACAATATTAATGCTTGCAATTATTTATTAAATTAATAAGTTAATTAGTATTTTTCTTAATCAATTATTATTTTATTGATTTTATATCTTAGTTTAAGATTCAAGTAAAGATTTTGTTTAATCTTAAAATAATAAATGATCAGATATTTTATTCTTTAACCTTAATCTTTTATCTACCTAAGATACTCTTTAGAAATTAAGGATATTTGATACACTCAATTAGTTGTTGTACTTTCATGGTGACATCTTATTTGTCTTATAATTTGCTTGACTCAATCCAATATTAGCTCTTGTTTTGGAAGAAGTCTAAAAGCATTAATTTGTAAAATTTGTGATTAATTAGGTACTTCAAAAGAGAATAATTGAATGAATTCACTTTCATATATCTCATAAGTTGCTTCTTCAAATTTAAAAATTCTTAATTTGAAATATCAAAGAAATCGCATTATTTTTATTTTTTATAATATCCTTTGAATGCATAAACTATATTCTTGAATTGATTTTATTATTACCACCTTTTTCCTTTAACTGAGCTTTAAGCTTCATCATTTAGTTATTCTTGGAGATTATTTTAAATTAATTAATTGCATGAATTATTACTCTGCAAATTTTGCAAAAATTAATCATTGTGAATAATTTATTATTTTTCATCATTTTGTTCCTCATTTTAGCACTAGTAAGCAGATTAATAAGGATTTAATTAGTTTCCTACTACCTCTATTTACCTAAAGTATTGATTATCGAATTCTTAAGTTACAGATTATATCTTACATATATCCAAAGAATGATTTAAATCAATGATTTATTTTTCAATGTGCTACATCTCTTTGTTTAAATTATTTTAGAATGATTTTTCATTAAATGAATGTGGGAATTTATATTATTTTGAATTTTTTTGGTTCTGGTTACTATTCTACTTAGAAAAATATTCTGGATTAAGAAAATACTCTGGTTCATAGATTATATTTTGTGAGAAAGGTACAGGTAGAGATATCTGTTCTTAATTTTCTTGAAATTCTGATGATTAGTATTATTAAAAAGAATGGTAGTCTTCATTATTATTATTATTATTATTATTGAAAAAAACATATTCAACTTAATATGACATTTTAATTAATAAATTAGTATATTTTGTATTATAAATTTGATTTTTTAGTGTTTTTTAAGCTTTGAGTTCTTAATCTTTATGTAATTTATTATTAATTTTTGAATTATGAAGTAAGGGTAATCTTTCTCTTTCTTTTTCTTGTTCAAATTAATATAGAACTATTCAATCTGTTAAATTCTTAAAAAAGAAGTAAATACCAAAAAAAACTATTTGAATATTAATAAACTAATAATTAGTATTTTTCAAATATATATTTTCATAATTTTCTTGAATTTTTTATCAAAAAATTAAAATAATTCTAAAACAGCATTTGTTTCCATAAAAAAATAATTTCATTTAATATATTTTATTCTTGAATTTTGAGAAAAGATCTTAGTTGAAAATAAAAACCAAGGCACAAATCTGGATTAATATTTGTTACTTTTAAAATTCTTGATGAGTAAAAGTTAAGGTCATTTAATGTAAAAAGAGTTATTGGATTCAATAAATTTTTATTCAAAAATATTCTCTCAACCAATTTTTTCTGAAAATATTTAATCTAATTTCAAGTAAATCTCTAGAAAAATTTTAACTCAAGAAATAATTAGAAAAGAATTACACCTTGAATAATTCCAGAATATCTATTGTATTTTTTGCTTAATTGAGGTAATTAACGAATTGAATATAATTTCTATCAATCAAATTGCAATTAATTCCATCTAGGCACTCAATACAACAATTCTTCAAAAATGTTAACCAAGTAATTAATTTAATCCTTATTTTTGGGATCTAAAATTCAATACTTTTCTTAAATCAAGCTTAATAAGTATTTTATTTACTTATTTAGATTACAAAAAAAACCTTATTTTTAATAAAAAAAATTTTAAATTGAAAATTATATTAATATCTTCAAGTAAATTAATAATAAAAGATTAAATCAAAATATGTAATCTTTCAGTATAAATTAATCATATACCTTAGATCCTCCTCAAAATCGAAAACCCTTTAACTCAAAAATTTTTGAAATATTTTTTGAAAAAATTTTAAAGGTTTTGATGAAAAACCGAAATATACTTTTTTCGAAATAAAGGAGGATCTAAGGTAACTTGAAAATGAGGTATTAGTTTTCAAATTATTTTTTGAAGGGAAAAATCATAATGTAAGCTACCCCTTCACAATTAATTCCCTACTTGAGTTATTTTAATCTTTCAATCTGAATTAAAAACTTGTCTTAAAACACTTAAAATTAAAAAAATGTGTAAGTAAATATTACCTAGTTCTGGCCTTTTATAAAGAAACATTAAGGAAAGATTGTTCCTTCTTTCAAATCATTTAAGGATATTTTTCAATTCATAAAAATTCTTTAATCAAAGTTATTTGTCTGACGAATTTGTTAATAATTTTAAGAAAAATATGTAAAAAAGAATTATTAGCTTGAAATCAATCAAATTATTTGAAAACTTATCAAAAGAATTTTATGGACTAAATCTTATTTTCAATTAAAGATGTAATAAAGTTTTTAGTGGGTGATAACTCTTTTATTATCTAATTGAAATGACTTAAATTCATGAAAAAAAAAAAGATTTATCAAATGATTGAAAAAATTCTCAAAGTTTTATTTTATTTTTTCAAAATACTTTAAATGAAATAAAATTGTATATTTCTAGTTTGATTACACTTAAAACCTTAGCTTTTTTATTAAATTTGAAAAGTTAAGAAAATTGGTATTTAGTACTAGCCTTCTATTTTTTGATATTTTTAAATTGGCAGTAAAAGATAAATTTTTTGTTTAGATTTTCTAACTATTAAATCTGTCAAATAGTTTGTTTGGTTCAACCTATATTTTGGTTTATGGATTTACAAATTTCAAATTGATTTCATAGCTAAATTTAAACTTTAAGATAGATTTATATTTCCTTAATTTGATGAAAATCAGATACCAAAATCAAAAAGAAAATATTAAAAATCCTTAAATAAACTTTTTGTCTAAAAAATAAGATTTCTTTTACATTATCATAAATTTAAATGTTATTGGTAACTAAATTGTATATAATTCGACGATTAATTATCAAGATAATATAAAAATTGATGAGATTAGTGATTATAAAACATTAAATTCAGCTCTATTTTTTTTAAGTTGAGAAGGAAAAGTGAATAAATATTACACAGTTTGAAAATTGGTATAGTAAAGAATATTTATTACTCATAAATTTTGTATTTTTAATAATTTATTGAAAATCGTGATTCATTATTCATGGAAATTAAGGCATAATGGTATTATTAATATTTTAAATTTGATTTTTATTTTAATGACAGTGATCGAATTAGTTATAATTTTACTTGGCAATAAATAATAATTAGTATTGAAGAAACTATACTCTTCTTTATCCTATGACTAAGTAAGAGAAGGTTTTGTTATTTTATTTTATAGATTAAATTTCAAATAAATTTTTGTTTTGATTGTAAGAATCTTCTTCACTTGAATTGTGCCAGAAATTCCATCACTGTTAAATAAAGAAGAAGAAATTTACTCTACATTTATTTTTGTCTTATTCAAGTATTAAATATTTAAAAGATAATATGGCTCTTATAAAGTGTTAGTAGTAGTAAACTAAAAATTCATAATTTGAATTAAATAAATGAATTATCAAAAAATTTTTTTATATCTATTCATTCAAATAATCTAAATAATTAAGAAGAAAAGAAATATCTTTTGTAGTGAAAAAATATTAAAGTTTACAGAAATAAATATTACAGTTTACAGATTTTAACAATAAATTTTTGATTAATGAAAAGTAATTAAATAATTAATAATAAACTCATTAGCACCCAAAAAATCTAAGTGCTTTGGATCTCTAACAAAATTTAATAGAAATTAAATTTTTGTTATTTTAGCTTTTTATTAGCTACTATTGATTTGATAGCCACTAATCATTTTCTACTTATCAAAAATTCAAAAGTAAGAGCTTGCATATTTTGCTCATAGTCAAATACTTGTCAACTGAATAGCTAAATGAACTGTTTTTCATATATTTAACAAGTTATTTTCTAAAATTTTGAAGTTGTTTTGTAATAAAACAATAAGATTTTTACTTTCTTTCTTTCATTTATTTATTTTTTTGTTTTATAAAAGCAGTAATAATAATGTTTGTTTTTAAGGTTATTTTGTAAATTAGGAATTTTACAGTATTTTTTCTCATAATTTTTTAATTTATTCATGAAAAAGATTTAATTTGATTAACTTTTGTTTTTTTAATTCCACTGTACATTGATATGAAGAAATTACAATATTTTGTGAGATAATACAATCTTTTAAATTTAATTTCTACTCTTATTTTTATTTTAGATTCATTGAGTTTTTTTTGAAGGAAAATATTTTTTGGTTGGAGTTGACCAATTTGGTTTTTAAAAATAGATTCATTATAATAATTTATAATATAAAATATTAATCCTATTTCAATTGAGATTCTTTCTATTACTTTTTATTTTATGATAATATGTTTTCTTAATAGTATTATTGAAAACCATCTTGATTAAATTCAGAAGAATTTACATTGTAAATCAAAGGTATTTGGTTTTCACAATTTGATATAAGTAGATTATCATTAAAACTTCTTTTATCTTAGGTAACTTGGTTGACTTATTCATCTTATTTTTAGTCATAGAAACTTAAGAAATATTCAAGCTAATATATTACTTATGATTCATCTCACTTATCCATTATGTAATTTATATTGTTTATTTATTATTACAACTAAAATTTACAATTTGAGAATCAGAATTATGAAGATGGATTGTATAAAGTTTCAGCATATTTTAAAATGAAGATTTAGAAATTATACATCTTCTACTAAAGTCAATTAAAATCCAGTTTTAATGAATAATTTTTTCTTCTTAATCGATTCATTATTTTTTGGTAATTCATGAATGAATGGATTATTTTAAAAAATAATTTTTAACAAGAATTACATCAATTTAAAAAAAACATTTTTTACTGTTAAAAATAATAGTAATTATTTCTAAATTTAAAGTCACTTAATCATAAAACATTAACTAAAATTATTTCTAAAATATAAATGGAACTTTTAACATTTTATATTAGTTATTAGTTTTGTATTTGATTTCTTTATTAGTAATGAAGTATCTATCCATTAAGACTCATCATCACATTTAAGAAAAATCAAAAAATAAAGTCCTTTTCTTTTTAAAATAATTGCTTAATTGTTTGCCTGAAAAAAAAAGTGAGTTTGTAACTAAAAATTTAATCTATTTCTTAAATCATTTATCATCATTTTTACTTTATTTTATCTTGATTTAATTAATTAATATATTATTCACTTCTTCTTTGCCTATTTTTATTGTTATTTAAAATATCTAAAGATATAGTTTGCTTTACAAAAGCTAAATATTTAGGTGATTAAAATAGAATTTTTTAATATGATTTAATAAACACAAATTATTTTTACAGACAGACAAGATTAAATCTAAAATTTTTTTAAATTATCCTAACAAATTTATTAATTTTTTTTCTATGAAAAAATTATGTTTTTTCTATTTAAATAATTATCCAAGGTCAATTTTAGATTCTTTTTTTCTTATTGAAATAAATAATTTTTACCAATTAAGAGATATGCAATCTAAAAAATTTCCTTACTTCTTTATTGTATAAAATAAATTAAAAATTAATTATTTGACATAGCCAAAGAGAGACCTCTAATGCTAGCATAAAAATTATAGTAAGAATAAAAGCATAATTTTTTTCTTCTTCTGAAAATATAAACATTTTGAAAAAAAACTTAAATATTTAACTATAAGTAAACTTTAGAAATTATTTAAGAATTAAAAATGAATTACTTATCATTCATTTCATTAAATAGTTAAAACGCTAAGCACACTATTTTGAGAGAGAATGTACATAGACTAAATAAAACCATCTTAAAATAAAAAATTTACAATTATTTTTAATTCATAAAAATTATTAGATAGTAGATGAAGACATTAATATAGAATACAGAGATATTGAACATAAAAATACTGAAAATAATATATGTTTCTTAAAAGTTTTATTTTAAAATTAAAATAAATGAAGAGAGGTGGAGTTACTTCAAATTATATTGTATTATATTCAGTCAACATTAAAGTATGACGCCACATAGAGATATAAATTAAAACATTTAGAAGATAGATATTATTTGACAAATTATTAATTTTGGGTTAAAAATAAAATATCAATTTAATTACCTTTTTTCTTTAAATCTTATTTGGTAGTGTCTCATACATCCTTTTAATAGCTAGTTTAAATTTTTTATTTTAATAAAATATACTTTCTACCTTTTTAAATAATTCATTATTTTTAATAGCTGAGTATCACATATATTTTAGCTTCACAGTTTTATCATTATCTGCTTTTCTTAAATTCATTGATGAATTTTTATTGAATTTCTCTTCTACTTTTTAGTATATGAACTACTGTCTACTATTTTTCTTTCACTTTATGAGGAGTTGGATTTCAAATTTCTTATCATTTACCTATTATTTGTGGAAATTCTAAACTGTCTGTAAACTACAAGCCAGAGATGTACATGAATCCAAATTATATCTGATAATTTTACTCGAATATTTTGAGTCAGATAATATTTATTTTTATAAGAGTCGGATAATTTAAACTTATAAAAATTCAGATTCGGATTCTATTAAAATGTCAGTATATTTATTTATTTACCTGAATAATAATAAAAACTAAAAAAATGTTTCATGAAATTAAATAATATAAAAATTGTGTAAAAAAATAATAAAATTATTTGTTTCATTATAAACTATTATTTTGCTGTTTTTTAACTTTTATTTAATTTCTTTTAAGTATTTTTTCTAAATCAAAATCTAAAATAGATTTATAAAAATAGTTCATTTTCAAAGAATGATATTGCCTCTATAAGATCAATTTTGGTCTTATTTCTTAATAGAGATACAATATGTTTCATTTAACTAAAGATTCTAATATAAAAAATAATATGAATAAATATATTATATTGATATGATTTACCTTTCTTATTCAGATGCCATAGGTTAACTACATAAATAATGTTTAACTAATTGAGATAAATATTCAAAATTGCTTTTTCATTTCTTATAGTATTATAAAATAAAAGATCTTTTGTTTGATGAATATTTAGTTGTATCTAATTTATCATATAAGTACTATTAAATTTTATTGATAGTATAGAGCACATTTGAATAAAATGATAAAAAAACTATTTTTTAAAAGGATATGGAAAATAAAACCTTAGAGGTTCCTGCAAAAATATGCTAAAGTGAATATTGAGCAGTAAAAACAAAAATAAAATCTAATAATAATGAATTAATATTAAATATTTCAATTGTTATTTCTTCTAAATATTTATCTTAAAAATAAAAAAATTTACATAAATATTTAAAATAACCCTGAACTACAACTTTAACCCCAACTCAACGAG
>JH720316.1:300951-379486 GCA_000231825.2 Tetrahymena elliotti 4EA | reverse complement strand
TCCCTTTATTTTTTATTTTAAAATGATATACTTTTTTCACTTTTTATGGCTTTTTAAATTTATTTGATATTTTAAAATAATAATCTTGTACCACTTTTAAATTACAAAAAAAAAAAATTATTTTTTTCCTGCATATTTTAAATCTTCAAGTTGCTATATTTTAATTATTTTTAAATTGAATGGATAGCTGATTAAATTTTTAGTAATTTTGGCTTTTAAAAAAAATGATCTTTAATCAAAAAATTAATTTCAAATGCGAAATATAAATGTATTATTAAATTTATGAGTTGATTGGACTTTATTTTCTTTCTACTAAAAATAATGTTATTTTATGGCATTATTACCTCTCACTTAGTATTAAAAATTAAAAAGTAAATCAAAAAATATTACTTTAAAGGGTTTTTAGGTTATGTCACTAAATTAGTTTAGAGCCTACCCAAGTCTAAAAAATTAAATTAAATTTTTACACTTACAGTTATCATTACTAAAAATATTTTCTTGTCTTATATAATTAAAATAACTGAAATATTTAAGTTATCAGTATAAGCTACTCAAATATTTATTAAAAAAACGAATTTAAAAGAGGTAAAAAAATAATTCTCATATTGGAAAATGAAAAAGTAGAGCATTTTATGTATTTTTTTAGAATTAAAAACTGATTTTGGTCAAATCCAAAATTGATACCTAAATTTTTTTCTGTAACCAACTAGATTTTTTCAGGATAAAATGTTGATAATTAATTAAATAAACTTAAGTAAAAAATGTGCATGTATGGCGTGTATGAACAAGCTCAGTAAATTTTAAATTAAGGATGATTAAATATTCTGAGAAAAGTTAAATATAAAATGAGAGATAAATTATTGTGATATTTTATTATTCAGTCAATGCTGAGTAATATTTTTTCTATTAATTTCTTGGTTTGATATTTTATTGAAATTATTTTTAATAATTAGTAATATTTGTTTTTTTGCAAATTACTAATAAATGTTTATTCAATTTATATTAAAAAGAATTAATGAATGAGCTATTAAAAAAAAATTAGAATAATTTTTGATAAAAATAATTTAAATATTAATGAAATTTTTTTTTATTAAATTAAAATATTAATATTTTTAAATCTTCATACTCTTTGGCTTACATTTCTTTATTTACTAAAATGAGAGATCTAATAAAATTTTAATGAAATGTTTCTAAAAGTAAAAAAGTGTAGCAACTATAATTGCTTAAAAATTTAAAAGTTTCTATATTTAATCTTTGACATTTAGTTATATTATTTATTTTGCTTAATTCTATTCTAGTTTAATTACATAAAGTTAGAAATGTTATAATTTATTCCATTTATTGATAGAAAACCTAATTAGTGGTAAATTAAATTGCTTAATTTTTCTTATAAGCTTATCATAAATAATTAAAAATTTTTCTAGAAATGTTCTAAAAAATTAAAAAGGGGACTTAAAACGTCTTAATGATCTTACGCTTGAGGAATTTAATACCAAAAAATTGTATTTAACAATGATTACACTTTGAAATATTGATAAAATAAAAGCTAATAAATAAAAAAAAAGTATAAAAAACGCTATCCTTAAATTATTATTCTTAGTTATCATATGCTTATTAATTTGGTATTTTTTAATTTTAAAAGTAATTTGTAATTCTCGCTCTCAAAAAAAAATATTT
Organism: Tetrahymena elliotti 4EA; assembly: GCA_000231825.2. NCBI lineage: Eukaryota > Ciliophora > Oligohymenophorea > Hymenostomatida > Tetrahymenidae > Tetrahymena > Tetrahymena elliotti. Next base: position 377,809 of record JH720316.1, on the reverse strand, counting down.
TGAAATAAACTCAATCGAAAAAAATAATTTACTTGTATAGATTTCAATATTTTAAAATTGAAAATTGCAAGAATTATTTTTATATATTATTTAAAAAAAAAATAGATTATTTATTGCAGGATTTTTTACAGAAAATAGGAAATAATCAACAAAAAAGCTTATGATTAATAAACAAAAGATATATATTAATCAAAATCATATTTAATAGAAGAAGAAAAAAAAGGATATCAAATTTAATTTCAGAAATATTTGTTTTTCTTTTGTGTTGATAACTTTTGATTAATAAATTTGTGAAAAGGATTGCAAAGTTAAATATTTATTTGTTATTAAGTATTTTGAGTTCGTCTTGTAATCAAATACAATTAATGAGGTACATAAATATAAGCCTCAATTTAATTTAGTTTATATTTATTGGAAATAGTTTCAACATTATTTATACCTTATTTTTTTTAATGAATAGGAGGAGGCAACAATCTAGAAGAAACTTAAACACAAAAGGTAACAATATTTCAAACTAACTCTCTGTTTCTTCGTAATACCCTAAGATAATAGAACACAAAATGATGCTTTGAGGTTTTTATTTTTGTTATGCAGTTAATGATAACAAATTTTATTATAAAAGGAAATGATGTAATCAATTTTGTGCTTTTTTAAATTAATTAATTAGATGTGTTTACAGTCAAAACTATAAAAGAAGCAACATCAAAAAATTTTAAGAAAGATCTTTTATATATATATATATATATATAAATAACCATAAAAAAGAAAATAAATAATAACACTTATAAGTAAATAAATAAATCAATCAATTTATTATTATCTAATTTGATGTTTGGTTTTTAATAGTAGTGATTAATTATATTACTTAAGCTTTTACTTCTTCTTTGTCAGCCACTTTTGAGTTTCTTAACCATTCAGGACTCTCATTCTCCAGATAATTTAAAAGAAGCAAACTGTAAAATTTATGAGTGGTCAGATACTTTACTACAGATTAGTTAAATGAATGTTACTTAAAGTATCTGATTAATTGCTTTTTATAATTTTAAAACTGGGATGTCTTCATACCCATTATTTCACAATATTTCATTTTTTTAACACTAGATATAAAAGCAAATACAATATTCTTCAGACTATTTTATTGACTAACACTATATTTTAATTTTTCTTATTTTTTAGAAGACATCATCTATATTTATTAGTCTTCTTAATATTATTATTCATTAATTTATTATTTTTATGATTGAAAATATTCAAATGTTTATTTCTCATTTTCATATAATTAAGCAATGAATTAAGTCTAGTTAATTTAGATGTTTTCATTAGAGTTATTATTATTATCATTTCTATTAGAAGAGATCTTTAAGACATTAGTATTTTTACAGTTGAAATCATAAGATAACCCTTGTTTATGTTAGCTATGTTTTACATGCCAATCTTCTGCTTAGTTTAAGTCGGATTATTCATTTTGAATAAAAGCATCAATATTATAAAATTTAATTATAGATTAAGGCTTTTATTCAGTGAGATAGGTTAACTGATTGTCTTAAAAAGATGATTGAGTTGATGGGGAAGTGCATTCATGGTTAATCTTAGACTACTCATCTAAGCTTTAAGCGTTTAAAAAGTACTCTGGTTCATAAATAATATGGTCAAAACTGGTCAATTTATATTTAAGATTGCTTTCTAAATCAAATGAATTTTGTTAAGATGAATAATCTTAATAATAAATTTATTTAATTGAATAAGAATTTTAAAAAAAGCATATTTGTTCTTCATTTTAAAAAAGTAAATTGTTTTCTTAGGGAAATAGTGATTTCATGAATTCTTGTTTTCTAATATTTTGCTTTCTTTACTAAACTGATTTGTTTAAATAGTTATCTTCAATAATTTAAATAATTATTTATCAAGATTTGATTGATCTTACTTAGTTATATTGTAAAGTTTAATAAATATTGAGGATATTCTCTTAAAGAGTTGTTGAATTCTAAGTAATCCAATATTTTCAATTTTCCCCCTCAATATTAATAAGTGGAATTAAAGTTATTTGATTTTGAAGATTACTGCCAACAAATTTCTTTGTTTAATTGATGTTAAGATTTACTCTATTTCAAAAACTGCTTTCCATATGAAATTAATATCAATATAAAAAAGAGCATTTTTTCTTATTTTAAATTTAACATATCCATCAAAATTATTTTATTTTTTTTAAATTGTTGATTTCATTTGATAAATTTTCAATAATTTAAGTAAAATAAAAGTTAAAGCTGAAAAAAATTACATTTATTTTTTTATTTCATGAAATTAAATGGAAAATATATTTATACAAAACACTCTAAAATATTACCATTTTAAATTTACTCTATATGACATACATTTATTTGCTTTACTCATTTAAAATGTTCAATATATTGTTTCTTTTACTTTTGCTTAATTTTTATGCCTAACTAATAATAATAATATTTTATAAAAATGAAGAATTATTCAAAGCAAATTTGTAATATAACTACATTTCTGAAGAAATTTAAAAAAAAATAATGCCAAAGTTAATTTTTAATTGTAGTATTTTTTGAGAAAAAAGGTAATCATTCTTGAATAGTAAGCATTTGAAAATTTTAAAAGATTATGCTTGATTACTGTATTTAAATAATACGGGAGAGATGAAAAAATAATATTTAATATTTTAGAAATTAATAAATAGTTGTTTATTAAAGAAATTCTTATCTTGTTGTTTTTTTACTAACAATTAAAAAGAGGTATTTCTTATGTCCACCAATTATTAATTATTATGTTTTAAAAAAAAATTAAATAGTAATGAATAACAGTTCTTTCCTTAAAAAAAAAGTAATAAATAAATAATTTTTTGGATTGGGGAAAAGGGGATTTTATTTAAATTTCTTAAATAGTGTAAAAAAAATATTTCTGCTTTCTGCTTGAAACTCAAACGCCTTTTCATTAATTAATTTTTCTTAAATGAATTTTAGCTATTCCTTTAATATTGTGTGTTTTTCATATTTTATTTTATATTTATTTTATGGTTTTAGATCTGAGTTAAAATAATTTTAAAAACAAATAGACTCCTTGACCATATTTAACTTACTTTTTTAATTTTTTTAAAAAATTTAAATTCTATTTTATCAAGAAATTAGACTTTAATATTTTAAATTATATTTTTTAAATTGAAATTTTGGAAGGTTTGATTGAAAATAAAATCTATTGATTAATGGGTAAATGATACTTAATAATTAAGGTCATATTCTGAATAGAAAAAAATATAAAAATATCAATTTTAAATAATAATTTGGTTTTTTTTTTGTGTTGATAAATAAGGTATTTATATTTTGTAATATTTTTAAGCAAAGTTAAATACTTATTTAATATAAAGCACTTTGTTAGTCTTGCAATTAAATTCAATTAATCAGGTCCATAAATGTAAATCATTATTTCATCTCATATTGATTTTATTGGAAATAGTTTCTAAATTCTCTATACCTTTTTATATTTGATGAATAAGAGGCAACAGATGAGAAGAAACTTAAAGTTAAAAGGAAACAGTATTTCAAGCTAGCTCTATGCTGCTTTGCATCATAAAAGGATAAAAAGCGCTTTTAAGATTTTATTTTTGTATTGTAATTAATTATAACATACATTGTGTAAGGAATGGTCTAATCAATAATTGTATTCTTATAGAATAATTTAATTAGATGTAATCTTAGAAAACTATAAATAGATAATTAATTAACCATAAAAAGTAAGATAAATTATTTAACATCTCTAAATCAATTAATCAATTTGTTATCATCTAATTTAAATCAAATAATCAATTAGTCATCACCTAATCTATAGAAGTTTTTCTTCTAATAACATTAGTCAAATAGATTATTTATTTATTTGTTTCTTTTTTATTAACATTTTTGAGTTTACTAGTCATTCAATACTCTTATCCTCCAGATAATTTAAAAGAAGTAAACTGTAAAATTTATGAGTGGGCAGATATTTAACCACAAACTACTTAAATGAGTGTTGTTTTATCTATCTGATTTATTGCTTTTTATTATTAAAAAATTTTGAGACTTTCATACTCGCTATTACACAATATTTCATTTTTTTATACTAGATATAAAAGCAAATACTATATTCTTCAAACTATTTTTTTAACTACGCTATCCTTTAATTTTCTTATTTTTAAGAAAATGTCAATTTAATTTAGTTTTGTTTACATTTTTGGTTTGTTGATGGCTATTACTGTATTATTCCTTCTTTTTTTTGATTTTCATATTTGAGTTAAGACTAATTAGTTTTGATGTTTTTATTCTTATCATTATTTTCATTTTGATTGTTTGAGGACTTAAAGTGGTTTTTACTACTAAAACAATCCTTGTTAATATTGGAGATGTTTTTATGCTAATCTTCTTCTTAATGGTAATGTATAAGTTTGGCTATTCTCTTTCAATAAAAAGATCAAAATTAAAAAACTTAACCGTGATTTAAGATTTTACTTGATTGAGCTTGGAGATTTAATTATTTTAAAAATCTGATTAAGTTAATGGAGAAAAGCATTCATAATTTGTCTTAGACTACTCAAAACTTTAAGTGTTTAAAAAATACTCTGGCTCAAACATAATATGGTCAAAACTAGTAATGTTATATTTAAGATTGTTTTCTAAATCAAATGAATTATCGTAAGATGTAATCTCTTAATATTGAATTTTTGATTTAATAATAATTTTAATATTACCATTTCTTCTTCATTTTTTTATCTTAATTTATTTTCTAAGCAAAATTGTTATTTCATGTACTTAGGTTTATTAATTTTTTGTTTTATTTATTCAACTGATTTGTTTAAATAATTATCTTCAACAATTTTTTACCAAGAGTTGAATGATCAATATTCCTTTGAAATTTAAAAAAGGTAAGTAAATATTGATGAGATAATCTTAATGTGTTTTTAAATATACTAATTAATAATTATTTTCATCAAAATTAATCTGCTTATGAAGAAAATTTTACAGTCCGTACCACCAATTTTGGTTTTTAACTTTTATTTTTATAAAATAATATTTATATTTTTTTTACATGACTTTCCTTTCATATCAAACTATACAATTTTGCATGTTCTATCCAACACTGAAAAAATCATTAAAAAAATCGAGTATTAAATCCAAAATTTTGTTCTTGTGTTTTTATTTTAGACTTATATATAAATTTGATGCCGTTCCCCCCTTCTCCTATATATAAGATATATAAATTATGATTGAATTATATACAATATAGTATTTATCATTCATTTTGTAATCTATTTTTTGAATAGTAAAAAATATTTAGTATTTTTTAAAAACTCAAAATTTATGCTTTTTGATCTAAAATATGCTCTTTTAGGCAAAATAATGCTCAGCACTTTTTCAAGGTCCCTGATCATAAATTATCCATCTAAGATTTTTGAATTATCAGCAGAAAAAATTTGTAGTTTTATAAAGTTATTGCTTAATTGCAAAATTTACTATCTCAGAACCATCATAATGTTTTTACGGCTCGATTAGAGATTTATAGTAGTAACTGCTTTGAGTTTTCAAATTCTTTACTTTGGTTGTTTTTGTTGCTATTTGTGTGTTTGCTATAAGGGATGATCGTAAACCCTCCTACGAAATTAGTGGGTACCAACATATCTGTGGTCAATCTAATAACTATTATTTATTATTTATTCTTAAGAAAATTATGCAAAAAATGATAACAATTAAGAATTTTTATTTTTTTGTTTACTTGAAGATTTGATAAAATTAAAGAAAAAAATATGTATAAGTACTGAAAAGAGATAATTTGTTAAAATAAGATTTGAGAATAAGTATTTGATGAAATAGATTTAAAAGTTTAAAGGAAAATTGTATGTAAATTTTAATAGCAATATTAAATGAGCTCATAATTATTGTAATTATCTATTCAATTAAAAAGTTAATAAATGTTTTTCTTAATCAATTATTATTTTGTTGAGTTTGTATCTTAGTTTGGATTCAAGTAAAGATTTTGTTTAATCTGAATATTATCAGATATTTTATACACTCAGTTAGTTGTTGTACTTTCATGGCTACATTTTATTTATCTTGCATTTTACTTGACTCAATCCAATATTAGCTCTCTTTTTGCAAGAAATCTAAGAGCATTAATTTGTAAAATTTGTGATTAATTAGGTACTTCAAAAGAGAGTGATTGAATGAATTAACTTTCATATATCTCATAAGCTGCTTCTTCAAATTTGAAAATTCATAATTTGAAATATCAACGAAGTCGCAATATTTTTATTTTTTATAATATGCTTTGAACGCATTAACAATATTCTTGAATTGGTTTTATTATTACTACTTTTTCCCTTTTACAGCTTTTTAAGATTTATCATTTTATTATTCTTGGAGACTATTTTAAATTAATTAATTGCAAGAATTATCGCTGTGTAAATCTTGTAAAAATTAATCATTGTGAATAATTTATTGTTCTTCTTCTTCATTTTGTTGTTATTTTTGGTTCTAGTAAGTAGATTAGTTTGGATTTACTTAGTCTCCTTTCACCTCTATTTTCATACAGTATTGATTATTGAATTATTAAATTACAGATTATATCTCACTGCTACCCTAAGAATGGTAATTTAAATCAATGATTTATTCTTCATAGTTCTACCTCTCTTCGTTTAAATTATTTTAGAATAATTGTTCATTAAATGAATTCAAAATCTGTGGGAATTAATTTTATTTTGAATTTTTTTAGTTGTGGTTACTATTCTACTAAGAAAAATATTCTGGATTAAGAAAATACTCTGGCTCATAGATGATATTTTGTGAGAAAGGTACAGATGTAGATATTTGGTCTTAATTTTCTGGATATTCAAATTAGTATTATTAAAAATAATCTTAATCTTCATTATTATTATTGAAAGGAAAATATTCAACCGAATATGACATTTGAATTAATCAATTCGTATATTTTATTTAATAAATTTGATATTTTCGTGTTTTTTAGGCTTTGAGTTGTTTATTTTAATCTTTATATCAATTATTATTGATTTTTAAATTATGAAGTAAGGGTAATCTTTCTTTTTCTTTTTCAAACTAATATAGAACTATTGAATCTGTTAAATTCTTAAAAAAAATGTAAATACCAAAAAAAACCATTTGAAAATTAATAACCTAAAAAATCAAAAAAATAATAACTATTTTTATTTTCATAAATTTTCTTTAATTGTTGATTAATAAATTTAAATAATTCTAATTTATTTTAGCAACAGTATTTGTTTCATAAGAAAATATTATTCATTTAGATATTTTATTCTTGAGTTTTGAGAGAAGATATTAGATGATATTTAAAAATAGGCACAAATCTGAATTAATATTTTTTACTTTTAAAATTTTTGGCGAGTAAAAGTTAAGGTCATTTAATGTAAAAAAAGATATTGGATTCAATTAATTTTGATTCAAAAATCTTTTCTCAACTGATTTTTTCTGAAAATATTTAATCTAATTTCAAGTAAATCTCCAAAAAAATTTCCATTCAAATAATTAGAACAGAATTACACCTTGAATAATTCCATAATATTTATAGTATTTTTTGCTTAATTGAGGTAATTAATTAATTGAATCTAATTTTTATCAAACTGTAATTAATTATGCTCAAAATTTTGTTGTAAATAGAATTACATATTTAATTGTAAATTAATTTATTTTACAATTTACAGAATTTTCCTCTTATTTTAATAACTGAAATACTTCATTCATTGTAACCTATTGATACAGTTGGCCAATTTCTTTATCAACTGTTCACGTATTAGGAAAATAGCTAATCCATCTATTCAAGTAGTTGCTTGAATTATCTGGTCTAAACATAAAATTAGTAATCAAATCTAAAATATTTTCATAAAAAATATAAATTTATTTTCTCAACTGAAAAATAAAATGAGCATTCAATTCAACAACTATTTAAAAATGTTAACCAAGTCATTAATTTTTAAAAAATCTTTATTTTGGGAATCTAAAACTCAAAATTTTTCTTGAAAATCAAAATTTTATTAGTATTATGTTTACTCATTTAAATTACAAAAAAAGAGTCTATCTTTAATAAAAAATTTAAATTGAAAATTATATTAATATCTTCAAGTAAATGAATAAGAAAAAATTAATTAGAAATCTGTAATCTTTAAGCATAAATTAATCTTAAAATATAACATGAAAATGAGGTACTATTTTACAAATTATTTTGAAGGAAAAAATCTTAGTTTAAGCTATCTTCACAACTCTATTTTAGTTTTTTTAATCTTTCATTCTGAATTAAAAACTGATCTTGAAACACTTAAAACTAAAAAAATATGTAAATATTTAACCTAGTTTTGATCTTTTTAAACTTTAAGAAATATTGCTCCTTCTTTAAAATCATTTGAGAATATTTTCCAATTAATACTATTCTTTAATCGAAATTATCTATCTGACTAATTCTATTTGTTAACTAATTTAAAAAAAATATGTTAAAAAGCAATAGCTTGAAATCATTTAAATAATTTGAAAACTTATCAAAAGAATCTTATGGATCAAAACTTATTTCTAAAATAGATGTAATAAAGTTTTCAGTGAGGTATAACTTTTTATTATCAAATAGAAATTACTAAAATTCTATAAAAAATGTTAAGATTTATCAAACGATCCAATAAATTCTGAAAATTAAATTTAAATTTTTCTAAATATTTTAAATAAATTTGTATATTTGCAGCCTGCTTCTTTAAACCTTTTTTTTATTAAATTTGTGAAGTTAAGAAAACAGGGGTTTGATAATAGCATTCTATTTTTTGATATTTTTCAATTAGTAATAAAAGATTAATTTTTTCTTTAATAGATTTTCTAAAAACTAAATATGTCAAATAGTTTTTTGGTTAAAAAGATATTTTGGTTTGTGGATTTACAAATTTCAAACTGATTTCATAACCTAAATTAAAGTGGAAGATAAATTTGTATTTCCTTAATTTGATGAAAATCAGACACCAAAAGAAAAAAGAAAATATTAAAAATCCTTAAATACACTTTCTGGCTAAAAAAGATAATTTATTTTAAGTTATGATTGATTTGAATGTTATTGATTGTAAAATTATTTCTATTCAACAATTAATAATCAAGATAATTTAAAAATTTATGAGATTAGTGATTATAAAACATTAAATTAAGCTCTATTTTTTTTTAAGTAGAGAAAGAAAAGTGAATAAATATTACAGAATTTGAAAATTGACATTGTAAAGAAAATTTATTACTCATAAATTTTGTATTTTTAATAACTTATTTGATTAATAGAAAACAAAATAAAATAATACTCTAATCAATTTTTCAAAATATAATCTAGCAAATTGTTGTCTTTTATGCATTATTTTAAGCTTTTTACTTCTTGCTTATCAACAACTTTTTATTTACTTAACCATTGCTTTTGCTTACTAGGTAATTCAAAATAAATAAAAAAAGGTTTTGTGGGTAATTATGTTTTTTCATGAATTTAAAACTTGATAAGAAGAAAGCAAATATAAAATTCGTTATGCTATTTTGTAATTTAGTTATTCAGATACTCCTATTCATCTAGCTAAAGCTAATAATCATTTTTGTTTATGTCAATGATTTTTTGATATTAGCTTATCATTTCTTTATAATTATTTTTTACTCAAAATTAGGTGTTTCGGTCTTTATTTAATTACCGTAAGCACTTGTTAAGGTTTTTTTGATTAATCAAGAGGCCACCTTATTTTATGAAAATTTTTGAACCTTATAAAACTCGAAAAAATAATTGCGATTCACTATTCATGGATATTAAGGTATTATGGTATTTATTATTAATATTTTAAATTTGATTTTTATTTTAATGACAGTGATCTAATTAGTTATAATTTTACTTGACAATAAATAATAATTAGTATTGACGAAACCTCTTCTTTATCCTATGACTAAGTAAGAGAAGCTTTTGTCATTTAACATAGATTTAATTTCAAATAAATTTTTACAGGAATAGTAAAAAGCTTCTTCACTTTGATCAATTGTGCCAGAAAATCCATGATTGTTAAATATGAAGAGCAAGTTTGTTCTTCATTTATTTTAGTCTTATTCAAGTATTAAATATTTAAAAAGTAATATGGCTCTAACAAAGTGTTAGTAGTAAACAAAAAATCATAATTTGAATTAAATGAATTCTTATAAAATTTTATATGATCTATTCATTCAAATAATTGATGAAGAAAAGGAATATCTTTTAAAGTCAAATAAATATTAAGTTTACAGATTTTAACAATAAATGTTTGATTAATGATAAGGAATTCAATAATTAATAATAAAATTAATTAGCCCCCAAAGAATCTAAATGCCTTGGATCTCTAATACAATATCTTTTGATTAGATAGCCACTTATCACTTTCTTTTTATAAAAAATTCAAGAGTAAGAGCTTGTATATTTTGTGCGTAGTCAAATACTTGACAATATTATAGTTAAATAAATGGTTTTTCATATATTTTTTAAAATTTTGAAGTTGTTTTGGTTACAAAACAATAAGATCTTTAGCTTCTTTCATTTATTTTTTATAGGTTCCATCAAAGCAGTAATAATGTTTGTTTTTAAAGTTATTTTGTAAATTAGGAATTTTACAGTCTTTTTCCTAATGAATTTTTAATTTATCATCAAAAAATATTTAATATGAATTACTTTTGTTTTTTTAATTACTACTTACTGTTCATTAATTATGAAGAAATGTCAATTTTTCTTGAAATAATATTTTTAATTTAATTTCTACTCTAATTTCTATTTTAGATAAATTGAGTTTGTTTGAAAAAAAATATTTTTTGTTTTGAATTACTCAATTTGGCTTTTAAAAATAGATTCATTAGAATAAAAATATTGATATTATTTTTATAGAAATTCTTTCTATTACTTTTTATTTTATTTTTAAGAAAATCTGTTTTCTTAATAATAAGTATTGTTGGGAACCATCTTGGTCAAATTCAGAAGAATTTACATGATAAATCAAAAATATTTGGTTTTGGCAATTTGATATCAGTAGATTATTATCCAAACTTCTTTTATCTAAGGTAACTTGGTTGACTTGTTCATACAAACTTAAGAAATATTAGGGCTCATATTTTACTTATGATTCTTCTGACTTATCCATAATGTAATCTCTCTCGTTTTTTTATTATTATTGCTACATTTTGCAATATGAGAATTAGAATTCCGAGAATGGGTTGCATAAAGTTCCATCATATTTGAAAATGAAAATTTAGCAATGAAACATTTTATACTAAAGTAAATTTTTACTGAATAATTTTTCTTCTTAATGGATTCATTATTTTTTGGTAATTCATGAATGGATGAATTTTAAAAACAATTTTTAGAATTTAAAAAAAAATTTCAAGTGCTAAAAATAATAGGAATTATTTAAAAATTTAAAGTTACTTAATCATATAACATAGACTAAAATTATTTCTAAAATAAAAATAGAAATTTTAACATTTTATATTATTGATTATTTTTGTATTTGTTTCTATTTCTTTACTAGTAATGAAGTATCTATCTATTAAGAATCATTATTAAATTTAAGAAAAATCAAAAAAAAAAATCTTTTTCTATATTCAAATATACTTCATTGTTTGTATATTAAAAAGTGAGTTTGTAAACTAAAAAATTAATCTATTTATCACATCATTTATCATCATTTTTTCTTTTATTTATTTTGATTTTTAATGAATACATTAACTTATTCTTTTTCCCTTTCAATTATTTGATAAAATTTAATTTGAAATATCTAAAGATAGAGAGAGCCTCGCTTTAGAAAAAACAAAATATTTAGATGATTAAAATATAATTTTTTAATATGATTTAATAAACACAAATTACTTTTCAAGACAAGATTAAATTTTTCTATGGATAAAATTATATTTTTTCTATTTAAATTATTATCCAAGGTCAATTTTAGATTTTTAAGATTGAGATGAATAATTTTGGATTTATCAATATTTCTATTTAAATATCTAGAATATTTTAGAGTCCCGAGATATATCAAAATTCATTTTTAATTTAATTTATTTTCTACCTTATGTAAATTCTATTTAAATACACAATTTTTTAAGCAAATTTGTTTATTTTCACCTCATTTTTTATTAAAAATGATTGTTGTTTATTTTTTTTATTATTTCAATTATAAATACCTAATAAATGAAAATAAATTTCTAGTCTCATAAAAATATTTTATGTGGAAATTGAAATAATCAAGAAGTTAATAGGATAAAGTTTTCACATTTAAAAAAGATAGTAATTAATAAAAGTTAATATTTAAAAGCTAATAAAAATTATTTAATTTTTCAACAACAAAAAATATATTAAAGGACAAAAAATAATATCTGCAAAATTAATGGAAAAAAATTTTATTTTTTAGTTTGAAATGTGAGTGGATTTTAAAAATAAAATAGGATATAATTTAATTTTATATAATTGAGATGAAAGAGTTAGCGAAGATTAACTAAAAACTTTGTAATAAAGTGAGGAATCTATTTTTGATGAGCTTAAAGTTAAGATATTTAAAAAATGTACTATTCAAAAAATCAAAACAATAAATAAGAAAACATAAGCATCACATTAATTCATGAGAAGTTAGTTAAGTTTTTTAGATTTAAAGATTTAAAAGAATAGAATCCAAAAGTGAAATAAAATTTGTTTAGCTTGAATGCTAACTACTAAGTCACGTTACAGTGATTGTAGTAACAAAAAAGAAAGAGGAGCTTTTGATTATTCTTATTGTTTTTTAATAAACTTTTAAAATTTGTTAATTCATTATGTTTTGCTTCAAAATTAATTAGGATTGATAAAATCAAGTTACAAAAAAATATAAATATAAATGATTAATTTAATTTTAAAAACAATTTTCGAGCTTCTCATTTTTTGATTTTTGTTTTTTATTATCCAAGTACACTATCTAGGAGTTAGGGGTATTTAATACATTCAGTTAATTGCTATATTTTGGCTATTACATCTTATTTATCCTATAATTTACTTGAATTAATCCAATCTTAGCTTTCTTTTTAGAAGAAATTTAAGAGCAATAATTTATAAAATTTGTGGTTAATTATATACTTCAAGAGAGTATAATTGAAAGAATTCATTTTCATATATCTCATAAGTTGTTTTTTCAAATTAGAAAATTCATAGTCTGAGATCTCAACAAAGTCACAATTTTTTTGTTTTTTCACATATCCTTTGAACGCATTAGCTATATTCTTGAATTAGTTTTATTGTTATTGCTTTTTGGTCTTTAGATGATTTAATTATGTGATATTTAGTTAATTTTTTTAAATACTCACTGTTATTTAATTTTACTATTTTAATTAATTTTTATCATAATTCAAAAACACATCTGAATTTTGGTTAACCATTTATTGATTTTCTTAATTAAATTATTATTATTGTTGTTATTATTATTCTTGATAAGTGAGTTAATCTGAATGGAAGTTATTAATTTCTTCTTCTGAGATTGAAACGAAATATTGATTTTGTAGTTATTTTGTAACAAATTAGATGTCGTTATTTTAATCAAAATAAGCAAATCCTTAGATTGATTTTTACTGCTCTTTTTTATCTTCATTTAAAATACTTTAGGACTGATATGAGCAAAGTTGATTAAATATTTAAAGCTATTGATTTTAGAATTAATTTTAATGGTCATTATTGTTATTTTCTTTGGGTAATTATTCTGTATTCAGAAAATACTCTGGTTCATAGATCATTTTTTCAGAGGTAAAGTGAGATGTCTGGTCTTAATTTTATTTGAATTCTAAAGAGTACTATTAAAAAGAGTCATTTTCATATGCATTAATAATAGGGTATATTGTGAGAAGTTGTGACATGGTGTGAAAAAGTTTGAATAATTCAGTTGTTATGTGTTTTTAAAAATTGATATTTTTTTATCAAATTAAATGTTTGTTTTAATATTTATTAATAAAAATCAAACATTTTTTAATGACAATTCAAGGGTAATCTTTCATTTCTTTTGTTCTGCCGTTGAATTCTTAATCTGATAGTAATTCCAAAAAAAACCATATGAAATTCAATAACCCTTTATAAATTATAGATAAACCACTTCCTAAAAATAACCAACTGCAAATTGGTTTTCTATTATTTAATCAATTTCGTTCTATAAGAAAGCTATTTTACACTTTACATAGTAAGCTGTATAGTCATATTATGCTTTTAACAAAGGAGAAATAATAATTCAAATTTCTAAATCAGTATTGTTTTTAAGGATAAAAATATTAGTGAAAATGGTCATAAGTAAAAGTTAACGATATTAAATGTAAAGACAGTAATTACGAAGCTTTTTTTATCTTTGTTTTGAAGATCAGATTCTATTTCAAGAATACTTTTTATATTTCACTTTTGATTGATTCAAGTTTTTAAAAAATAAACTTCATATGTTTGATAAAAAGCCTCCCTGATTACATCAAATTTTGTGTTTTTAAGGAAGTAATTTAAATTCTAAGCGCTCTTTCATTAGAATGAAATGAGTAAAAAAAGATTTTTTGAAGATTGTTCTTACTATTTAAGGTTACAATAAACTCTTTATATTCATTTTTAAATATATGTAATATTTCTAAATATTGAATAGTCAGATACGTAATTAATTATTAGCAAAGAGCTATTCTTTAATATTTAAATAATACTATTAATTAAATTCCTCCTAAAAATATTACACTTTTATGAGTAAACGAGGGAGCCAATATTACAGTTTACTATATAAAAGCTTTTTATTCTAAAGCTTATACATTTTATAAGGCCAACCATTTCTTTTAATCCTCAAAGAAACTAGATCAAAAATAAAAATTTATAATCAATATTTCACTTGCTTCTCAAAAAAAGGAAGAATGTAAAAAAAAGTAAATTAAAAATTCGATCAGTCAGTTTATTATGACCATATATTGATGCACTAATTCAATTCATTCTTGAAGTGAGCTATAAACCATATAAAAAATACAGCCTATTTTGACAGAATAAAAAATGAAAATAGAACATAATTTGCATTTAGCCTATTTATCTTCTATAAAATTCATACTTGATAATAAAAACAAAAATAATCTATTTTAATTCAACTTTACCTTAGAATAAATGTTATTGATTTAACATTAAAATTTTTAAACTTTACCTTAAAATCTCTTTATATTTAATAAATAAATAATTTGAAACAGAAGCCTGTCTGAGCCTAAAAAACAATAGAAGGATTTTCTAAAAATAATTTAAATAGATTAAATTAAGTATTGATTTCTCCTCTGTTGATTTACATTTTGTGTGAACTATTCTTTGGAAAGTAATTATTGATAGATCATTTCTCATGCTGTGTTGTTATGATTTTTTTGCTATTAATACTATATGAGTTACTAACATGGTGTATTTTATTTATATTGAGTATTTATTACATCTTGAATGAAATTATTTGTAATTCAACAAGGAAAATTGAGATTCAGTATTTTAGCTTCTAAAAATAAGAAAATACGCACATTGAATTTTCAATTCAATTTATTTTATTAATTTTAATTAAGAGTAACTTAATTTAGATATTCATTCTTTTGGGATTTTTAGAGTGCTTGGTCACCCATTCATTCAATAATAAAATACTTGAAATTTTTCATAAAAAAGATTGACAGAAATTCTGCACCAAATGAGCTAAACAAACCAAAAGCAATTTCTAACTAAAATCTGATAAACATTTTTCATCATTTATATTTTTCTAAACTATTTATTTTCCTTAAACCTTTTTTGTGCAAGTATTGAAGTATAATATTTTATTCTATTTGTGATATCTAATTATTTAATACCATTCTTTTTTTGCGAAGCTAATTTCAAAATTGATAAAAAATCTTCTAGAAATTTTCTCAAAACATTCTATTCATATTAGATAGCGGTATTATTAATTAAGACATAATCAGAATAGAAAATATAAATAATCTAACCTATATAAAATTATATATCAAAAGATTGCTTCTATTTAATAAACAGTGCTTTTTAAAATGTACGCATAATATAAGTATAAACGGTACATAAAGTTGTTTGAGAGCAAGATTTTTAGATCAGACTTGCTTGGTTTTTTTCACTTTCTGCATGAATAGATGAAAACAGTTAAGCCTGTTTGAGTTTTAAAAAATAATATATTTCTTTTATTTACTAAAACCAAACTAAATCTAATAGTTTAAATTTATTTTAAAGTAAAGTTATAAATTTTTAAAATAATTAAGAAGATAAAACAAATTTTAGCCTTTAAAAATTTAAAATGGTTTGAGGTTTTAAAAAACTTGATTTTTGCGTCATATATTATTTATCTATTCTTCTACTAATACTTTCTTTTGTAATCTACAATTTGTTAATAACAAAGCTTTGAATAGATTGCTTTGATATTTTTGAATTATATACACATGTTAATAGTATTCAAAAACAAAAAAAATTGTTTAAGAATTAGATTTTTAGATTAGACTTCCCTTTTTTTCTTATTCTGTATGTGTGAGTGTTAGAGAACAGGTAAATCTGTTTTAGTTTTTAAAAGCTATTTATTTCTTTTCTCTAATAAATCTAAACAAAATCTCATAGTTTAAATTTATTTTAAAGAAAAGTTATATGTTTTTTTAAACATAAAATAAATTTAAAGCTTTTTTTAAAATTAAAATTATTTGAGTTTTTAAAAGACTTAATTGTTTCATCAAATATTATTTATTCTATACTAATACTATATTTTGTAATCCAAATTTTATTAATCAGAAATCTTTCAAATTGAAATTTTTGAATTATATACTCATAATAAAAGTATACAAGACTCCAAATTATTTACGCTTAATAGAAGTAAACTCAAAGAAAGTTATCTAAGGGTAAAATTTTTAGATTAGAATTCACATATTTCATTTTCTGATTTTATTTTTAAGAAAGATTAAATCTGTTTTAGTTTTTAAAAGTGAAATATTTCTTTTAGTTAAGAAATCTAAACAAAATCAAAGAGTTTAAATTTATTTTAAAGTAAAGTTTTTGCTCTCTAAAACATAAAATGAATTTTAAGTTCTTTGTAAATTTAAAATTATTTAAGTTTTTAAATAACTTGATTAATACCTCATGAATATTTATTCTTTAGAAATATATAATGCTCTTCCTTTTTTATTATTAATTATAAGCCTTTCAAGTTTTCAAGTGATTTTTTTGATATTTTTGAAATATATATTCTCAAAATAAAAGTATTCAAGACTCAAAGAAGTTGTTTAAGAATAGGATTTTTAGATTAGTTTTCATTTTCTACATGTATATTTGAGAACAGTTAAATCTGTTTTAGTTTTTAAAAGTAATATTTTTCTTTTATTTACTAAAATAAATCTAAAAATAATCATTGATTTTAAATTTATTTTAAAACAAAGTTAAAAATTTCTAAAATAATTAAGGATGTAACAGAATTTTAAATCTTTTTTAAAATTATTTGAGTTATTCAAAGAAAGAAAGACTCTTTTATTAAAGAAAGACTCTATTTTTTCATCTTATTATTTATTCTTTAGGGATACTTCATAGTGTAGCTGTTTTGAATCAAAAATTTATTAATTGCAAAGCTTTTTTGAATTGAATTTTTTGATAGGTAGGAATGTGATCTATATTGAACAAAATCAAAATTGATTAATAGACAAAAGAAAATATAGAGAAGATAATTACAATTAATTTAGAACTGTTTGCTTTATTTTTGATTTGAGTAAGAAAGGATTTTCTTAATTAGATATGTTAATTTCTTTAACGCAGTTAAATACTTATTTGTTATTAAATATTTCGTGCTTGTAGAGAAGTAAAGGATTTTTATGCTAATTATCTTATTTTCTTAGTAATTTTTTGTAAGAAATTATTTGAAAGGTGTATATTTTATTGTATATAACTGATGCAATAGAGGCAAGAGTCAATCAATTAAGCAAGACTAAACAGTTTAAATTAAGAGAAAACAACATTTCAATCTAACTTTTTATTGATTCGTATTATTAAAAAAGAATAGAACATAAAATGATGCTTATCAGTTTTTAATTTGTTTTGTAATAAATTATAATCAATATTATTAAGCAAATGATGCAAAAAATATGTTTTGATTAAACCAATTTTATTAGAAATTGATTACAACAATACACAAACACAGACGCATACATAAACATAATAATCAAAGAAACAACACTAAATTAGTTAGAAATCTTTTGATAATAAATATTGAAAAGTTAAATTAATTTTTGCTGACTCTAATTTCTTAATCAATTATTTAGCATCTAATCTAATGATTTTATGTCTTTGATACAATTAATCAAGTATATAATTTAATTTTTTACTTCTTATTTGTCAATCACCTTTGAGTTGCTTAACCATTCATAACTTTCATTCTCTAAATAATTTAAAAGTAGCAAACTGTAAACTTTATGAGTGGTTAAATACTTCACCATCTAGTAGTTAAAAGAATGCTACTTCATATATCTTATTAATTATTTCTTAAAGTTTTAAAATTATGATACTTTCATACTCACTATTTCTGTATTCCTCATTTTTTTAACGCTTGACACAAAAGCAAAAACTATATTTTTCAGACTATTCTATGTACTGATTGACTATTTTAGCTTCTCTTCTTTTTCAGAAAGAGGCATTTACATATTTTAATATTCTTTTAATTATTAATTAATCTTTTGATTCAATGATTGTAATTTCCCTTAGCTTTCTCTTTGATTTTCATACTATTAAAATCTGTATTAAATTTAATTAATTTCTTTATTATCATTATTTTTTTGAATCAATTAGCTCTTGATGTTTTAATAGCTGAAATCTTCAGTTCCTTATTGACACTAGCAATTTTTAACTACTTTTTAGTCTTTCTCATGTAGCTATGAGTTTGGTTACTAGTTTTCAATCAAAAGATTATTTATGTTGTAAAAATCAGGAATACTTTATTGTTTTCCTTCATCACTTATTAAACTGTCTTTTAAGCAAGATTCAGATGAAGGAGAAGGGAATTCATTACTCATCTTAGACTCTTCTTCACTTTAAGTGTTTAAAAAGTATTCTGGCTCATAAATGATATGATCAATACTAAAAAAATTATCTTAATTATCTCTGAAAAAATCAAATTGATTTTTATAGGTTGATTAATAATTGGTTTATTTCACTTAATAGCAATTCTAGTAAGACCATATTTCATCTTGGTAATTAGATCTTAAATTATTTTCTTCAAGCTAGGTTTACTTCATGAACTCTTGTTTTTTATTATTTTTGTTTTTCTTATTAACCAGTTTTCTTTAAATAGTTAATTTCAATTATTTAAATTATTATTTATCAAGAGTTGATCTATTTTACGCTGTTATTTAAGGAAGGCAAGTAATTATTGATCATGTAAATTCAGTTTTGGATTTTTTTAAATTTCTTTCTCATAAATTTTTTTCTCAAAAAAAGTTATCAACTTTTAAAGAAAGTACAAAGCGATTAGATTTTAATGCCGCTTGATGCCTCTTTCAACAATTCATCTGCCAAAAAAAAAATTCTTTGTTAATTTATGTTCAAATCATTTTTATTAAACTTAATTTCATCTTGCCAAAAAAATTCTATTTTAGCAAAAGTTATTAAGTGTTTGTCAAAAGCAGCACATTCTAGTTTTTTTATTTAAATATTTTTCTACTTAATTGATAGTTTGTAATCACTTAATTTAGATATCTAATTTTCAAAGGAGAATTATTTTATTTTTGAAAGAAAGTATTGGTTATTCGATATCGTACTTTTGATGAGCTCAGACTTTTTAAAAGGTTACTAAATATGTTAGGTAGGTGTATCTTTATTTATGATCAAATTATTATTTTGATAAAAAAATAGGGGAAGCTAAATCAATGTTAATTTTCAAAGACTAATTTGATTTGATATTTATTGGTTACAATATAAAACATACATAATTCAATAATTTATAGTAGTTTAAATATTTTTTATAAAATAATTTATTCTAGATTATTAACAAATGCTAGTTTGTAATTCAATATATTAAACAACTGAGTTATTAGCTTCAATGAAATTTGCAAAAAAAAAAAAACATTTTCAATGAAGTTTTACTGTAAAAAATACTATCGAAATTATTAGTTAAATTTCTTTTGAGGAAAAAGAGTTATCATTAGAAAAAAATATTACCTGATTTTAGAAGATGATATATTGTAATAAATATTGCGGGTAATAGAGAAAATGTAAGAAATAATTAATGTTTTTTGATGGGTTGATTTGCTAATTAAATTATCTATTCCTTTTCTTTTCTTCTAGTTATGTATTTATCAAGATAAATAAATATGTAGAAAGTTAAAAGTTTTAGATATTAATTATAGAATATAAAAGAATTATTCATAAAAGTAAAAACACCTTTTATTCAAAATGAAGAAAAATTTAATACTTAATTGTTATAATTATTTCTTCTTTTTTATTATCAAATTAGCATTTTGCATTTGTGGCAAAAGCATTTCATTTCATATTCAAATCAAATTTTCTATCTTTTTTTATTGGTTAATAACTCAAAAAAATTATCCACTCATTTTACCCTAATTCTTTCAAACTAATTTACTCTTATTGAGCTTAAACTAGTCCTTTGTTTTGGTTTTTTTTTGTAAGAAAGTCAGTCTTTAGATTTTTTTAAAAAATTATTTTTATTTTATACTGAAATATTTTTTGATTTTAGTTGGATTTCAGAAAGAAAAAATAATTAATTCAAAGTTTGATTTAGATTTTACACTTGATATTAAGTTAACTAGACTGAAAAAATATAAACAAAAAAAACTCTATATCTACTTAAAAATTCATTTTCTTTCGATCTAATTTAGATATTTTATGCACGAAATTAATAAAATAGTATTAATATTTTGTTGATAAAAGAGCATAGAACATTCTTTGCATTGAAATAAATTTATTAATTTTACTTTTAATTCTGAATATATATTTGAGATTATGCTATTTTTAGATATTAATTTGGATTACTAATAATAAATACAATTTAAGCGAAAAATGCATGATAAAATTTTGTATGCAAATCAATTTCTTAAACTAATTATTAAGACCTGTATGAATATGCTTTTCTAATAAATAATCATTATTTTTGTTGTTCCGTGCAGGCATAATACTTTTTATGTATTTTTGTTTGTAAACATTTAGTATTTTTTTGAGGGTTTTGTAATTGATTATTTAAAAGATATTAGTAGTTTGTACTTTTTTTGGAAAATACAAAAATTAATTAAAAATAACAAATTTAGCTCAATCTAATAACTATTAATATATTATTTATAGCTTTGAAAATTATGCAAGATTAATTAATTAATTAATTGGATGCATACTCTATCTATCTTAAATCATAAAAGAAATCAATTTTTTATTATTTGTTTTTTGTGCTGAATTGGAAACAATATTATCACCTAAAATAGACCCCATCAAATAAATATATGAGGATCAATTATTTTTAAAAAAATTGAATAGAAATTAAGAAGTTTTATTTTTTGTTAATTTGAAGATTTAATAAAAAAGAAAGTAAAAAACATGAATTAATACTGAAAAGAAATAATTTATTATGATAAGATTTGAGAATAAGTATTTGATGAAAAAGATTTATTAGTTTAAAGAAGAATTTTATTGTAAATTTTAGTTAAAAATATTAAATGAGGTGATTAGTGCTTGTAATTATCAATTTAATTTACAAGTTAATTAGCATTTTTCTTAATCGATTATTATTTTGTTGATATTGGGTTCAAGTAAAGATTTTGTTTAATCTAATTATTATTTTTAGGAGAAAGAATAAATGATCAGATATTTTATTTTTTAACCTTAGCCTTTTGCTGACCTATAATACTCTCGAGAAGCTAAGGATATTTTATACACTCAGTTAGTTGTTGTACTTTTAAGGCGACATCTTATTTGTCCTACATTTTGCTAGATTCAATCCAAAATTAGCTCTCGTTTTGGAAGAAGTCTAAGAGCATTAATTTGTAAAATTTGTGATTAATTAGGTACTTCAAAAGAGAGTAATTGAATGAATTCACTTTCATATATCTCATAAGTTGCTTCTTCAAATTGGAAAATTCATAATTTGAAATATCAACAAAGTCGCATTGCTTTTATTTTTTATAATATGCTTTGAACGCATTAACTATATTCTTGAATTGGTTTTATTATTACTGCTTTTTCCCTTTAACAGCGCTTTAAGATTCATCATTTTATTCTTCTTGGATATTATTTTAAATTAATTAATTGCTTGAATTATCGCTTTGTGAATCTTGCAAAAATTAATCATTGTGAGTAATTTATTGTTCTTCTTCTTCATTTTGTTACTATTTTTGATACTGGAAAGTAGATTAATTTGGATTTAATTAGTTTACTAGCAAGTACTGACTATCAAATTATTAAATTACAGATTATATTTTACTGCTACCCTAAGAATGATAATTTAAATCAAGAATTTATTCTTCATAGTTCTACCTCTCTTCATTTAAATTATTTTAGAATGATTTTTCATTAAATGAATTCAAAATCTATGGGAATTTATTTTATTTTGAATTTTTTTGGTTATGGTTACTATTCTACTTAGAAAAATATTCTGGATTAAGAAAATACTCTGGCTCATAGATGACATTTTATGAGAAGGATACAGATGCAGATATTAGGTCTTAATTTTCTTGATATTCAGATTAGTATTATTAAAAAGAATCATAATCTTCGTTATTATTATTGAAAGGATAATATTCAACTTAATGTGACATTTGAAAAAATAAATTAGTGTATATTCTATATGATAAATTTGCTCTTTAAGTGTTTTTTAGGCTTCGAGTTGTTTATTTTAATCTTTATGTAAATTATTATTAATTTTTAAATTATGAAGTAAGGGTAATCTTTCTTTTTCTTTTTCAAACTAATTAGAACTATTCAATCTGTTAAATTCTTAAAAAAAATGTAATTACCAAAAAAACCATTTGAAAACTAATAACCTTCAAAACATTCAAAAAATAAGTACTATTTTTAAAATATTTCCATTCATTTTCTTTAATTGTTAAATAAATAATAATTTAAATAACTCAAATTTATTTCAGCAATTGTATTTTTTTCCATAAGAAAATATTTTACATTTAGAATATTTTATTCTGTCTTTAGAGAAAAGATCTTAGATGAAATTTCAAAATAGGCACAAATCTGGATAAATATTTGTTACTTTTAAAATTTTTGATGAGTAAAAGTTAAGGTCATTTAAAGTAAAAAAAGAGTTCTCTACTATTTTTATGATTCAATTAATTTTTATTCAAGAATGTTCTCTCAAGTGATATTTTCTAAAAATTCAGGTAAATATCCAAAATGATTTGCATTCAAGAAATAGCTAGAACCGAATTACACATGAAATATATATTTTTTTCTAGAGATTAAACGAATTATTAAGCCAGAATGATAATTTAAAATTAAATTTAAATAACAGTAAGTAAATAATTTATTTCATAATATATATTGTATTTTTTGCTTAATTGAGGTAATTAATTCAATCTAATTTCTATTCATCAAATTTAATTAATTATTATCAAAATTTCTTTAGTTCTAAATAGTGTTACATATTTAATTGTAAATTAATTAATTTTACAATTTACAGAATTTACTCCTATTTGAAAAACTATAATGTTTCATTCATTCATTCGTTCATTCATTAGAACCTATTGTTACAATCTGTCCATTTGTTTATCAAAAGTTAATGCGTTACACAACTTGCTGATTCATTCAAGTAATTGCTTGAATAATCCATACAATTAATTACTAATTAAATCAAAAAATATTTTCATAAAAATTATAAATTTATTTTTCAACTCAAAAATAAAATGATGTAGTCAAATGAACAACTCTTTAAAAATACATACCAAGTCATTAATCTTTAAGAAATCCCTTATTTTTGGAATCTAAAATTAGAAACTTTTCTTTAAAATCTAAACTTAATAAGTATTTAGTTTACACGTTGAAATTACAAAAAAAGGAACTGGTTTTAATAAAAAAATTTAAATTGACTGAATTATAGTAATATCTTCAAGTAAATTAATAAGAAAAGACCAAATCGAAACCTGTAATTTTTAAGCATCAATTAATCTTAAAATATTATATGCTTGAAAATGAGGTCATATTGTGCAAATGAAGAAAAAATCATAATGTAAGTTCTCTATAATTCTCGCTATCCCTTCATAATTCCTTCTTTCTAGCCTTTTTAATATTTCATTCTGAATTACTTTAAAAGCTTAAAATTAAAAAAATGTGGAAATTTACAAGCTACTTTTGGCCTTTTATAAATTCTCAGGAAACATTACTCTAATCTTTAAAATCATTTGATGAATATATTTTCCAATTAGTAAATATTATTCTTGAATCAAAGGTTGTTATCTGGCCAATTCTATCTCTTAATAATTAATTTTAAGAAAAATATGTTAACATGCAATAGCTTGAAATGAATTAAATAATTCGAAAACTTATCAAAAGAATCTAATGGTCCAAAACTTATTTTGGATAATAGATGTAATAAAGTTTTCAATAAGCAATAGGTCTTTCTAATCAAATTGAAAAGATTGAAATTTTACATAAAATGTCAACATTTTTATAATAATTCAAGAAAATATCACAATTTCATTTTAGTTTTTCAAAATATTTTAAATTAAATAAATTTGAATCATTGTAACATAGCAACTTTAATCTTAATTATTTTTTGTTCAGATTATTTATTAGAATTCAAAAGTTAAGAAAATTGGGGTTTGATACTAGCATTCTATTTTTTAATTTATTTGTAAAAGATTAATTTTTTTCTTTAGATTTTCTAGCCATTAAAAATGCCAAATAGTTTGGTTGTTCAATCTATGATTTATGTATTTAAGAATTTCAAATTAATTTAATAGCTCAAATTAAACTTTAAGATAAATTTGAATTCCCTTAACTTGAGGAAAATCAGTCAGCAAAAGCAAAAAGAAAATATTAAAATTTCTTAAATACGCTTTTTGGCTAAAAAAGATAAGATTTCATTTATGTTTTGAATTAAATGTTATTGATTGCAAAATTATATACATTCAACAATTAATAATCAATTATAATTCAAATATTTATGAGATTAGTTATTATAAAGCATGAAATTAAGCTCTAAATTCTTGAAATAGAGAAGGAAAAACAAATAAATATTACACAACTTTTTGAAAATTGACGCAATAAAGAGTGTATTTATTACTAATAAATTTTTTATTTTTAATAACTTATTTGATTAGTCTAAAGAAAGCTCAATATTAATTAACAATACTCGAATCAATTCTTAAAAATCTAATCTAATAAATTGTTGTCTTTTATGCATTATTTTAAGAAAATAATTTAACTTTTTACTTCTTGCTTATCTATGACTTTTGACTTGCTTAACCATTCATCGCTTTCGCTCTCAAGGTAATTCAAAAGAAATAATTTATACATTTTATGGGTAGTTATGTATTTTAATACAGAGTAATTAAATGAATGGTACTTCATATATCTTATAAATTGCTTCTTAATATTGAGAAATTAAGATATATTCATAATAATAACTTCGCTTTTTCTCATTTATTTAAAACTTGATAAGAAAGCAAATATTATATTCTTCAAGCTATTTTATGTATTGATTGAATATTTATTGTAATATAGCTACTCGGATCCTCCTATCTCACCTAGCTACGATTATCTATCATTTTTTTTTATTTCAATGATTTTTTGATGTTAGCTTAGATTTTCTTGAGCATTATTTTTTTACTCAAAATTAGGTTTTTCAGCTTTTATTTATTTACTATTATTTTCAAGTTCATTTTTATATTAGTTAAAGTGATCAAATTATAATTAGGATTGATGAAGCTACTACTCTTCTTGATCCTGTGACTAAGAAAAGCTATTATCATTTTGAGCAGATTGAGTTTCGACTTCATTCTGGTGAAAGTAGTAAAAAACATCTTCACTTTAATCAATTATGCTAGAAAAACCGTTATTATTTAATAATGAAGAACAAGTTTGCTATTCATTTATTTTAGTCTTATTCAAGTGTTAAATATTTAAAAAGTACTCTGGCTCAAATACTGTGTTAGTTGTATCAAACAAACTATTTTTGCATTTTGTAAGTGGCTCACTGTAATTTTAATTGGAGAAGCTATCTTAGATATTGTTTTAGTTTGAATCACAGCAAAAAGAATTAGGCCAGAAATAGCTAGAGTTTTCATTATTAATTTAAGAAGAATATTATTCCATTTATAAAAACCGATTTTTATCTTTGTGTTTTTTTGGTTAAATAGTTATTTTAATTAATTTTTTATAGAAAGTGTAAATGCAATTTTGTTCTTTCTTTTAAAAAATTCAAGAAGAGAGCAAATAAGATAGCCTTTTTAGTTAATTTGTTTTAAAAAACTCTCTTATGAAAACTTTACAACTGTAAATTTTCCCTTCAACATCTACTTAAAAAAAGAACAAATCATTACCAATATTTATTTTATTCACTAAATTCTGAAAAAATTCCAAAATTATTTTATTAACTTTGCTAATATGTAATCAAATAAAAATAAATATGAGAAATCAGATAAATCTATTTAGATAACTTTGATTTTCATTCAAATCAGACTTAAATATTAAACAATTTTACAAAGATGATAAAGAGTAAGTAAGCTAAGCTTTAAAAAAAATAGCAAAAAGTTACAATTAAAACAAGGAAATATCTTTTAAATATTTTATAACTACTCTTTGGCCACTTTTAATTTTTACAATTTTTAATACTTGTTAGTCATAATGAAGGACTAAAATTATGGCTCTCAAAAATAAGAATCTAATTCGAAATAAGTATTATTTGCGAGAAAAAATAAAAGAAGAATCCTTATAAATTAATGGTGAAAGAAATTTTTAATTTATTTAATAATTAATATGTCACATCATTAAAGAATAGCAATTAATTTACAACATAAAGCCAACTTATTTAAATAATTATTTTTTTTCTACACCCTATAAAAACAAGCAAATTTTATGTGCTCATAAATTAATTTAGTCTATTAATTAGTGAGCTGCATTCAAATTATATTATCAAATAAGGATTTTAATTATTTTTAAATTTTGAAAGAATCAATCAATCACCAATAAAGTTTTCATTTAAAAACTATTTTGATTATCTCTCACTCAAAACAACTATTTCTTACAAAAATATGATTAATTCAAACATCTTGCTATTAGATATTTCAATTTGATATGATTATTATCTATCATTACTAAAAAATAAGATCAAAAACTTACATCTTCAAATGATAAATGTTTGTAATATTACAAATTCTCTTATTTAATTTGCTGATGTGAAGACAACTCAAACAGAATTCATTGTTTATAAAACAATTATTGATATGATTTATTAAATAAAAAGTAAATCAACTGTTACTTAAAATGTTTTCTATTTCATCTTCAATCAAGATATTAATTTATTTTGTTTTAAATAATAAAAAAAAGGAATAATTTTGTTTGATCAATATATTTTTTCAGTATTACTTATATATACATGAATACTTCTACTTTGCTAATAGCTATCTAATTTTTATTTTTAATCAATTCATACAATACAATTGAATAAATTAGAAATAGAATTTAAAAAAACTAAATATCAATATTGTCCTTTACATATATGTAGTAAAAACTTTAGGTTTTATCTCTATTTATCAAAAACAGATTCTTCAGAAATTATAATTTGATAAATTAACAAACCAAAAAAAAGATAATTTAAATAAATGAATTTTGAAAAAAAATTTTATTTTGTAATCATACAAGCTATACAAACTGTTGTATATAGTATTGTTGGGAATTATCTTGAATAAATTCAGAAGAATTTACATGGTAAATCTAAAGTATTTGGCTTTGGCAATTTGATATTGGTAGATTAACATTAAAACTTCTTTTATCATCTGTAACTTAACTGAATTGGTGGTCTTATTATTAATCATAGTAGCTTAAGAAATATTCTGGCTCATATATTATTTATGATACATCTGAATTATACATTATGCAATTTTTATCACTTGTTATTATTGTAATGTTTAGAAATTAGAGATCTGTTTTATTAACCTATTCATTATTTTTTATGAAAAAATTATGTTTAAAAAATAATTTTTAATTAGAATTATGTCAATTTAAAAAATAAAATATTTTTAAATAATTAAAAATAATAGTATTTTAAAATTTAAAGTTACTTCATCATAGAACAATAAAAAATCAAATTTACATTCATAATTTAATTTGCCCTTTATCTTGTTTCCACCGAAAATTATTTTTTTAACATTTAATTTTAGTTAGTATTTTGAAATTTTTTTATTTCTTTACTAGAAATGAAGATCTATTAAGAATCACCAAATTTGAGAAAAATTAAAAAGAAATTATTTAAATACCAATTACACAAATATTTACTTCATAATTTGAGTAAAAATAAAAAAGTGATTTGTAAGCAAAAAATTTCATCAATTTATAACCTCAGTTATCATCATTTTTACTTTACCTTTATCTTGATATAATTAATTACTTATTCCTTCCACTTACTATTATTTGATAAAATTGAATTTAAAATATCTAAGATGTAGCTCGGCTTTACATAAAACAAAATATTTAGATGATTAAAATAGAATTCTTTGATATTATTTCATTAAACACAAATTAATTTTACAAATTAGATAAAATCAAATTTTCAATAAACTAAACTAAAAAATTTATGAATTTTTTTCATTGATACAAATTTATTTTTCTTTCTTAAAATAATTATTTTAAATCAATTTTATACTTTTAAGATTGAATTATTTTTGCTAATCAAGAGATAAGTAATCTAAAAAATTTCCCTACTTACATAAGGTATAAAATAAATTAAATGAAAAATTAATTATTTGTCATAACCAATTTTATTTTTGATGGAATAAAAGCAACTAAATTCATATCTAAACAAATAATTTTTATCTGTTTTTCAAAATAAATAACACTCTGTCTTTATTTTTTAAAAAAATATTTATCATTCATATTATTTTTGATTACAATTTATTGATAAAAAAAGAAGAATAAATTATTTAGCTTCATAGAAATGTTAATCAGTAAAATGAAAGAAAAAATTATTGTAAATAAATAAAATGTGATTATTATGATTTTTTTTTGACCTTCTAAAATTTAAGTTTTTAAGCTTTAAATCTTGAAATATGTTAAGAAACAAATAAAATTATTGCTTCTTTACCTTACAATATATGATAATTAAGTCAATCAGTAAATAGGAAATAGATAAGTTAATTAAAATTATTTTATGATATTTAATAATTTTTTATTAAATAGAAATAATTAATTATTAAGAGATTAAGCCATCTGAAATATTGGATCTACTATTTATTTTATTATGAATTAATTGTTTTCTTTCACTTAGTATTATCATCCACTTTCGATTAGTTTTACCACTCGCTGCTTTTTTTATTTAAAAACTCATGAAATATAATTTATATGCTCTAAGGATAACTAAATGCTTACAACGAAAGTAAAAAAGTGTTGCTTGACGTATCTCACAAATTGCTTTCTAAAATTTGAGAGCTAATTTACAGGAATTTTATTTACCATTTATACTTTAGATTTCATATGTTTAGAGTACTTTAAGGAAACAAGGATTATATTTTGAAAATAATTTTATACATTTAAGCTTTACAATTATTCTTTACTGTTTAAGTTTTAGAGTGATTTATTTATTGATTTTAAATTATTCAATAGAAGAACAAACAAATTTTTGATTGTTCACTTCAGAGTGTAAGCTGGAACCATTTCATTTATTTTAATAATCTTTTTCTTAGTTTTAGGTGATATTTCGACAACTAATATTTTATTGATTCCTATTGTTTTTGCTAAAATACACACAAAAAAAATTATCATACTTTGTTTTTACTAAAATTATTTTTGAACTTAATAGTCATCTTATTGTTATATTTAGATTTTTTAAATTATTCTTGCCTTAGTCATGATAAGTTTCTCAATTATTTTATTCTATTGATATGATTTTATTGTTTATTTTTAAACATTCTACTATATATATTTGAATTATCTTAGTTTTAACTGATAAAATCTAAAAAGAATTCTGGTTTAAGAAAATCAAATCATTGTAATATTTAATGCATGATTATAAACACTTCTCTAATTATTTGCCCTCTATTTTTAGCGGAACCTTTTACAATCTATTAAACCTACTATTATTATAGCTTTTCACTTGATTTTTTAAAAAAATTAATTTTAGACATACTACTTTTGTTTTTATTACTGATTTAAATAATTATTAGTAGATCTGCTTTTATTACTTAAAATTTATTGATAATTACTAATTGTTATTAATAGAAAAAATATGAAATATTAACATTTTTCATGAAATTAATTAAATTAGACAATAGTAATTAATTTATCAGTATTTGAATTAATCTATATTATTTATATTTTGTAAATATTTTTTTGAATTTCTCATCTTACTAAAATAATTTAGATTAAAGTTTTAAATTAATTTATTATGTTCGTTCAAGCACATATTGAAAACGATAGACAAGGAAATGAGGTATTATGGTATTAAGCTCATTTTTACTAAAATTGTATAAAAATAATAGATAATAATACTCAAAAATCACTTTTGAGTGAAATAAGAATTTGATTATCTTTTTAATAATTAGATTAAAATAAAAATTTAACAAAACAAAAAAAAATCATAATTTTAATTCTGTGAATAAAAATAAAATTTTTCTTATTTCTATAAACAATTGAAAAGAAATCCCTTTTGAAGTGAAATAAATTTAAAAGTTCTCAGATATAAACAATACATTTTTTACTATTGAAAAGTAATTAAATAATTAATAATAAAATCAATTAGCCCCCAAAGAGCTTAAATGCTTTGGATCTCTAATACAATTTATTAGAAACAATACTTTTTGTTATGTTTCATCCTTATTAGCTACTTTTGATGATAGAAGCCACTAATCACTTTCTTTTTATAAAAAATTCAAGAGTAAGAGCTTGTATATTTTGTGTGTAGTCAAATACTTGACAACAGAATAGTTAAATGAATGGTTTTTCATATATCTAACAAGCTATTTTCTGAAATTTTGAAGTTCTTTTGGTGACAAAATAATAAGATCTTTACTTTCTTTCATTTATTTAAAATGCCTCATAAAAGCTGTAATAATGTTTTTAAGATTATTTTGTAAATTAGGATTTTTGAAGTCTTCTTCTTAATTATTTGTTAATTTATTTTCAAAAAATAGTTAATTTGATTTATTATTGTATATTAAGTTGCTGCTGTTAATTGATTGTGAAGAAATGTCTACGCTTTATTAAATATCGAATTCCTATAAATGAAATTTTGATTCTTATAGTTCTATTAGATTCATTTAGTTTGTTTGAACCAACATATTTTTTGGTTGGAATTCATCTTTTTTATTTAGAAAAGTTTATTAATCATTATTACAATTATTATTTAATTATTAATTATATTTTTATTAGGATTCTGTTAATTTCTAATAATGTGTTTAGTTAATTTTATCAAATGATAATCTGTTTTCTTAATAGTATAGTAGGGAATCATCTTGATTAGATTCAGAAGAGTTCATATGGAAATTCTCTAGTAGTTGGCTTTCATAATTAGATAAAGGCATATTGTCATTAAAACTTCCTTTATCATCTGTAACTTGACTGACTAGCTTATCTTATTATTAGCCATAGAAACTTAAGAAATATTCTGGCTCATAGATTATTTATGATTCATCTGAATTATTCATTATGTAATTTTTATGGATTTTTTATTCTTCCTACAATATTTTGCAATTTGAGAATTAGAATTGGGAAGGTGAGCTGTCTGAAATCTAGTTAGGTCTAAAAAAATATCTTTAATTTTAATTTACACTAACTAGGATAGAATTTTTTTGTAAAAACTATTATTCCATTTTTAATAAGTAAACCTTTGTTTGTATTTTTATTTAAGCTAATTTTTTTTACTTTAATATTAATCCACTTCAACAACAAACAAATTTATTTTCTGTTTTTCTATTTAAAAAATGGGATAACTAATATTAACATAGTTATTTCACTAAATCCAGCATATGAAAACCTAGTAATTAAACATGCTTCTATCATAGTAAATTAGAATCTAGTATAAATAATTTTTTTTTTCTTAATAATTTAATTATTTTTTTTTGGCAATCATAAAAGGACAATATGAATAATTTTTAACAAGAATTAATAACTATGATTGTATAAATAAAATTTTTCTAGAATTTAAAAAATTATAACATTTTTAAAATAAATTTATTCACCATTGATCAATCAAAAGCATCAACAATTTAAATTAAATATTCAATTTTTATTTTTTGTTTACTAAGTTGATATACTTAAATTCATAACTTAAATTAATTTGTAAATAGCTTTTTATTTTGCTCTTTCCACCTAAAATTAGATCTAAAATATAAAAAGAATGTTCACATTTATTTCTTTATGAGGAATAGAGACTTCTCATTAAATTATAGAGAAGAAATAAAATTAAGCATCTATAATTTATCTAAATATTTGATTCATAAATAGAAATCAAGGGTAAATAAATCAACTTTTATCAAAAAAGTGTGTAAACTAAAAAATTAAACTTATTTATTCCATCAATTATTATCATTTTTACTTTACTGTAAACTTAATTTAATTATTAATTATACTATTTATTTATTCCTTTCCCCTCTCTATTATTTCTCATTTGGCTATTATTACTGCAATATTTTGCAATTTGAGAGTTAGAATTGAGAACATGGGCTGTATAAAGTCTAGTTAGTTATCTAGACATTTATTTAATTGTAATTTATACGAGGTAGGATAGGATTTCTTTGCAAAAATTATTATTCCATTTTTAATAAGTAAACCTAAAGTAGTTATTTTTATTTCAATTTATTTTTTACTTTAAAGTTAATAAAAAACCACTTCAACAACAAAAATATTATATTTTCTATTTAAAAAATTGGGAGAATTACCATTTAACAATAGTTTTTTCACTCTATCTTTTCTTTATGATTGAATAAATATTTTTTGATTAAAGAATTAATCTTTTTACAAAAAATTTTTCACAAGAATTAATTACTTTGATTGTAAAAATAAAATTTTTCTGAACAATTAAAAATAATAGCATTTTAAATATAAATTAACTTAACTGTGATCAACCAAAAGTATCTACAATTAAATTAAATATTCAATTTTTATTTTTGTATAACTAAACTGATAAATTTACACTCATAAGTTAAATTAGCTTTTGGATATGCTTTTTATTTTGCTCTTTCCACCATAAATCATTTTTAAAATATAAAATGAAATTTTCACATTTAATATCAGTAAGTATTATTTGCATTTGTTTCTATTTCTTTGTGAGTAATGAAGGATTTATTTATAGAAAATATGAAAATCAACATTAAATTTCAGTTTTAGAAAAAAAGAAAAATATATAATTTACCTAAAAGCTTGCTTCATAATTTGAAACCAAGGTAAATAAATCTACATTTATCAAAAAGTGTGTAAACTAAAAAAAGATTATTTATTTATTAAATCAATTATTTTTATTTTTACTTTTCTGTTAGCATGATTAGTCTATTAGTATATCATTCACTTATTTGTTTTCCCTCATTTTATTTGATCAAATTGAATTTAAAATATCTAGATAAACCTTTTCAATAAAAAAAACAAAATATTTAGATTAAAACAATAGAATTTTTTGCATGAAACAATAAACACAAAATTACTAATATTTTTAATTTTTTCCAAACAAAGTTATTAATTTTTTTAGATCAATCATATTATGTTGTTTCTTTCTCGAAATAATTATTTTAGGTCAATTAATAATTTTAAGACAGAATAATTGTAGACAATTAGAGACCAAGCAAAAATTTTAATACTTGCATAAAGCATGAATTGAATTAGTTATTTGTTATAGCATCTTAAAATCTTAAAAATGATCAAATAAGGATCAAAACAAATAATTTTTATCTGATTTTTAAAATTAATCTATCTAAAAAAGTCATTGAAATATTAAAATAGATTTAGACCTTTATTTTTAAAAATGTTTTTAATTTTTTTATTTTTGTAACTGTTTGTAATTTTTTGAAAAAAAAGAGTCAATAATTTAGCTTCCAATAAATTTAAACCAGTAAAAAGACAGAAAAAATCATAATAAACACATGAAAATATGTTATTTGGATGATTTTTAGCCTTCTAAATTAAAATTTTGAAACATTAAATCTAAAAAAGTATTATTAGGGTTTTGTGAATGTTGGAAACCAGACAAGTCTAATAGAATCTACTGTAATATTCAGATTATTCTCGATGAAGTTATTAAAAAGAGATATTTTTTATAAAATTTTTGAGTAGGGATCAATAAAATTTTTAATCCAAAAGTTGTCAATTTTCATGTTTTTTGAAATTTTTTTCTATTAATTTGAATGAAAATTTAATTTTTGAAAAAAATAATCAATAATCAATAAATATCTAAGAGAAAATAATTTACAATATATAAAGAATAATTATCATTGAACATTATTATTTTTATCATTTAATCTATTAATTCTTGATCAATTAATTCATCTCAGAGTTATTTTAATTAGTAAATTAAAAAATATCCACTTTTCTTAATATTTGTCTTTATATATTTTATTAATTGAATAGTCTAAAGGCTAAAACTGAAAAGTAGAGTTAGGTAAGTATTTTAAGTTATAATTCAATTCTTCAAGATCAGAGGTTAATGTTTGATATTCGTGAACTCTATGATGATCAATTAATAGTAAGCCTTTCTTTCCTGCTTATAAAGTTTAAGAGTACGGTTTAAGAACCTATTAAATCCACTATTTAAATAATATTTATGTAAAATAGGATCCTTCTTATTTATAGAAAATTTAATTATTTTCAGGTATAGGAATATTAAATTGTTTTTTAATATCCTTGGTTGGCCAAATAATAGTTTATTTTAATTTTTTACCGGATAATGATATGGCTAATCCAAGAGAATATTATTTTTTTTCATTATCTAGAGTTTTTCCTAAACATGCTATTCTTCTTTAAAAGTTATTGTTTTGCAAGAAGGAGAGCTTTTGAATAGAGAAGTCTCATCGAAATTCAAAATATGATCAATATCATAATTTTTGGAAAAAAAGTTAGATAAAATATAATAGTATTTAAGATTACAATACAAATAAAAAAAATATAGAAAGTAACAAAGATTTATAATTTATATTTCATTTAAAAACTGTAAGGTTTTTAATTTAGTTTCTTATGTTTACTCAGTTTTTGAGTAAAATAATAATAAATTTAGGTGTAATCAAAATTTCCTAGTTCTTCTATAATTTAATATAAATGTGAATCAAATATAAAAAGTGTTAATTACCAATAAGAGCTAATTTATTTTTTAATCAGAATAAATTAATTAAATCAGAATTTAAACAAAGAATGAATAATAAATATCTATTTTTCAAAGTAAATAATAAAAATGTATTTTTTGAAAAAAAGAGCATTTGATTTGCTAAATATGTTATTATCACTGCCTTTATTTATGGATTTTAAAATGTATTTCTTTTATATCGTTTTTAATATTGAGGTTTAATTTGAAGATCTAAAAAAGCTAATAATAAAGATTCAAAACATTTTAACCAGTAAAAAGAAAGCAAAAATAAAAGTAAATAGATAAAATTATGATTATTTTTAGCCTCCAAAATATAAATTTTCAAGCTTTAAATCTAGAAAAGAGATACAAAGAAAATAAGATATGGATAATTGTTTAATTTTTTATAAATATGAAAGAAAGTTTGATCTATAAAGAGATTATGATTATTTAATTAATAAAATCTTATCTTTTTGTATTATTAAGAAAAATCCAATCAGTAAGAGATTAACTATTCCAAAAAATTTGGATCTACTATACATTGTAACAAGAATTATATTTTTTCTTTTACTTCATGCTTATCAACTACTTTTGATTATCTTAACCATTCATTGCTTTCTTTCTCTAAGAAGTCATGTAGTAGTAATTTATATGTTTTATGGGTAATTAAATATTTAACAACTTAATAGTTAAAAGAGTGTTGCTTCATGTATCTCACAAGCTGCTTTTTAAAATTTTAGAGTTAATTTACGGGAATTTTTGTTGTCTTTTATTCTTCAACTTTCATTTGCCTAAAATATTTCAAGAAAGCATGAATAATATTTTTAAGACAGTTTTACGCATTTATGCTTTTGAAATTATGAGAGGATTCTGTTTCAGTTTGTGAGTGATTTATTTTAGATTAATTAATTCTATTCTATTCAGTTGAAAAGCAAAAAATTTTTTAATTATCCGTTTCTTCAGAGTGCTCATGATAAATATTTTCCTAATTTTACTAATTTTTTATTTTGCTTTCTATGTTATTTTGATAATATATACTTGACTCATTCATATCCTCATTGCTTAAATATTCACTGAAAGAATTGTCACGCTTAAAATCTAACTAAAATAAGTTTTGATTTTATTACTCATCTTGATGATAATTATTAGAGCTTTTTTAATGATTCTGACCCTTGTGATGATAAAAATCTTGAGTGTTTAATTCTTATGATACAGCATAGCTATTATTCTTTATTTCAGAGCATTCTATTATTTAGTTGGTTGAATTTCCTTGATTTGAACTGTAAAAGTCTAAAAAGTATTCTGGCTCATGTATAATCTAATAATTATAATAATCATTAACCCCATAATTACTATAATTATTATAATTTTAGGCCTATATCTAAGTATTTTGAGTGTGATTTTAGTCTGGTACCTTCAACTAAACTTATTAAGAGTGATAGGAGATATCCAATCTGTCATTATGGTAGCTTCTCATATGATTTAGTGATAAAATTTGGGGTTCGAAAGGATATTGTTTGTCCTTAAATATATTTATTGTATT
Organism: Tetrahymena elliotti 4EA; assembly: GCA_000231825.2. Taxonomy (NCBI): domain Eukaryota; phylum Ciliophora; class Oligohymenophorea; order Hymenostomatida; family Tetrahymenidae; genus Tetrahymena; species Tetrahymena elliotti. Next base: position 340,805 of record JH720316.1, on the reverse strand, counting down.
GATTTAAGTAATTATTAGTTAATTTTTTTTTATTACTTTATCTTAAACTAGATTAAAAAGTTATTGTTGATTATTAATCTTTATTCATAGAAAAAATTTTAAGTCTAATTACTTAATTGTAAATATTGATCTCATTCACATAACACAACATTTATCAATGCATACAAAAAATTGATATTATCTATTAAAAATAATGAGTACTTTTCATCTTGCTATTATTTATTTAAAATTATTAATAAAAAAATCCTAAATTATTAATTTATGTTTCAATATTTTCTGATTGATATCTTGCTTTTTTGAATTAAAGATTAAAGATTTTATGGAGAAATTTGGTAGAAAAATAAAATTTAAACTAAAAAATTGTGACCAAATTTATAATATTTTTCAATAAATTTTAAAATATCTTTCTATCATTGCTATAATTATCAAAACAATATTAAAAATTTCTTTTTTTCTTATCAAATAGCATAAAGAAAAAAAATAAATTTTTCATGTATTTTACATAAAAATTAGAAGAAATCGAAGCACATCCATCAATATTTACTTCAAAAAAATAAAAAGTAAGGTTTACCTTACCTATTTTAATTAAGAAAGAATAAAGCAAATAATTTTTAATTACAAACACTTTTCTTTTATTTATTTTTTGATCAACCAATTAAATAATCTAATCAAATTAATTAATTTTCTTTTTTACTCTATTTCTCTTCTGATTTAATACATTTACACTTCTTTTATTTTAGATAAACCATTTAAATAATTTCTTTTTACTCAGTTTCTCTTCTTATCTAAATTAATTACATATTTCTTTTAATATTTCTCTCTATTCAAGGATACTTAATCACAGAGTAATTCTAGCGACTATAATTATTTAGCACTTTCAAATTATCAATTTTAATGATTTTTTCATTAGATTTAATATCTAAGGATTTTTTTAAATAAGTAAGCTTACTGCTTCCGTTTATTTCACTTCAAAATATTAAAATTATTTTTTATTATGATTCTATTTTATTTATCTGTTTTTTTAGAAGATTGATGAGCATTATCTATCAATAAATGATATTTTCTTTTAATCAATAGAGTGAAACTTAATCACAATTTATGCTCTGAGCTTATTTAAATAATTCATTTCTTTTGATAAATTATTTATAAAAATTGTGGTGTTTGAGCATTTTATGTAATTCTAAAATTCCCCATTGATTAGGAATTAATGAATTTAAATTTACTAAAAATATACTAAGAAGGTATTTGATTTAATTTTGTTAATAATCTGTTAAAATTATATGCATAATAATACATCCAACAACTTAATAAAATTGAAAAAATGCAAATCAAAAAAAATAAATGCTGAATTTATGAAATTTTTTTTGTAGTTTGAAGGAGAATTTATTGAAATGAAGAATTTTTTAGATTAGAAAAGAATTGAATATGTAAATAAATAGTTAATTTGATCATACATGTTAAAATAATTCTGAAAAGTATTTATTTAAATAATTATGAACAGTGAGTGAGCAATTCGTTTGTTAGTTAGTTAATTAATTTATATTTCAATTGACCCTTAATTCATTCATTTTTATTTATTATTTATTACTTATATAAGTTAATTTAATGAACATTTATTCAACTTTTGCAAGCTATTGAAATTTACCTATTATTGTTTTTTTTATTTTTATCTTTTAATTTTTGAATAAGAAGTTTATTGAGTAAGTTTATTTATTTATTTATTTGTTTTGTTTTTTAGTGGTTTATTGATTGATTGTTTGATAGATGGGTTTTAAAAGATGCAATTTAATTTTTATTGTAAAATGTATTTGAAAGTAATTATATTTGGCTTGTATTTTAATTAGACTAAGCTTAATTATTATAATGGTTGAAGTATTTAAATTTATAAATGAGGATATACTCATAATTATACAATATGCTCCCTTATATGATTTGATATTCTACTTACATCAAAATATTACCTAATTTTATTTATTCTTTAAAATTAAAATTTTTAATAAGAATTTTACTGAGCTGATATTTTATATAAAGTTGATTCTATTATGCTTAGAGGATAATCATCATCTGGTATATCTTCATCTTCTTCTACATTACTTGAAAAAGATGTTAAAGGTGAAATTGAAAAATCCTATTGAGGATAATTATGATCCCCTAATTTAAAATCATCTTCTATCATTATATCAGGCTCACTTTATATTTCTTTAGGTGGGCTAGAAACAATAATTCTAATTTGTGGAACTATTTTATTTAATTTTTTTCATTAAATTATTTTAACAAATTCTATTTTACTTGAAATTTTCTTTTTAGCATCTCTTTAAAATTAAGTACTGTTATTATTAGTGTTACTATTATTAGTATTGCCGTTGTTACCGTTAGTATTGTTATTGGTATTGTTGCTACTATTACTTCCTTAGTTTTACAAAACAGGAACACCATTTTATTTATTCTAGGCTTGTTAGGCATTTATTTAATTTTGGTTTTCAAGTTCTTTCTCCTCCTCATCTTAAGTGATTTAAATATGTTCAGCCATAACAAGAATCTATTTAAATAAATTATTTAATATTGCTTAAATAAATTCTTCTCCAAATTTGAATTAAAGAAAAAATTCATTATTTTTTGCAAATATTTCAATGAGTAAAATAAATAATTCTAAATGTATTTCTATTTTCAAACAAATTATACTGAATTTATTTTCAGTTTTTGCTTTTATTGATAAAATCTAATTTATTATTCTTTCATAATAAATGAATACAGATATATTATACTAAATTAACTAAAAATACATACCATCTACATAACATCGTCTATTAATTTTTAGTTATCCCCTTCATTTAAATTATAAAGCTTTTCGTAATAATCTTTTGAATTGTTTCTGGAGTTTTTTCTAACTGGGTCATTCTGTTTATTAAATATCAAAATTTATAAAGTTTATTATAGTTTGATAGAGAGACAATTTGTTAGAAGTGTCTCTCTTTCAGCTTTTAAATAATAAAACAATTTTTATACATTTTCCAAAGATTTTCCTGCTGACTCAGCCTTTCTATATGGATATTTTCTAGGATCTGACTGCTTTGAATATTAAATTTCTTATTTGGGTCTTTTAATTGCATATTGTGCAAACATATTGGCTTTTGGCTATTATTTTTAACAAACAATTAGATTTAAAATTAAGTTAGCAAAAATGATTTATGAAGGATTTAAGTTTTGGTTATTATTTGCTGGTATGAATGGCTAATAAAGTTTATATATTTACTTTCTATTTGGTTATCTTCTCAAAATTTTTAGAGCACTTTGTATACAAATCTTTGATGTTTGTAATCCCTTTATTAATAAAATAATGATTGACTGTTGATAATTAGATATTAACTATTTTTAAACCTGCGTTTTTAATCATTCTAAGCATCTCTAACTTATTATTGGCTAAAACACTTGTCAAGTTTATTGCATCTTGTGCCTTTATCCTTTTATTTTTAATGTCATCAAAATATTTTTCTATGAGAAATGGATTCTAAGTTTATTTATTCATCTATATTTGTTTTGCTTTTAAGCCTATATTGTAAAATTATTAACTATTAATTTTAATTTACAAACTCTAGGGTTAAAAACTATTATTTCTTTTTCTTTAACTTAACTTCTGGCTCTAAATTTTCTTTAATTTAGTATAGAGTTTTAACAAAAAAAACTAAGAATTGCATGCATTATTTATTTATTTTCTTGTTATCTTACTTCCTTTTTTATTTTTTTATGGTAAAATTGCTAATTTCGAAATGAAAAAATTATTTGTCCAACAAACATAAAATCATTGAAAAATATTGGTGTTATTGACTAATACATTTATAAATAACCACATGAATACTCACCTAATAAGTAAGCATAATAAAATTTACTAGAACTAATAATAATGGACCAGTTCTTCAATTTAATTTAAAAAACTTAATTATTCTTAATATTTAATCACAATTTTTCACTTTAATCTATTATTATGTTTTATCTACTCTATTCTATTTTTTTATCTTTCATTATCTTTTCTGATAATTCCTTTTTTAAAAACATAGAAAATTTAGTTTTTTAATTCAATTCTGTGTAATTAAAAATCAACTGAATTTATTTTTCAGCTATTCTAAATATTTCCCTAAATTCAACTAAGATTACTTTAACAAAGGTAAGCAAATAACTTTAAATTTTTATATAATATTTAAATTATTTTAGCTTGAAGATAATGGTTTCTTTATTTAAGCATCATACTAACTTCAATACATCCACCTATTAAAATTTAAATTTGAAATCATTTTTGAAATTAAAGGTAAAACTTAAATTTCATCATAATATTTTTTTGGGGAGTTTTTTTGATAGAATATAGTATTTAAAACTTAATTGAAAATAAAAAAGCAGAAGTTATTAAATGTAGAAACAAAGAGTTGATTTTGTTTATATTAATTAAGATTTTCTTTTTTTATTAAAAGAATTTCTTCTAAAATAATTTGAAGCAGAATAAACATAAATAAATTATTTATTTATTTTTTTGTTAATTAAAATTAATTAATTTAGATATTAAACAAACGAAGAGAAATGTAATTTAAAAACATCAAATTAGATAAACAGAAATAATTTGGCTAGAAAGAATACTTCTATTTTTTGTAAATTTTAAAACATATTTTACTAAATTAACATTTCAAATCTTTTTGATAACAAAAATTGATAAGTTTTAAATTAAAAAAATGGCATCTTTTTAAGATACTTTTAAGTCCTCAGTTAGATCTATTTTTAATGTGTTTAGGTTTTATACTAAAGCAAGTCCAGATAAACAGCATGTAATCAGCGTTTTTTAGGGTGTAAAAAATAGATTAGTAATATCTGAAGGGTGTTGAAATTATTAAATAATCCTATGAATAGTTTTATCTTTCAAAGAAAATAAATAGATTGTTCTTTGGCTTACTAATAAAATATTTTCATGATCAACTTTTTCAATTAAATTAATAAAACTATTAATATTTATTTAGTATTTTAAGCTGTCTTAATTAGTTATTTATTAGTTTTTTTATTGTTGTAAGTCTTTAATAGAAGCAGAAACTGTTTATTTTTATTGAATAAAAAGATTTATTTTTTCAAACTAAGAAGTTTAGTCATCAATCATTTACTCTATCTTATAAATAATAATAGCATTTAAAATACCAAATATCACTGTACATTTGTCTATTATTTTGTAGCATTTTACCTAAAAGTTTTTTTCAATAAAGCCAGCTTTCTCATTTGAGTTAAATATGTTAAATATTCTAATCCCATCAGTACTTTTCATGTTAAATGAATTGAAAAAAATAAGATTATTTATAAAGAAGTACCAACTATTGGACATAAATGTAAAATTTTTTCCTTTCAAAGCTACTTTAATGAGTTTATATTTATATTAATGAGATATTTTATATAAATTTAAACTATTATGAGTCATAACAGAGATAATGTTATTTGTAGAACAGTACTAAATGTTTTTTATTTTTTCATTCACTTTCAATTTAAATGCTAACTTTTACGACTTCAAGTTGTAAACTAATATCTCATCATCATTTTATTCTAAAGTTGCTAATAAATTATAGTTTAAAATGATTGCTTTCCCTATTTACTTTTTCTTTTTTAATTCATCTAAATTTATAACCTTAAGCATTCTTACAAATAATTATTATCAAAGCGTACTAAATTATTATTAACTAACTAACCTTAAATTTGAATTTTTTAAACTAATTCATATTTCCAAATAATCAACTCAAGTAATATTTTAAGTTGATAAAAGATGATCTTTCAACAATAAACAAAAAGCTTAAAATTCTTTTTAAATAAACTAAAAACGATAAAGGCTACTCAAAGGTTTATTAAGCTTTGATTTTAAATAAAATAATTTTTATTCATTTAATTTTTTTACAAAATAAACATCATTAAAAAAACATAAAAATTACTAGAAAAAAAAGTTTCTTATATACAACTCTGAGATTTTACTCTTTCTTAAAACAAGTAAGAACCCCACCAATAAATAATAATCCATCCATATATCATCCATATATCTATCTATTTCTATTGATTAAGCTTATTATACCTACTTACAATAAAAAAGGATGACATCAAAAATTTATTTAATTAATAATAAGAAATTTTGAATTTTTTTCAAAAACTTGTATCAAATCAAATACTTGTTCAGTGATTTATTAAAAGATATTTTATGAATATTAATAGAAATTAATCATTTGAATATTTTTAAATAATTTTTAGAGGAGATAATACACTTTCAATAAACAAAAAGATGACTTATTAGAATTTAGAAAAGATAAAAAAATGATAGGCTTACAAAAAACAAAAGGATCACTTATTAGAATTATTTGAGGAAATTTGAAGGAATTTGAAAATGATAAAAAGGAGATACTAATATAAATATAAAGATGGGTATAACTAATAAATGGAATAACTAAATAGTTTATAATAAAGATTTAATATATTGTCTATAATTTATAAATATGGATAAGTAGTTTATTTATTTATCTATTTTTTTTGTACATTTGTTTGTGCTTTCAGATTTTTTTTTGGAATTTTTTTATAAAATTAACAAGTAATTAGGGTTAGTTAGTAATGATGCAATCAACTCCTATTTCATAAAGTCTTTTGTAGATATTGAAGTTTTCAATGATATCAAAATCGAAGTAGGTTGAGAGGCTCATACCTTGTTCTTGGGCTTTGAAGAGGTAAGGTAAGGCGAATTCATCATAGACGAAATTACAAGGGAAGGCAAGAATGTTTCCTTTGAAATTAATTTAATCAAATGTTTCAAAGTCCTTGTGTTCCCAAATAAGATAGCCGAATTGAATGGAGTTTGTGGGTAAATTTTAAGATTCGAGAGCTTTAATCATAAGAGGTTAATGGTAATGGAGGAAAGAGCTGAAATGGACTTATCCAATCATTTAGCATTGAATGACCAAATTGAGGATATATTCACACATTTCGTTTTCTCTTCCTTTAATTTCAATATTAACATGGACTTTGTCTTTGCATAATAATAAAACATCACGAAGCAAGGGGCATTTTTCTCCTTTAATAGTATATTTATCAGTGATTTCTTAGAATGTCATTTCATTGATTTTTTTGAATGAACCATCATCAAGTTGAATAGTATCATCATCCCTTCCATGAACTACCTGTTTTATTTGAAATAAATTTAAATAATTGAAATCAATTTAAAAAAAGATTAAAATGATGTCATTATTTTGTTAATTATTTCTCCTGATGACGCTTTTAAAAAATTATTACTGATCTTATTTAATTAGTTAAGTTCTATTTTAATTAATTAGCTGAAGGTTGGTGAGCAAGCGAGCCAATTTTTTAAATTTTGGTAGAATAGTCAATTATTCAAACAAACTCGCAAAATAAAAAAGTAATAGATAAAATCAATAAAAGTTGATTGATTTATGAATGGAGTGAATGTTAATTTTTAATTTTCGAGGTAGTACCAAAGTATAAATCACGTAGTGATTGATACTTACTTGTATCTACCTACCTACCTACCAACATTGATTGACATCATACTTCAATAAAAAGTTTATGTATGAATTCAAATATATTACCATAATTTGTTTGTCGCTGGTCAACCAGACATCTAATTCAACTGAATTTAAGCCTATTTCGATGCCTCTTCTAAAGCAGGGGAGGGTGTTTTCTACTAAATGGATACCAGCTCCTCTGTGTCCTTCAGCAATGATTTTATTCTTTAATGTAAATTTCTAAGGTTTTCTGATGAGCTTTCTCTTGGCTTATGGGAGAGCTTGGTTGCTATCTGCTTTGATGAGCTAAGGAGAAGAACTTGCACTACTTGAGTTGCTACAATCAGTAGAGTGATCTTCTAATTTTTGCTTTTTATGGAAATACTTTTTCTTTTAACTTTCAATGTTGTCTATTTATTTAATATTTTAAATGTTTTATTCAAAGATTCTTGAAAATAAAGAGAAAAAATGAATTTACTGATGAGCTTTTATTGTTTTTAGAGACTGCAAATCATTTCTACCTGCGTATGCTTTATGCTATGAAATTTGTTTGTTTTTAATTAAGTTTTCTTTTTTTGTTTAAAAAGAAGGAGATTTTGATGAATTAGTGTGTAAGAATTTTATTATATGATTAACCGATAAGAGATTGTGTAGAATTGATTTTAAAAAGAATGAATTTTAATAAAATTTGATTAGATCATATGTAAGTATTCCAGCATTTACTTGTACGCTTTATATGTAATTGTAAAGAGAAATTAACAAAAATCTGAATTTCGTTATCTATATCAACTATTATAGAGCCCACCCACCTTCCCTCAAATAATCAAGTAATAATTAATCATAAGTAAATAAATAAAAAAACAAAATGATCTCCCCATAAATCAGTCAATAAATCAATCAATTAATACAATAATAGCAAGTAAATAAAATAATACAAAAATATGTTAGAAATAAAATAAATTAAAAAAGAATAACAATAGTACCAAGCTATCAAAAATTTAAGCAAGTGACGTTATCATTTTAAGTATTTGCCAGAATGAGGTCTTGTCAAAATTAGCCTTTAATAAATTTAATTAAAGCAAGATAGATGATATTACCACTTATGGTTTACGTCAGTGGCAAACATAAATAAAGAGACAATTTTATATCTTTTCACTTAAAATTTCAATATTTTTTCCTTCTTACATAATACCTGGTCATTTCCTAGAAAAGTGTCTCTGATTTCAATTTTTGAGGGATTATTGTTTGTTTTAAAGGTGCAAAAAGGGGGGGATTAATCTTTTATAAATAAATTTCCTCAGAAATTACATTTAGTTTTAAGAATAAAGATGATAGGTAAACAATGAAATTCCACCTGAAAAGAAATTCATTAAGATATTCAAACATTAAAATAGAGAAACATTTATCTCAACAAAATGTGACAGCTAATTTAGAATTAATTCGAGGATGAAAAGAATATTGATCCAGATTAATTATATTATTTCAAAAAAAAAGTGTAAATAATTGAAATAGATCTACATTAAAGTGTAATGCCAAAGTATAATACAATAACAAATTTAAATGCCACCAAAAATTTTTGATTGTTTTTATTAATGCCATAACTAAATCCTTCGTAACACATTTTATTTCTATTTCAAAAGTATATTATTTCAATTTACCTTTTATTTTGTCTAAGTTCTTGAAGATTTAGGATAAAAATACTTAACTATCATACAAAATAAATAAAAAATGTATAAAATAATAGAGAAAGTTAATTAGGAAGGCTTATCTCTTCGCTGATTAGCTAGGAATTATATTTAAAATAATATATTACAATACTACTACTAATATCAAATAAACTTTTATTGCAAAAATTAAATATCTGGGAGATAAAATCCCATTAATTGACTGCTTAAGCGTTTAAACATTATCACCAACCAGCCAGCATTTTTGTAAGGAGAGACAAAATTATTTATTTTTGGCTTTTTTGTTATTTTATTTAGTAATTTCCAATTTACACTATTTATCAAAGGCTTTTTTGCATACAAATTTATTCCCAAATCATCCTGAGGTAAGATTCATTCATTAAATATCTATTTCTGATTGTTTCTTACATTCAAGTATTTTGTATTTTTCTGCTCTATTTTTATTTATTATTATCTTTTAGATTTTTTAATTTTATTCCCCCAACATTTGTTTCCTTTTAACAAGCTTACTTTCAGAGCAAATGTGTAAGCGAAATAAATCAATATTTAGTTACATTTTATAACTCTATTCTTTATATTTAAATTAAAAAATGTATCTTTCTAAATAAATCTAATAGCTTCAACATAAAAATTTGCATTTTTGAATTTTTTGAATATCTTTTTAATAAAAATGAAATCTTCAAAACCGTAATATTTATTATTTATTATTCCTTAAAAGCATAAAATATTTTAATCTTTATCACTGCTAAAAATAAATAAAATTTTTTCTCATTTGAACAAATTTTGCAAATTTCAAAAACTTAAAAAAGATATTTTAATTTATTATCAATCAATAATATTTTATTCAAATAAAAAAACTGAAAAAGGATACTTTTATATACTAAATAAATAGAAGAAATAAAAAAAATAAATTTTTTACCAAATTTAATAAATTTCAAGAATCTTAAAAAACTAAAATCAAATAAATGAAATATAATTCAGAGAAAGATAAATTAAAAGAGGATTTCTTAAATAAAATATTTTAGATTTATAAATATCCTTAAAAAAATAAACAATAAAAATTAAAATTTAAGATAGAATTGAAATCTATTATTTGTATCATTTTTAAAATAAATTATTTTAGAATTATTAAAATTGATTGTAAAAAAATGTTAAAAATAAAGTAAAGTATTATTTAAAAATCCGAATAATTATTAATTAGTCAAATAAAATGTTTTAGACTTACAAATTTCTTTATAAGATAATTAGATTAAATTTGAAATCTTAATTGATCAATAAGCATTGTTCATAAAATATTTTAGTTTTTTTATTTTTTTTAGAGAATTTGAACTTATTTAAAAAACAGAAATAGAATAAATTATTTAAGAGATAAAATAAATATATAAAAATTTAAAGAGTAAGTATTTTAGAATAATTTTAAGAGGGAGAGGAGTAAATGAATACAAAGAAAGTAGAAAATTGATATTTTAGCTAAATGAAATAAGTAGAAGAATTAGAATTTAAATAGAAATTAGATGTCTTGATATATAAATGATATGTAGAGCAAGGACATAAGGTTGATTTAGATAGGATATAATTATTTAGAATGTAAAATAGGGATATGATAATAAATAAGATAATAAATAAAAAGCTAACTCATTTTGCTTAGTCTTCTTGATTGATTTAGAGGAATGTATTCTAAGAAAGGATGAATATTAATTATTAAATTTGATTTAATTGTGAATAAGATAGAAATATTTAAGCTTAATTAAATAGTAGACTAAATATAAAGATTCAAATAAACAAACAAATTCAATAAATAAATGGACGCTGAAAAGGTTTTTGACACAAAGAAGGAAGAAAGGTGGATTAATAAGCAAAGATGTTTGATTGTAGCATCAAGAGGTATTAATGATAGACATAAGCATCTTATTGATGACATGATTTCTATGATGCCTCATTCAAAGAAGGATGCCAAGTTAGAAAAGAGAGATATTCCTGAATAAATCAGTGAATTATGTTTTACTCATTCATGCACTAGTTTTATGTACTTTGAAGCTCGTAGAAAGACCGATTTATATTTATGGATTGGCCGTTTCCCTGATGGTCCTTCTGCCAAGTTCTTAGTTGAACACAGTAATTATATAGCGACAATTTTAAGTTTTCTAATTCATAGAGAATTGCATTATTTCAATTAAATTATCTAAATATGGCTCGATTTTAAGCTAAATTTCATTTGTTTATTTAAAAAAGTTCGAGGAAGTGGAGAATTAAAATGCACAGGAAACTGCTTAAAGGGAAGTAGACACGTTATCAGTTTTGATAAGTCCTTCTCTGAAGAACCATCATTAAAATTATACAGAGAATTGTTAACTCATATATTCAATGTTCCTAGATATCACCCTAAGAGTAAGCCCTGCACAGACCATTTATTAAGTTTCATTTATTCTGATGAAAAGTTGTGGTTCAGAAATTATCAAGTAAATTATAATGAGAAATAAATGAATGAATTGAGTTTAACTTTTAATAAAATAAATAGCTTTACCAAGAAACCTAAAACAAGTAGTTGGATAATTAGGAACTTTATGAAATAGGACCTAGATTTTGTATGACTCCTATTGCAATTATAGATGGCACAATGATGGGAGAAGTTTTATATAAAAATCCTAAATACAAAACTAAAACTGCCGTATGATTTTATATTCATGAATTAATAAAACTAAATGAAATATTTTATTTTTAGATGAGAGTTCTTAAGAAGAGAGAAAAGATGATGGCCACCATGAGAAAAGAATAAAAGAAGGAATAAAAAGAAAAAACCTTGTCCATTAAAGACCAAGTCGATTAAGCTGATAGAATTTTTGAAGAAGATAAGGAAGATAGTTTTGATGTAGAATTCTGAGATCCTTCCTGATAAATTAAATAAAAAATAAACAAACACAAATAAATCACACATAAAATATTATCAGTAATTGGAAATTAACTAGTTTAATAGCAAGCTATCAAGTAAGTTAGCTAGCTACCTGCAATTTACAGCTTATATTAAAATTATCCCATTTAATTAATCACTATTGGCAAATAAAATAAATATCTATCTATCAACCCATTTATATTTCCATATTGCATTTCTTGTTTTTACTATTCATTAAATGCAATTTCATTTCATTTCTTCAAATTCTATTAAAAAAAATGGTTTCTTTCTATTTTGAATATTGCATTACATAATTACATTCAATAAATTTGAAAGTAATCTTACTCAAAGAATCTTTATAATTTAAATTACAAAATTAATTCATTTAAAAGATGTATTTTATTTATAAGCAAACATTCAAATAATTTTATTTTAAAAATTGAATAGAAATACATTAAAAAAGCTTTTTGTGATTTAAAAATACTTTAGAAAAAATAGAAAGTGTTTAAATATTGATAAATTGTTGTAAGAATTTATTTTAACAAAAAAGATAATTTACTCTGTAAAACTTTGTCCATTAAATCAGAAAAATTAATTAAATATCAATAGTATTTGAAATAATTTTTTTAACAATCCTTAATAGAATTTAGAAAACAAAAAATTACAGATTTAAGTTTTTTTATCTGAGAAATATAATTGATAAGTATTAAAAAAACTCTATTTTTTTAAATATTTTAATCTTGAATCTATCTAAATTTATCAAATAAATTGAAAAATGAAAGATAAATAAACATTTTTTTACAAAAACTCTTGGACTGTATGTATGTAACTCTACTTTTTACAAGTAAATAATTAATAAGAGATGGATCGTTTTTTATGAAATTTTAATCAACTTTCTTTAACTTTAACTCTATTTTTTTGAAGTAAATAATTTTTTATATCTATGAACCAACCACTCAATATTAATGAAACTTTTACCAATTCTTTATGCATTTCATTAAAGCTAAATTTTTAAAAAGAAATAAAACATAAAAAATTTTATTTTTCAAAAAAAATGAATTAATATGCAAATTTCTATTAAAATAAACAAAAAAATAATACTTAAACATAAACAAACAAAAAAAGCAAATATAAGACTTAAATTAGTTAAAATATCTCTGTTTATCTCAAAAGGACTTAGCCAACAATTATGCTATTTGTATTGTGTTGAATTTTGTCAAATAAATTAATTACGAAGTTTGATTCATTCAAATTCAAAACTTATCATTTTCCTTTTTTTGGTAATAATGAGTGATTAAAGGTTTTTTAGTAAAAATTTGTTAATCTTAAAAATTCAAGGAAATTTAATATTTAAGAAAGAAATTGAATGATTGAAAATGCTAAATAAAATAAAGTGAGTATTTATTTATTTATATAATATTTTTGATTAACACTTAGAATTCATTTTTTTAAAACGATTTATAAATTGTTAATAATTATTGAAAATTTATTTAGCAAAAACCTTAATTAAAAAGTGCACACCTTTCATTTATTTCTTCTTGCTTTTCTTGCATGATAGTCAATCATCTTCCTATTCTTAATTTATATAAATTAAAGCAGTAGCTTTTTTACATCTTCATTAATCTGATCATTTTCTGGTAATTAGTTTCTTTTTGGAGCTTATCCTCTATGGCTATTCCTCTACTATTCTTTCTTCATTGTTCTTCTTAGCTTTAATTCTTGTAAAAAAAAATTAATTAAATGCTCATGGATAATCCCGTTTCTATTTTTATTAGATCGTTATAATATTTAGCTTAACTTGAGGGGTAGGGTTCTAAAATAACAAAAAAAGTGTTTTTTTTTTGGTAGGAATTTATATTAAATGTAATAAATCATTTCAGATAAAACTGTTTTATTAAAAAACTTTCTTTTTAAAAAGCAAGTGTGTGAAATGAATAAATTCATAAATGATATAATAAAAGTAAATTTAGAAAATTCTTAAACTATTGTTTAGGCAGGTAGGATATGTTATGTTTAAATAAATAAAAATATCTTTTGTGAATTCTTTTTTATGTTATTAATTGATTTTAATTAATCATAAAATAACTAATAATAAATATACACATAATATATATATATAAAACACATACAATATAACAAAAATCAATACATTTAATGTTCAACTTTGCAAACCATTTTAGAAAGGCTGCAACTTCAAATTTGCATTAAAAAGCTAAATTTTTCTTTTCTGAAGGAGGGAATCAAAAGTTTATTCCAAAGAACAACTCTAAAAAAGTAATTGGAGGCTCAATAGCTTTGACTTCTGTTTTGTTGTATGGAATATATAAGAAATTCAGTAATAAAGATGAGTTTTATAGTGAAGAAGAACTTAAAAAATAGGGAATTTTTATTGACGATTAAAAAGCTATCAGTTAAAATAAGAAAGCCTTAGATGCTTAACTCTCTTTAGAAGTCAAGCCTTGGGTTTTGCAATCATCAGCTGGTTAAATTTCAAGCGAAGCTCTGAAAGGAAGATATTATTTTGTTCTATTAGGTCATAATTAATCAATGGTAGATAAATTATAACTAGTTTTTTAGAATATTAAGCAACTTGCTTAGGCTAAATATTATCTTTCCCCAGAATTTGATAATTACAAACAAGATATTGAAAGTCCTATTGCTTTAAGTATTGACTCTCAAAATGTCTAATTAAATGTAACACCTAACTTCTTCATTTTGAATGGAGATTCATCACAAATAGAAAAAGGATTTAAAAAGCTATTTATCAAAAATTACTAAAAAAGACTGTTCCTCGTTGATGGAGTAAATGGCTAAGCAGTCTCTGTAAAGCTTGATGAAAACAGCGATTACCAACTTATAAGCATGTTTATTCTGAATTACCTCAACGAAGCATCAATATTTAGAAACTTTTTATAATGAATGAATGATAAGCTAAATAAGAAACAAAAAGTATGTATTTACATATTCTATACAAAATATGATACAAAAATTTAATGTTAAAAAACAAATTTTTAAGGAAATATTTTTATTTTAAGATGTAATTTTGTAAAATTAATGCTTAAAAAAAAGCAAAGAAATTCAATAAGAAATTTATAAAATGTATTTTAATCTGTTTGTTT
Source organism: Tetrahymena elliotti 4EA (assembly GCA_000231825.2). NCBI lineage: Eukaryota > Ciliophora > Oligohymenophorea > Hymenostomatida > Tetrahymenidae > Tetrahymena > Tetrahymena elliotti. Next base: position 325,594 of record JH720316.1, on the reverse strand, counting down.
TTGTAATTTACAAATAATTAACTAAGCTTTAAATCTTGTTTTACTTTAACAAAATAACGAACAAAAATTTATCAGAAATAGTTAATTCTAAGATTTTTTTCAATTTTATTTTTCAAAACAAATACAAAAGATTGTATTAAACAAGTTAAAATCAAGTAAACAGTAAAAGTTATCAAACAGGTTGAAAAGAAAATCAAGGTTGTTTTGACTTAGAAATCAACTTTAAATGATGAATAAACAAAGTTGAATTTTAAGGTATTTGGAATAAGATTTTGAAACAAACTGTAAAATACATCAATTAAAGATGAAAATGCAATTATATAGATTTCAATCTATTTGAAAGATGAAAAATCTAAATGAAATTAAATTGGTTTATTGCGGTAAAATAATAAGGAAAATTATCATAGCTAATAAGTCTTTATTTCCTTAATTTGATTTTAGAATTTTACAAATATTTTCTTTAAAAATTAGAACATTTAAGACTTACCTACCCTGCCTATTTACTATATTTTTCAATTTTAATAAGAATTATTTTCCCTAAGAAATTTCATTTACTCTCTAAAGAAACCTTATTATTTTAAGCTTAGTCTTTTTGTAAACAATTAGCCCGAAGTAAGTACCCTTTTAATTGTTAGTACATATGTTCATCTTTGAGGTTATTAATTTATGGACTCAGTTACCTCTGCTTTTTTAGATAATTATTATTATTTCTTTAGAAATAAAATAATTATTTTGAGAATAGAAAAATAAGTAAAGTCGTTTGGTTGATTGTTAAACCACTAATCAATCCATTTTTTTTATTTCAATCAATACAAACTCTGACTTTAATTTTTGAAATATGAATGAATTAATGTAAATATGCATGTGTTTGTTGCTTACTTTGTTTAGATACACACAAAAATTATTTTAGTTAGTATTATTTTTAATGAAAAAAAAGAAATTAGTATTTTTAAATTATGAAACAAATTTAATATAGAAGAAGAAACTTGATTTTAGTCTTGAAGTATCTAATTATTTATGTGTTGATTTGTATGGATGGATTAATACAAACGTAAATAATAATAAAGTAAGTAATATTTTAATAAAAGTTAATTATTTCTTTTTTAAATGAATAATTTATATTTTCTTTCTTGTCTAATAATCAGTCAGCAAAAGACTAGTCAAAAGAATCTTATTGCTAGTTACCTCCCTTATTTAAGTTGCTGTTCGGGTCAATCTTTGTTTTCAATTTAATAAATTATTTTAGTAATTGATTGATTAATTTTTTGTTTTGTAATTTACCTTGTAAGTTCTATCAAAATTAGTAATTCTGGGGAATAGATCAGATTATTGACTGTCATTTATCAATGATTTCTAGTCTCTGCGCTTATTCTAGATTAAAAAATGATTAAATACCTTTTTTGTTGATGAATATATTGAAAAATTACAAATTCTATTTCTTTGACAAATGTTTTAAGAAGAGGTTTATTGTGGAGTTCTTTAGTTTCCTTTTCTAATTCATCATATTCCCTCTGTTCCAAAATATTAGCAAAAATAGGTATTTTATATATTTAGTGTTTAGAAATTATTTAGAATTCTTCATGGAACTTGCCAACTATTTCTTAAGATGTATTCAATCTTACAATCACTTCTCTATTCAAACCCATAGGAATCTTTTAATTTTAAATTTAACTTTAACTTTAATTTTAATATAATTTCATTTAATAATTTACAGGTCCTTATTCACTTAAGAAAATCTTAATGTGCTATGTTTGAGGCTACTTCAAAGTTACTCTCTATGCCAAAACATCTTCATTTTTAATTACAAGTTTAGTTTCATAAATTCTGTTACTAGCACACAACACACCAAATCTAACTGATGCAGGAAGAATCTAATATTTTTCAAAAATTTATTCAAGAAAACAAATAAGTTTAAAAATGATTTTAAAAATACATTAAAACAGGAAAAATCATTGAAATTTTATTCAAAGTAAAAAAAAAAGATTGAAAAATGAATTGAAATGAATTTTTACTGAAATATCTTTACGAAGTTGATCGTTTAAGTCAGAAGTAAGCATAAGATTTTTTCTATTTTCTAAATCGTCTATGTTAAATTTTTTATCTAATGTTTTAGCCAAGGTCTGATGACTACCAGTATTACGTAATTCACTAATACTTGGAGCATTAATATGCATTCTGTTAGCCATTGAAGACATCTTGATTCTTTTATCAGTCAAGCTATCTGTTTGAATGTATTTTTGATTTAGCTCTGAGATGGGATTTGTCTTTAACAAGCAAGGAACCTATTCATTCAAATAAGAGTTTAGTTTTTAAATTTGGAAGAATTAAATAAAAGAAATTAATTTTCCAACACATACAAAGTGTTGAATCAAATGAAATCTAATTAAAATACTTTTTTTTTTAATTCAAATAAAGAAATTCTGTATTAGAAATAAAGAAGGAAATTCTAATCTAATGTAATCAAAATAAAGAAATTGAGTTTAAATAAATTTCATTTTTTATTTTAATAGTATCAAAGAAATTTGTTTGTTTTTATTCACCAATCTTGATTGAATCAAATTAAAATACTTTTTATTTATTTATTTATGGTTAAAACAAACAAATTATATTTTAAAATTAAAAAAGGAATTCTAATCTAATCTAATCAGATTAGATCAAAGAAATTAATCGAGATATTTGTTTGTTTTTCAACATTAAGAAAAAAAAATTATAATAAAATCAAATAAATAGAGTTTCACAAAGAAACTTGTTTTTTTTTAAAAAAAAGTTTATTTCTTCTTTTAATTAAAAAAATTTTTGAACAAATTGGTTGGAAGTATTTCAAAAAATTAAAATAATAAAAAGAAAAAGAAAAATCAGTATTTTCAATAAATATTGTTATTTATTTATTTATTTATTTATTTATTTTTTGTTACCTTTTTTGTTTGATCATCTCTTCTTTCTGTGCCATAGACATTGTATTCTTTTGTTTTAACTTTTCTGTGACGAAGAGCTTCTCTTTCGTTTTCGATGAGTTGCTTTTCTTCATCAATATCGCGCTAGGTGAAAACACTTGGTTTGATTACTATTGTGCGTTATTGACCTTAGGTGTATCTTCTTTAATCTTATTCGGGCTCTAATTGGACTATTGGTTGGTCATTTTAGCCAAATTCTTGTTTGGGAGTGAGCTATTAGGAGAGTCTTTAAGTGGAGTTTCTCATGGTAGAATTTTTTAAGGTTTAGTTTTCGAATTCTATACCACTCTTTTTAAGTTCATCGATTTCCTTTTTATTGGTGTCTTTAATATTTGCAGCTACAACAACAGGGTTAAAAATATCTTTTGGCATAGCATTAAGTGCAGTAGTTCCTTCTTGTGTTTCGAAATAATGAGGTACAAAATAATCTTTTTTCTTTTAAACTTTAAGTGATTCAAGTTATGAATCTCTCGCTTTATTTTTTAATTTCTCAGATTTCAATTCTCTTGCTATTTATGTTTGTGTTCTATTATCTTCTCTCTTATAAGACAAAGGAGTATTTTCTTTTTTCGGAGATTCAAGATTAGCTAAATCAGTAGCACTCAAAACTTTATGAGCACCAATGACAAAGTCAGAACGATCAAGGAAGATCTTTGTTATGTTGTTTTTAACTTGATCATATTTTTCATCTTTAAATTCTCTCTTTCTGCTTTCTAAAATTTTAAGCTAAATATTGAACTCTGCATCTCTTTCTTCTTCAGATTTCTATATAATACCATACTCGTTAGATTATTTCACTTAATCTTTTTTCCATAAATCATATTTCTCTAAATCTTATTTGTGTTGTTCACGCTTTTCTCCATTGAATTCTTCAAACTTCAAGAAATTACGGAATAAATAACTCTTCTTTTCTGGCTCTGATTTCTTTTATTCTGTCTTAGGGATAATGTCTAAATTTCTTGGTATTTCAGGTTTTATTTAAATTATCTGTTTTTATTTTAAAATTTTTAACTTTGAGAATAGATCAAAAAATAAAAAAGCTTTTATTTTTTCTACCTTTTTATCTTCTAAATTTAATAATTAAGAAATAAAGCTGATTGATTTGCAGTTTTAGTAATTTGGCACTTAGTCATCAAACAAATTCACACAAGTTGGGTCTTTCTCTTTCAGTCTGAAATAATTTTAAACTTGTTCTTCATTGAAGAGCTATTATAATTATATTAAAGTTATTTTATTATTGATCTAAATAAACATGTAATTACTTCAAAACCAGTGTTATCATTGTTAATTGTGAATAGTCTGATTGGTACCCAAGAAGAAGGTTGGGGAAGGAATTTGTTTTCTTCTTCAATAAATTCGCCTTCTTAGAAATCAGGAGTTTAAGGTCTGTCTAATGGATTAACGTTGCTATTGGGTCCATCAATTTGATTTTAATTGAGATTAAGAGAAACAGCAATTTTAGTGTCAATTTCTCCATTACTTTTAAGAGCAAAGAAATTGCCTTCATCATCTTTAGTCCAAAGTATTCTATCCTTCAAACTAATATTATAAACACCAGCTTTTCTTTCTTCTGGGACACAGAAAAGCTACAGCCAGAAATCAAGATCCTCTCCAAAAGGCTTATTTGAACCATTTTTGTTAAGAGCAACTCTGTCAACAGCAGAAATGAAAACAATTTCACCGTTATCAAGAACCTTAGCAACTGATCCATCATCAAAGTAAACTAAATGAATATGGTTGGTTTAGAATTAATTATATCCAGGTAATTCTTGCTTTTCCCTATTCAAACAAAATCAATTTTAAAAATTTTATAATTTTGTTTTAAAGATATTTACTTGTAACCGACAACTTTAGTGCCATCAGGTAAATAAGTTTCAACGATCACACCGTTGTTAGAACGTTCGAATAAATTGTCAAAACCTACATTTGCATAAGCGCTACCAAGACCAATAACTGTGTCTGTTCTAGCTTTAACCTCATCCAATAAAACCTTCACAGTTGAAAAATCTGTTTTAAAAATTATAAATTTTAAATTTCATTTGGGCCCCCTTTTTTTTTAATTATTATTATTAGGAAAAATACCCTAGGGGTAGCTCAAAAAAAATTTATTGGAGACAAATTAGTTATTTATTTATCTATTGCATTTTATTTATCTATCTATTTGTCTATTTGCTAATTTGTTTTTTTTAATAATACCTGGATGTTCTATGATAATGCAATCTTTCTTAGAGCTAGTTAGCATTTAGGTACCGTCTCTATGCTTAGTATAAATAGATCCATCTCTATAAGTAATAATTGTGGTTTAATCACCTCTGATGATAATTTTGCTTCCTGATTCAGGATCTATTCTCTTTGCGCATGGAACATGATCTTGCTCAGTTTCAGTACCATCTTTAGTATTTCTTAGCTTTCTTAAACCCTTGAATTTTATTAAGTAAAAATTACTCATCCATTCATTCATTAATTATTTTTGATAGAATTATGTTAATTATAAAATATACCTTATTGTTTGTTGTAATCCAGATCCCGTTTCTTTGTTAGCAGAAACTGACATTACCGTTGGCATATAGTACACTGATTGAACCATCTTTCATGTATTTGATTACACTACCTTTACCTGTAATAATACGTTTAATTTCTAATTCAGAATTGGGTTTAGGTGTGTCATGAGGATTAACTATATCTTCAAAATCTCTAGTTAGAGTTTTCTTATCGTGTTCTAACTTAGTTTGGAAAACATCGCCATTGGGTAAAAATTTGTTGACCAAACCATTAACAAGAGTGATTGTAATGGAAGCTTTAAGATCCTCCTCAAGTTGCTCCTCGCTTGGAACTTCCTTTTCAATCATATCTTGATTTCCTTCATCTAATTAAACCTAAGTACCCTATTTAATTTATAATTATGAAATGTTAATTGGATTATAAAAATATTAAAAAATGTCATCTACCTAGAGAGATTTCTATCTCTTTTATTTTCCCTCCAATTCAACAAAGAAAAGAGAATTGTTTTCAAAAAGAGCCCAAAAGTTAGAGAGATGATTAGACTCCTTAATGCCAAATATGACTCCTTCTTTAACTACTTTATACCTATCATAAAAAAAGAAACTATTAAATAAAACCCTTTTATTTCAAATCTTTTAAATTGTGATTTAATGAAAATGAATATGAATTACCTATAATGGAATTGATCACCAACCTAGAATTTTGTACCAAAAACCACAGAATTGTCATTAGGGTACATATACTTTGTTCTTTCATGTAAATTGCCTATTAATTCATAATCAATGTCATAATAAACCTCATTTTTTATGTTGTTTTCACTATTCTTGAAAAAGTTAATCCAATTTTCTAAATTTGGCAACACTTTCCATTCAGCATTCCATTTTTTTCTTAAAATACGACCTGGAGGATTCTTAAAGTACATAGCCACATAGAGATTGTCATCTTTATCGTTGTATTTTGTGATAATTGATGGCTCATATATTAATGACTTGTATAATTACTAACTCAAGGTGTTCTTGTTATGTCTTTCCATATAGATCCTATTTCCAAAGTTCCATTCTCTCTCTGGTTCAATCTCCTTCATCATTTCCTCGAATCTAGTAATTGTCAATCTTCTTTCAAACTTTTCAATTCACATTTAAAATTATTTTCAATTAAAAATCCATTGATTTTTATAAAAATTACTTCATAAACATTGCAGCTGATAAATGGATACATTTATGACTTTTCTGCTTTTCTTAAAGGCTCAGACTTATCAGGAATCTCAGGCATCAAATTTCTATCGATACCAGGGAAGAGTAACAATGAAAATAAATCACGCTCTCTTCTAGAAATTTAATCCATGTTAGCCAAATATGCATTATGAGAACTCTTTTCAATCTCATCACATTCATCAATGATCGATTTATAAGGAGTGTTCTAAATAAAATAAAACTTAAATAAAAAATAAATGATTTAAAATATTTTTTTTACCTTGTCAATTTGATTCAAAAACAATTATTTTTTGTAACATTATAAGCTGTTATTCTAACTGTAATCAACAAAATTTGTTAAGTTGTTAAGAATTAAGTTTATTTAGTCAGCTTCTTCTTTATCCTTAGGATGAACTTACTCTTAAGCTTGAAGTTTTTCACTTTCAATTTAATCAATTAAACATTCAAGAAGAATACCAGCAGTTGTCTTTTGCAAACTAACTTCATTCAACTACTTATAATATTGATAGAAAGGTTCTTAAACAACTTTAGGAGGTTCTTCCTTTTTAGGAGGTTCCTCAACAGGTTTAACTTCCTCTACTTTAACTTCTTCCTTCTTGGCATCCTTTTTAGCATCTTTCTTAGGTTCCTATTTTGGAGGAGCAGCTTTTCCTCCTTTTTTCTTCAAGGCTTCCTACTCCTCTAAAGCAGCTTTAAAATAAATAAATAATCAAATATAAAATAAAAATAAATTATTGAATTACCTTATTCAGCTTATTGCTTAGCTAATTATCTTTATCTTTCTTCTTCTTCCTCTTCTTATTGTTTAAGAGCCTCCTTGGGGCATAAAGGAACTTACTTCTTTCCCTAAACCCACTCTTGATAAGCTTGGAAATCAAAAGAGTATAAACAAATTTCTTCTATCAAATAATCAATAAAATTTTTGAATGACTCCTCCTCAGCATAAGGATCAATTTCAAATACAACTTCCTTAACAACTGATTTTCTTAAAGCTGAATTTCTAGTGCTATTTGCTCTAGTCAATTTAAACTCTCTAACAAAACTTTTATTCTCCTCAATAAAAGCTAAATCTTCTTCAGTTAAAACTTCTTTCTTTTGCTTTTTAGGTTTTCCCTCTTCATTTTCCTCATCTTTTTGTTGACAAAAACTAAATAAATATCCTCAATATTATTTTTATAACTAAACTACCTTCTCCATTTTGTTATTCATCATCACCATCAATAAACTCATCCTATAAAACAAAAAGAATAATTAAAATCAACAAATATTTATCAAAAATGAATTTACCATTCTTTGTCTAATATCTTCATCAAAGTTTTCTTTGTGATCAAGTAAACTCATATCTGGTTCTTAATTATTCCATAAAACCTTTTCGCGAATATCGAACAACAAATCAACTTATCCTTCATTCTTAGCAAGAGCAGCAGCATCTTCCTTTAATAATAAATTAAAATATTTTTCAATTCAAATTCAAAATTGCAAGCATAAATCAATAAACTTAATAAGATTTATAAAGAAATAGCAGTGAAGATAAAAAATCAAAGCAATCAATCAAATAAGATTTTAAGGAATGAAGTAATCAATTACTTGAGTTTGAGGAAAATCAAATAAGAAATAAATAATATCCAAGGCTTTTTTATATTCCTTTTCAGGTTCTACTTCTTCTTTTTTTTCTTCTTCTTCTTTGGGTTGCTCAACAACCTTTCCTCCCTTTTTGACGTTTTTAGGATCTTCTTTTTCTGATAATAAATGGAATTAAAATGCTTTATTGTTTGCTTTTGCTATTAATTTTACTCTTTTTAGGGTCTACTTTTTTATCATCAACTTCTTCCTTTCCTTCTAATTTATCTTTCTTTGCCTTTAAAATAAAATGAATGAATGTTTTATTTAGCTGTAAATTCTGAAATAATTAATTTCAATCAATCAATCAATGATTGATTTGGCAAATTAGCCTAATATGTTTGAGATTTTACCTTTCTTCCCTTAAGATCTAATTCTTAACGAAGTGCTACAAATGCTTTAGAAATGACTGCTGGTGTTAATTCTAAATTTAAGGTTTCCAATAATTTAGGATCCTTTTTCTATTTTTCATTTAAAGTGTTTGGATCAGTGTATAATCCCTTTTCTTTTGCATATTCAACAATTTCTTCACGAGTTATATTCTTTTGGAAGCTTTTTGGGTGCTATTTAATAAGGTTCAAAAAATTTTGCATTCTCTACTTCTTTCCTTAACATTTTATCACACAGTTAACTGGAAACCATGGAGGTAGAGTGCTGACATCTATTTCTTCTTCTTTTAGCTTTTTAGGAGGCATTTTAAAATATATTGAAATAAGTAAGAATGAATGTATTTAATTTATTTCTGCTTTTATTTAATTATCAAACCAAAATCAAACAATTAAACAAACAAAAAGCAGCTCTCTTTCTTTGATAATTAAATACAAATAACAATAATCATTTCCATTCATAAATATATGGTAAGCACATGCTATCTATCTATATAATTAATTTAATACTTCACAAGAAGGAGTTATAGATTTTCAAAAAAAAAATTAAAATCAAGTTGATTGATAACTAAATAATGAATAAAAAATAAACAACTCAATGAAATATTAAACAAATAGACTACTACTTAATATAAACAACATATCTTTTTAAAATTCAATTTTATTTCCATCAAAAATTTATTCAAAATAAACCATTTTCATCAAAATAAATAAATAAATTCATTTTTTAAATAAATTTTAATTTATTAGGGATTTAAATTAGTCCTCGTTTTAAAGATACTTCTGATTCTATTCATTTAAGTTTATTTTAAAAAGATTAATAATAATATTAAATATTTCAAATCAAAGGCATTTCATTAATTATTTATTTTAAATCAAAAATCAGTAAGTTAATAGCTGAGAATTCATTATTGCTTTATTCAAGTTAACAAGTCTTTTTATCAGAGGACGTAATAATAAAAAAAATGAAAAATTTAATTTGAAATCTTGAAAAATTGAAATAAATAATAAAACTTAGTTAAACTAATAAAGATAACAATTTAATATGAATATCTTTTTATAAATTTGTATTTTTATTAAGTGAAAGTTAAAATGATAATTAACATTAGGTTATTTTGTGTGTTATCAAATAGTTAGAGTTTAGTTTTATTCATTCAATTGAGTTCTATAATTTAATAGAAAATACTAGATTGATATCCAACAATAATAGTTATGGTAAACAGATAATTCTAATAGACTTTTGAAAAGTAATAAAAATTAATGAAAAGTCAAAGTAAAATCGAGAGAGAATTCAATATGGAATACTTGACATAAAAATAAAGAAAATGGTTATTTGATTGATTGATTCAATAGTTAGTTATTAATAATATTTATATATTTAAATGGCTTTAGAATTTTAAAGTTGCTTCGATGTGAGGCACAAACAACACTATTTATTTAGCTTTTGATACCTCGAAATTTTTAATTTATTAATTATTACATCAAACTTAAATATCTCACAATAAGAAAGGTAAATCACTGTTCTTAATACCATTACCCATGTAAGCATAGCCGAAAATTTATGAATTAGCTCTATGATAGCCAACAAAACCTGGCCATAAAAGAGAACGAACTGTAGCCTAAATTTTTAATTTTTCATTCAAATTAAATGATAATATGCAAACAAATTTTACACTAGTTTTTGAGGAATCAATTTAAACAGACCAGCATCCCTTGGGTAAGTCATGCTCAATAGGGTCAAGGAAGTTGAAGTGGAAAAGGGCATCATCACGAGCTATTTAATAAGAAATAAAATATATTAATTTTTAGTTAATCTCTTTGAATATTTTTATTACCAATGAATTTCTTCTTTTCTTCAGATTGAGGAGCTATTTAATTTAATTTAAAAAATAAACATTTAATAAAATGAATGAAATAATTAAATTTTTACCTCTGAAGTGTTGGTAAGTGCTGATGTTGCCAACACTTTCAAGAGAGGCACCTCTGAAAGAGTCGTTATATCTTAATTCGTGAGTGGGGGTTAATTTAAAAGCACCAACAGGGGCAACAGCACAGTCATTTTCAATAGCACGAACAACGTAAGCTAAACGATCTAATTCAGTGAAGGCCTTGGGCTTAACCTTAATATTTTCTTCCTCATCTGAATCTTCAGGCTTTTCTTCACCTTCTTATTGTTCTTGATTTTATTCTTCAGCTATTTATTTAATAAAAATCATTCAAAAATTTGAAACAGATAATTTCTTATTTAGATCTTTTCTTTTGATATCTTTTCAAGTTTAAATATTTTTCATTCCCTTCTTTATTATTTAAGCTAGTTAGTTAATTGTTTGTTTGGTTTTTTTGCTTACATTTATTTCTTGCAAAAACAAATTGTTCATTTATTTTGCTTGCTTATTTTCAATAGAAAATCTTGTGTATTTTTAAAAACAAAAGATATATTCTTTTTTCTTGCTAAGAATTGCAACTAATTAACTAACTAGCTATCTAACAAACAAACATAAAGCTATTTTAATCTTATTATTTTTATGTTTTTTTACCTTGTTGATCTTCTGGGAGAGGAATCAATACGAATTTGTGATCACCAGTGAATAAATTACGGAAAGAATCAACTTGAGCTCTATATTCTAAATTAATTTCTGGTAATTCGTCAAAGACAAAGGTATCGCTCCTTTTTATAATGCAAATAAAGTTTTTAGTTGATTGAATTACTTGTGCTTTATCTTGATTTCAATTTTAATATTCTAATTAGATATTATGTAAACTTGTTTACTTGGCCCAGTAGAATTTCTTGGTAGGGAATTCGAACTTTCCTTTGAAGTGTAAGCCAACTGCGATGTAATAATCGAATTTTACGCCATTAATTTTACCCCAGAAAAGTATATTATCAAATTTTTCGGTTTCAGTAATTTATAATAGAGAAAGTTCAAGGCTTAACCTATTTATTTTATTTAAAAATATTTTATAAACAACTCATTAAAATGATAAAATTTTATTTGGCTGAAAAGAAGAAATTGTAATCAACTCATTTCGACTTTAAATTGTTTAATATAAAAATGCATCATTTGAAAATTAATGATCAATTATCTTTTGTTTTATTTGTATTATGCGAACTGATATGCCAACTATTCTTTTACAGCCTGCCTGCCTGCCTATGATGGCTTGAATAAAATGTAAAAATGATCTGACTTTTCCTATACGTTTAAGGTAACTCCAATTTGATTAATGTACTTAAGATCGCTAGATAATCTATTGCTATCCATTTTATAATTATTAAATTTGCAGTTGTTTGTTTGTTTGATTGCTTTTTATTGTCTTATTAATATTTATAACTATTTAATTTATAATATTCAATCTCTTTTTATTATTTTTATTTTTATTATTTCTTTTTTCTTTCTAAAATACAAGCAATTTTCAAAAGCACTCAATATATCTATCAAATAAACAACTCAAATTCATTAATTCTTAAGCACTTTGAATGGATCTTGCCTGCATCCTATCTTTCAATTATTCCTATTTTTTCTTTTTATTTTTGAAAATAATTAAAATTTGATTTTATAAATTCTTTCAGTTTTACAAATTTCAATTACCTCCAATCACCAAAAGTCGTAAGTAGTAGCAGCAGCATACATGCAAATATGCATAACAACTGTTTATGTAAATTTATTTAAAAACAAATATTTACAAATTTAATTAGTTCATTCAAAAATCTTCAATTTTTTATTTTGAAATGATAGAAATTAATGATTTTCTCTTCATTATTAAATTTATTTTAATTAAATGAATCATCATTCTTAATAATTATATTGATAATTTTAAATAAAAAATAATTTAGTTTTCTTTCTATGAATTGTTTATTTATTCTACCTTTTTGAAAAAGATATTCTAATATTGAATTATTTTCATAAATCTTAAATTAAATTATTGAAATTAAATTTTTGTTTTCATCTAGTGTATTTATTTCAATGTTTCTTACCATAATAAATACATTTTTAAATATAAAATTTGATCGATTATATTGAATTTTCTGTAAATACTGTAAATCCTTATTAATTAAGAATAATTTTTTACTAAAGTTGAGAAAAGGGTCATTGAGTCAAGGGGAAAAGTGGGGAGGGGGATAGTCTTAATTAATGAGAATTTACATATTTATCTAATTCTATTTAAAATTAATTAAATAATTCTAAAATGAATTTTATCAAATTAAAGGTAGTTTTTTTTCATAAATTGAATATTTATTTCACAATTTTTAAATGATTTAATAAAATTAAATTTACTAAATCAAAAATTTATTAACTTAAATGTTTATCTTTCTTTTCATAAATCGTATATCTATTATAATAATTAATTAATTTTTCTATTGAAATTGAAAAAAATGAATTTAATGTGTAAATTTTTTATCTATTTAACTTTTGTTTGTGAAAGATATTCTCTGTTTAATTAATTAAATAATTACTAAATCTTTAGTTTTATTTTCATAAATAGAACAATTATTTCAATATTTACTTTTAATATTCAATTTTCTTCATACAAGTTGTATTGTTTATTTTGGAATCCTTTTATTTTTTTACTTTAAAATAATTTAAGAATAAAAAAAACGATCAAACATATTTAATATCTTAAATTTCTTATTTAATTAAGTAATTAAACTAAAGGAAAAAAGTAATAATTAAAAATTATTTTATTTCTTGTTTTTGTTATGATCTTTTTCATACTATATTTTAAAAAAATAATTAGGCTCAAGCAAATTAATATAACATATACGGTGACTTTGAACTGAAGAGTTGATTAATTGATATAAAGATTGTTAAATAAAGAAGATATTAAATTTAATTTAAAAAAGTCATATTTCTAGTTATTTTATATTTATTATGAATACTTTAAAACAAAATTTAAACATGATTTTGTTATTTTTAAATTTTTTTATTAATCATTTACTTAAAAATGAATTATTTGATCTTTTTTTTTGTAACAAAATGGCTTCCTTAAAAATGAGAAAAATAATAATTTAGTTTTAAAAAAGTACATTATTTTTTTTATATTTCTTATTTCTATAAACAACTAATTTATCTGAATAAATTGAATAAATGTAAAAACAAACTTTCCTAGGCTAGGCTGAAGAAATGATGAAATTTAATAAGAGTAAGATATAATATATATGTAGATAGATAGATAGACAATAGAGAGACTTTATTGCTTGATTAATAATTATTTTATTGTGTGTTTGTTTGTTTTTTTAAAGATTATTTTAAATAAAACTTTGATTAATTCTTTTTAAATTTCTTTCATTCATTTTCAAAGATTTCTCTGAGGTCTTTCAAAGTGATTTTTCCTGATTTTTCACCTTTAACGTTGAGACATTCTTCAAGAATACTAATGTCTTTTGGATCTAAATCAGCATATCCGAGGACTTGGAATACTTTTTTAAGTCTGCCCATATCAAGTGTATCAGTTTTATTAGGATCAAGTAAGTTAAAAGCTTCTTATAAAGGATCAAAGTGATCTAATTCATTTTATTTTAAAAGCTCGAATAGTTCCTTTGATTTTATTTCAGACTTTCCCTAAGTCAAAGCAGGAATTTCATTTAAAGGGAAATTAGGATTTAAATCTGGAATTTTTCTCTTCAATTCTTACAAAGATATTTTAGTTCCTCCATTTTTTTCATCAAGTATTTTAAAAGCCTTCTCAATATCTTCTAAACTGATTTGGACTCCTTAAACCTTCTCCTTAGATGATGGGAAATTCAAATCTATATTAATTAATTTTAATCTTGCAAACTTCAATAAAAAAATGGCTAAGAAATGAATACTTCGAAGAAAAACAAATTTAATTTGTGTGAAAAATATTTAAAAAATAAAAATAAATTACTAATTAATCCTGCTTCTTCAAGAGCTTTGAAATTGACCATTTCTTTCTTTTTGAATGGAGATAATTATTTCAATGGAGATAATTTGCCAGTTCTCTCAAGCTACATCTAAGCCTTTTAGAACTAAATTAGTGTTTTCTGCAATTCTTTATAATCTAATCCTTAAGTTAAATCCATTTCCTTAGTATAAGTAAGTATACTTTCTATCCTTCTTCTTGCTTGGTTGTTGCTTTACTGAATAAGATTATTCTACTTTCTAAAAAACTACTATTTGCTTTCTTTCACAGAAGTTAGTTATTTATTTATTATTTTAACGCAGATTATTAAAAATTGCACACTCTTAAATTTTTGATGTTTTAATACTAAGCAATTTATCTAATAATCAATCAATTAATCAGTATTATTATTCTAAGCATACAAACATTTACAAAAGAAGTCGTTTATAAATAAATAATTTAACAAATAGTTCTGTTTTTATCATTTCACTCACATATTAAATTTAATATTAATTTAGTTTTTAAAGGAGACATGTTAACTTATTAGGATTTAAAATTAAAATATATTCTATTTAATCAAAAAACATTTTAAAATTAATTTAATTCTTGAACTTAGAAAATAAATAAAATCTAAAATTTTAAAAATTTATTTTTTAAGATTATTTTAATTTAAATAAGATTACTAAATTAATTTTTTATTTCAAAGATTTTATTATATTTAAGATAAGTTGCCAGTTGTTTGATTCTGCTGTATTTGTTAAAATCATTGAGAATCAATGATAATATGGTTTTTTTTCTTTTTTCATTCAAAATTATTTATTAGATTTTTGGATTGATTTGATGAGATTTCCAATCATTTAATCATATTAAAAAACCTTTTTCAATTAAAAGATTTGAATTTAAAGAATAAAATAATTAAATTAATCAGTTTAATTAAAAAGAATACTTTGGAATTTCAAGAAAAATCATTTCCAAAAATTATTTGTTTTGCTTTGCAAGTTTTATATGAATATTATTACTTTTTGTTAGTTTTAAAGGAAATGTTAGCATCTTATCAGAAAAAATATTTTCAATTTAAAAGTTTCCTTTGAATTTCAAAAATAAACAACTTAATTTAGTGAAATATTCTGATTTCAATAAAAAAATTTCCAAAAAATAATAATTTTATTTTAGAATTTATTACTTTTAAATGAATAAACAAAGTTTATCTTTTTGAAAAATGAATGATGAACTGATTAATAGTCAATTAAGTTGTTAGCTTTTTATCAATACTAAAGTTTTATTTGAATAATTTTTAAAAAGTAGCCTAATTTTTTGTTAGAAATATTTTAAAAATAGCTTAAGTTTTGTTATGTTGTTTAACCAATTAAATAAATATATTAGTTTATTTAATATTTTTATATTTATTTGGAATAGCAGATAGTGTAGTGTGTTTAATATTTTGTTTGGCAAAAATAGGTTAATTAATGAAGAAATGAGAAATAATTGTTAAGACTTGAACTGAAAGCAATACGAATAAATGAAGCTTTGAATAACAAAGACTACATGAATTAATATTAAAGCTCTTAATGGCAGATTGAATGCTAATTTTGCATATTTTGAATTGCTAAAACGAAAATCCTTTTACCTTCAATTGATATTTATTACATTTATGAATGTTTAATTTCAGTATTTGATAGCCTTGGGAGCAACTGGGCTTTGAGGATCAACGTATTCACCATAATTAGGTGGTTTTGCCTTTTATAAAAAATGTATTTAATTATTTGATATTTGGCAGAATAGCTAAAATAGTCAGCAGCTGCTGCTAATGATGAGTTTAAAGTAAAAATAAAATATGATGAAGATTATACTGTTGTTATCATAGTATTTCTCCAAACCAAGTAGCAAATTATGGCGGTGGGGAAAAACATATGGAAAGTATTCCATTTCCAGTTTTTATTGACAATCCACTAACCGACGTGCAAGTAACGAGGAATAGGATATTTCTAGAAGCCACCCATTTCAAAATCTTTCTTATGCTATTATTTCTTATTCTTTTCTTTTCCTTAACCTAAAATTAAGAGCTTTTATTAAAATTTATATAAAAAATATTCTTATCTTTTCACTTTGATTTCTCTTAAACTAAATACATATCTTCATTTTCATCATCTTCAAAGCCATTTCAATAAACAGTATCTCATCTCTCTCACACACACACATGCTCATTATCCATATTCATAGCTCATTGCTATATATAGTATCAAAAGATATGCTCTTCAATCTTTCAAAACAAAATATTTTATCTTTGTATTTGGTCTTGCTCTGCTTACTTTGCTTGCTTAATTGCTTGTTTGGGTTGGATTGCATAAACAATAAGATAGATATATTAGGAAATCATATAAAACATAAATTAAATTAATTATTTTTATAGAAACAATGGATTATAATAACTCAAAATATCCTCAAAAACACAAAAATATTACAAAGAAAAACAACAACAATAGCAATTAACATCATTATAAAAATAGAGAAAAAGGGGATTTTAGAGAACATAAAAGGAATTACAATCACAAATAAAATGATTCAAATGTGAATAGAGAAATCTAAGAAAAGTTTTAATGGGATTTTGATGAACTTGCTATTAATTATCCCCCGTTAAATGATTATGTTTTTATAAGCGAAAGGGGGAGAACAACGATAGATTGGACAAATACAGTTGCTCATAAAACTCTTAATCAAGCAATTCTGTCTGTTTAATTTTAAATTAGATATTGGGACATGCCAGAAGATTAACTTATTCCTACTATCCCCTCAAGATTAAATTATTTAGAATGGATCAATAAAAAATTGTAGAGTTTAAATAAAAACAGTTAATAATAATAAGTTAAAATCATCGATATTGGAACAGGAGCAAGCGTAATATATCCAATTCTTGGTGCATCTAAATATGGTTGGACATTTATTGCAACTGAGCTCAGTGAAGTTTCTTTTTAAAATGCTAAAAAAATATTAAACAACAACCCTTAGCTAAATAACAAAGTAGACTTAAGAAAATCTTAAGGAAGTATTTTTAAGGATATCATACAATAATCAGATGGAAATATTTCTTTCTCTATGTGTAATCCACCTTTTTTCTCTGAACATGAAGAAAAGAAGGTTTGGATTAATGCATAAATGAAAGAAAACGAATATATCTGTGATGGAGGAGAGCTAGGATTTTTAAAGCAAATGTTTGAAGAATCTAAGATATTTGCTAATTAAATCAATGTCTTTACCTCTCTTGTTGGTAAATAAACAAGTTATGAATAGTTTATTTTATTCTTAAAGCAATAAAATATACAAAACTTAAATGAAGCTTCTTTAAACCTACAAAAAATGTCTAATATTAATGCTAATTAAGAGGGAGATAAGCTGCTATAAAGTAGTTAAAGTAAATAAAATTCTTAAAGCGACTGTAGATTATCAAATGAAATATAAGAGGAATCTTAACATAATCTAAATGATATCAACAAATAAAATGATACAATTCTTTAAAAAGAACAACTTGAAGAATAGAATTAAAACAGTTCAATAAAAACACAACCTTAATAATAAGAAAATATCTCTAATGAAATTTAAGAAACCACAGTTGAATTAGAAAATAATTAGGTTAAAGACTAACTAAATATAAGATAAAAAGTTTAAATATTTGAAGGAAGTATAATTTAAGGAAATACAACAAGATGGATAGTAGGGTGGAAGTTTGAATGAAAATATTTATTAATAAATTACTATTTATAAATCAATGTAAAATTTTCAAAAGTTCATAATCTATTTTTGCAGCAAAGAAACTAACTTTTCAATGATTTTTCAAAAAATAATCAATTTATTTCTTATTTTATATTCAGCATGAATTATATAACAATAATCTTTCATTTTTAATGTAAAAAATTTATATTTCATTGTCGATAAAATTTTGAAATACAGCAAGTTGGATATTTAGGTAGAAATTTGAATGATATATTTTTGTAGAAATACAATTTAAAAAATAAGTAAAAATTTTAAAAGTTAGTATTAAATTTAAAATATTAAAAACTTTTCAATTCGAATTCAAAAATAAATATTTGTTCAAGCTTGAATCAAATAAGTCATTCATTTATTTTTACTTATTTTTGTTTAGAAACATAAATATTATTTTACTCGATTTACTCTTTAGCTGCTGAAATAAAATAAGAACAAGAAGAATTTTTGAGTTGTGTCGTGTCGAAATTTAAGTGAATAGGTGATTAGTAAAAATACAATTTATAAATAAATGGAAATTTTTAAAAAGTGAATATTCAATTTGAAACATAAGATACTTTTGAAATCAAAAAAATAATGAATAAACTTTTATTTTAACTTGAAAAAAAAGGTGTTTCATTTTTTCTTATTTTTGTACAAAAAAATTAATAATTCTTTTTTATATTTGCTTGCTTGCTAGTTAGTTAGTTGCCTTTATTCATTGTTCTTCTTCTTCTTCATCTTGCTTTAACTAGAGCTTTGTTATTAATTCAATGAACTCTGAATTTTAAGCACCAGCACCTGAAGGATTCATGTTTTAGAGAGCTTAATAGAGTAATCTCCTCTTCTTAAGGTTCTTATAGGCCTTCTAAATCTTAGTTGAGGCAACATTTACCTTCAGAAGGAAAGTCATAAGTCTAGCCTTGTTAATTTTCTAAATGAATTTCTTTTATTAGCCTTCAGCTTGCAATTCTAAGACTGGATTGTTGAGTCCCATTTCTTGTTTCAATATTTTTATTGTGTTTAAGTATTTCAGTTTTATTTAAAGATATTTAATCTTAATAGACAATGAAGTTAATTAAACCTTTTATAACTTTTCATTTTAATTAACCGGTCATAAATTTTTGCTGTGTCAATTTGCTTTGCTTGCTATGTCTTGTTTTGTCTTGTAAAAAATGCAGAGGGGTAATTATGCTGCATAAAAATTTTCAATCAAAATTTAAAAATCAACAAAATTTGAAATAAATCTGATAAATTATATCCAATTCTTAATTTAGTTTTTTACTATATAATTTACCTACCTTCCTTAATAAATCTTTTTTAAATTATAAATAATTTTTATCATTCAAATAATATTTCTGTTTTATTTCAAAAATATTTCTCTTATTTAAAATACTTTAATTTCTCACTTTTATGAAACAAATAATTCCATAAGCTAAATAAAAATTAGTTTTCTCATTTTTAGTTTTTTAGAATAAAAATTTGAAGAAAATGACGACTCAAAAAGGAAAAACAATTAATAGATATTATCTATAAAATAATGCTTTATTTTCTTTATTTTGTTTGTTCAAAAAAAAAAAATTAATTAATAAATTAAGTTTACAACATATAAATATACAAGTAACGATTACATAAATCAATTACAGGTTTTACATATTATAACTTATTTATCCATATTCATTTTCCATTTTATTAAATGCCTTAGGTGTGTCTCATATATTGTCATCTATTGATTCTATTTTAGTATTTCTTAAATCTAATGACACTCCTTTATAGATCTTCCAACTTTTGTTAAAATTCAGTTTTTTATTTTGTATAAAAAACAAAATGTGTTTTTATAAAATTTACTTTCTGTTTGACATAATGATGAGTGGTCGGTCTTAAAGTAAATATTTTTAACAATAATTTTACCTAATAGAATTCCAAATATAATTAGTATTTGCTTTTATTTATCAATTTTCTTCAAATTCAAAAGTTTTACTTTCTTTTTTAGATCAACAATTAAACAAAAATAAAAGAAGATTCATTTTAGATATTAATTTTACCAGCTTAATTAAAAAAGTTATTGAATTAATGACATCTAATAAAACAGGTTAAATCTATTACAAGCTATGTTTGTTTTAGGTTGGTTTATTTAATTTGATTAATAAAATCTTTCTGAATTGATAGATTTTACAGTCTGTTATATTTATTTAAAATTAATCAAATCAAAGTCTAAATCAAAACAAAAATCTACTCGCTAAAATGATTAATTATTTTAAATTAAAGTCTGATTGATACTGAATTCTCCCATAAAAAAGTTACTATCTATTTATTTTTAATCATTAATAGATACTTCATGTAAACATTGATAAATCTTACTCGCTTTTAGAATTATTCAATAAAGTATTACATTCATTTTTGAAATTTAGAAAAATTTAAAAAGAATTACCAGCTAAATTGAATTTTTATTTAATAGAGCAATTTTCATAAGTTATTTCGAATTTCACAATCAAATTTTACTTCCTTTGTTTTATGTTAAATTTATTCAATGATTTATTTTTCCATAAAATAAAATGGTTTACGGTCTAATTTAAATATTAATCAAAGTCAACTCAAAACATATTTTTACATTTTCCAGATTTTATTTTCAATTTTTGATAAAAAATGTATTTAGTCATTTAATTTAGCCATTAATTTTGTATTTAAATTTATTTAAAGTATTACTTTATCAACCTATTATATTATATTTTAAAAATTCAAGTTCAATTAATTTTTTTAAACTTTAATTAATTTGTAATCATACTATCTGTTTTTTTAAAAAGTATTTGATGTATTCTATCTATCTATTTATATTTCATTATTTCCATATTACTTAAAGCTGTTTTTATTTTTAAAGTTGGTTAAAAATTTAAGAAATGAATTTATTGAATCAATAATATTACTTATCTCTATTTAGAATTAAAAAAATAGATCAGCCTCTTTCAGATATTAAATCATTTTATAATATTACTCTTCACTATTTTGATTTTAAATTTATTTTAATATTTTTTAGTTCAAATTTATGAAAATTTTTGTTACCTCAAACTATTTAAATTTGAAAATTAAATTTAATATCTTTCAATATTAAATTATTTCAGATATTACTTTTTGCTATTTTGAATTAGTTATTTAAATAAAAAAGCTTTTCATAAATAAATAATATTACTTGTATCTGTTTTATTTTAAAGTATGTATTTTAAAATATAACTTATCAATCTAATTAGAATCATCAAAAATTATTACTGACTATAATTTAATTTATAAAATGAAAAATTTATAATTGAATTTGAAATAAAATTTAAAATTTACTAGCTATTTTTCAAATAACAGTTAACTCAACATTATTAGCGAATTGATAGCAATTTGATCAAAGCATTATTTACATTCTATTTTGAGAAATAAGAGTAAGTGATTAACTTATATTTATCCAGTAAGGCCATTCAAAATTTAATTTACTTTCTTTTAAATTTGTTTTTTGTATTAATTAATTAGCTTTGTTTTCTAATTTAAAATAATTCTTACTCTCTGTTAAAATATAAGATTTAGTTAATTCCTTGATTAATTTATTTCTATCAAATTTATTTCAAGAGATAGATTAGATTACCCACTTGTTTATTTAAAAGTTATTCTAGCATTTTTATTTGAAATTATCCTAAGAAATTACTTGCTGTTTTGCAATTAAAAATAAAAAATTAAAACTATTTTTAGTATAGAGAACCTCTAAATGCTAAGTAAGTTACATTCTTTGAATTAATAGAAAAAATATTTTAGTAGTATTGAAATAGATAGAGTTTTAATATCTTTTACAATCTTTTTATAAAAAAAGAAGTCTGATAATCAATTCAGTTCTTTTCTTGTCCAATTAAAAATATTACGAACTATTTAAAAAGAAATTAATATTGTAATTAGAATTGAAATAATAACAATTAATACACTCTATTTAGATATTAAATAAATTATATTCTCCATCTTCTTTAAGCTTTCATTCTAAAATTTTACCTCCTATTTTATTAAAAAACATTACAAATATTCTACTCAAAAGTATTTCAAGTTCTACCCACTATTTTATGGTTGTTTGTTGATTTGATTTGTTTAATTTAAATTTAAATAAATTATTTGATTACATCCTAATTATTATCAAAAATATACTTATCCATATTAATACTAGTAATTTTATTTATTTACCTTTTCCTTTATAAAATTTATTAATTAAAGTCACAAAGTATTTCTGTTACTTCCTATGTAAATAAGTAAAAATTGGTTAATATTTTTAGAAATAAGTTAATAACTGAAAGTATTACCAACTATTTTAAATATCAAAACTCATTTCTTAAAATCAATTTAAATCCTTTAAAGTTTCTACAAGCTATTTTAATAGTTATTTTGTTCATATTTATTAGAATTTACATAGTGAAAAATTACAAGCTATTTTAGATATTCAAGAAGTTTAAAATTTCTTATGAGAAATAAAATATTAAGAATTACTTCTGCCTATATTAAATATAAAGTTAAATTTAGAATAAAACTAAGAAAATAAAAATAAATTTACCATCTTTTTTTAAATTGTGAAATAAAATGTTCAAGCATAAAGGATAAAAGAGTTGTTCAATTTTCTTACAATCTAATTAGTTTAGTTTGTATAAGAATTTATTAGTATCAAGGATTAAGAAATTATTAATTAAAAAAAAAATAAATGAAATAAGAAATTAATTAATTAATTTATTACATCCTAAATACAAATATGTTAAAATTTTGAGTTTCTGTACTAACTAAGATTAATGAATTTATCTCACAAGCTATTTATTCATATTTTAAAAATTTTTAAATAAAAAAATGAGAAATTGATTAAAATCAAATAAATGAGTGAATTATTTTATTTATTAATTCCTTTTATGTTTGTGGTTTTTGTTCAATTTTGTTTAAGGAGAAATTATTTTGAATAAAATATTTACTAATTATTGAATTAAATTAAATCATATTTATTAAAACTGATTCATTTTAAAAATATTACATTCTACTGTTTGAATGTTTTAGACAATTTGTTTATTTATTTATTAATTTAAGTTAACTTTCATTTTAAATCCTTACTCTCCTCTTTAGCATTAACAAAATAAGTACATTTTATTGAAAAGCATAAATCTTTCAAACAATTTTACTTCTCGATATCTCTTTTAATTTCAAATTTATCATTTTATTCTTACTAAAATTGCATTAAATCATCAAATCAAATTTTTTACTACCTGATAAAATATTGGTTATTTTTAATAATTTCTAATTTATTTTATTCAATAATATTACTTCCTATTTTGTTTTTTATTTAATTTCTTCTTTCTAACTGAAAATAAGTCGAAATATTACTTGCTATTTTTAAAATAAATATTGATTATTTATTCTGCTTCTTACAGCTTAAATTATATTTACATGCTTTTTTAATCATAGTTTATTCTCATTATAAACCAAAAACGATAAATTATTAATTACCATCTATTAATTATTTAATTATTGTTAAACACATTTATTAAAATAAATATTTATGATTTGTATCGTTATTATTATAATAAATATTTCATCAATTAATAAACTACCCACTATTTTTAGATTTATTTGATCATAAGTTAATTAGAGAAAACATAAGTCATTAATTACATACTATTTTTTAATAATTAAATAAATATTTTCATTAAAGTTTTTAAAAACAATTACAATCTACATTTCGTATTTAAGTTAATTCTGACTTAACTTATGTAAAACAACTTAAAAATTACTTGCTAGATTATATTTTAGATCATAAATAACTCAACTAATTCTAATTATTTTATTGTCATGTATTTATTACTCCTTTCTATTTGTCATTACACATTTTTAGATTTAAACAAAACTAATCAAAAATTATCTAGTAATTTTACTGCCTATTTTAATTTTAAAGGAATTTATAAATATCTGCAATTTTTAAATAACTAACTAACTATCTAATTATTTATTTAACTAAAAAAGAAATATACTAATAGATAGTTAATAAGTTAATTTATTATTTATTTTGATACAACTCCTTACTCACTTTTATTTTCAAAGTTATAAATGTCTTTTAATCTTCAAAATTTATCTTCAAATTTACTTCCTTTATTTTATATTTTATTTATTTAGTTATCTTACCAAATAGTTTTAATGTTTTTAATTTCATCTCCAAAAAATTACAAACTAAATTTTATTTTAAAAAAATTTTTTATTTTCAATCAATATTTTTTTATTTTACACACTATTTTTAATATGAAAATAAATAAATAAATTCAGAATGCTGCATGGTCATGATTTTCATCATCTTTCAATCTAAAATCCTTCAAGAATATTA
>JH720316.1:270454-300646 GCA_000231825.2 Tetrahymena elliotti 4EA | reverse complement strand
GAAAATAAATAAATAAATTCAGAATGCTGCATTGCATGGTCATGATTTTCATCATCTTTCAATCTAAAATCCTTCAAGAATATTAATTAATTACTCACTATTTTTAATATGAAAATAATTATGAAACGAATGAGTTCATTATGATTTAAGAAATTACTAGCTTTTGAAATAAAAATAATTGATTAGGAGATAGTATATTCTAATTAGTAGTAAAGATATAAGAAGCAGCTAAAATTTTACACACTTTATAAAATTAGAATCAATGAATTTATTTTGGCAAACAAATGAGGAATGTTGATAATTTTACTAGCTTTTTATAAAAGAAAAGTAAATAAAGATAAAATTATATTTTGAACTGCTTACCCTCTGTTAATAATGAACAATAAGATCATTTAATTAGCATAATTAAAAGTAATTTGAAAAAGGATACTGTCTAATTAGTTAAACCATTATTTTGACATTAATATGCAAATAAGATCGAAAAATTACTTCCTGTTTTGATTATTATTAAAAATAGTAAATTTTCCAAATGATCTCAAATGACTTAACAAAAGAATTTTAATTTTTTTAAGAAAGAAGGATGTTATTTTAAAAGATCTATAAACACATACATATATTCATTCATAAAGCCAGTAAATAAACCAAGTTATCTAATGAATTAATTTTTGATTTTCTTAAATTTTGATCTAAAACCTCATATTAAATAGTATTTTGGAAAGAATCTTGAATTAGTTGCATTTAAATTTATGAAATCAACAAAATCTAATTACTTGTTAGATTAAATCTTTTGTTGTGAAACATTCTGTTCTGAAATCTGATTTTGCTAAAACAATTGAATTTCTTTTTTTTCCCCAGGCTCTTGCTTCAATTAATTATCTTTTTGGCTTGAAGTTGGCTAAGTTGATACTTGCTAATTGAATACCTAATTAGAATAAGCTTATTTATTTTAAACAAAATGTTAGTTATTTGATGAATAATTCTAATATTATTTGTTTTCATTTTGTAATTGCTAAATAGTTTCATTCAAGCTCTTTATTTTTTAATTTAGTTCTTCAATAACTGAAACCTATTTTAGTTAATTAATTAATTAATTATTTAATTCAAGCAACGAACTTAATATCTAATTTGGAATCTACTTGTTAAGATTGTTTTGAGTCAAGTTGCTAAAGTAAGTTCTACTCATTTTTACTATAAAAAAGATTTAGAAGTAATTTTCAGAAGGTTTAAAAAAGCTACATACATGACTGGATAAAACTTATTTTCAAATTGTTGAACCAATTCAATTTCATTCTTGAATTTTTTTATTAATTGTTAAAGTGACTCTTCTTCTTCTTCTTCTTCAGTTTCAACGAGTTCGAAAAACCTACTATCTAAAGAAAATTCAAATGAAATAATTCCTTTTAATATAATTAAAACATCTTTGATCTCAAACCTATTTCTTGGGATAAATTAAGTCAATCCATCAATTATGTATTGAAGTTGCTTTTTGTAAGTGAAGTTTTAGAATTCTGGTTTGTATGGTAAAGGATTATGCTTGTTGAACAACACGCTGTTATTGAATCCTGAAATCATAGAGTAAATTAGGTAGCCTGTGATTAATTTTACAAACAATTTTGGCACTTGTCTTTATCATTTATATTTGTTTATTTACCTAATGAACATGCTTCGCTCTTTATAAAGATAGTTAGTTTTTATAAATAAATATATTATCTTCAGCAAAAAGTTAATGAATTACTCTTTAACTTGGCTCTCTTTTAACAACAATTCCTAAGTTTTAGTATTCTAAAAAGTAAGTGTCATAATGTTGTGGATCATAGCACTCAGGTGCCTAATATGCAACATTGCCCATCTTAATTAACCAAACAAATTTATTTGATATGAGAGGATATGTAGTTTATTTAAAAATACACATAAGTTCAAGGTATATCCTGATTATTTAGGGAGATTATCTGCCAATCCAAAGTCGGCTAGTAAGTAAGTAATAAATAAAATTAATAAATAAGAGTGATTCTTTCTTTTTATTGAATAAAATTAATAAATAAGAGTGATTCTTTCTTTTTATTGAATAAAATTAATTTACAAATAACTGCATTTCCATTATAATCTATAAGGATATTATCCATTTTAAGATCATTGACTAAACACTTCTTTGAGTGAATAAAGTAAAGGCCCTCAGCAATATCTTTGGCATACTTAATAGCTGATAATTCATTCAACTTCTTATCTGGACTCTTTTAAATGATTTGGTTAAGAGTTCCTTTTTTAAAAATTACTAATGGTCATGTTGCATCTTATATTATTTTCTAATTGACTGTAATCTACTTTTTCTATTTTTTACCTAAACATTCTGTGAGTACTAGATATACAAACTGTTATCCTTCTATTTTTCCTACAAAATTGACAACATATGGTAATCCTTTGCATTCATTGAGCAAATTAATTTCTTGATTAACCTATTTTACAGCTTGCTGATCAACGTTTCCTTTGGAATCCTTGATTTGTATTCCTTTGATGGCAAATCTTTTGTTAGTTAACTAATCTTTAGCTAGAACGACTAATCCTTATGCTCCTTATCCTAAAAACCTAAAATGGCTATATCCATTTTGAGATAGTTCGTTTTACATCGCATTGTAGATATCATTCTAATTGGCATTCAAAATTGGATCTTAAATATCCTAAACTATTAATATTGTGAAAAAATAATGGCTGAAAACTTATGTTTAAAATAAAATAAATTAAATGTAAAAAATAAAATGAGTAGCAGCTTAAAATGGAAAAATAATTTTTAGATCATTAAATGAGAAACATTATTATAATTTAAATGTAAAAAAGAATAATTACTCAATAGATCTTGTTTGTCAAGCATTTAGATGCCCTTATCTGCATACATTTTTCTGATTTTCTACCTATTTTCTATATGCCTGACTAGCTTCTATTTAATCTTATCTTATTGCTATGAAACTTAGCTTTTTTAGTCCATTTTTCCTATATTACCTTAAACCTATTTTATTATTAACAAATCTATTTGATTTAATCTATGAATAAATTATTAATGAAAGTAAATGTGTTTCCTTATAAATTATTAGGCAATAGTTATTAGTATATTCAAAATGTTTAAAATATAATGAATAAAAGTATGGCACTTTTATTCAAATTAGAATTGTAAGTATTTTTGATGCCCTTATTCATTTAATTTAATTGACTGATTTATTGATTCATTATTTGATGAACAAATTTTAAAGAACTTTTACTTTCTTATTTCTTATGTTGTTTCTAGACTAAAAGTTATTGCCCATGATTGATTATTTTAAATGCGTAATATTTAACCACATAAAAACGAAGAGAGAATTTAAAAATTTTTTTAATTTATCAAAGAATGATATGTAACTAACATTTTCATATAAAGTTTTTTTTATTGTAAAAATGATGAGTGATCAATTTAGTTGTAACATTTTAGCTTTTAGAAATAAGTGTTATTTTTAATGAAAAAATCTTTTAAAGGTAAACTGAATGTTTTCATATTTAGTATAAAAAATGCACATTTTAGAGAAAAGGGCTCTGTGCAAATCCAAAAACTTGCTATTTTCATCAAGTGTTGCTTAAATTGCTTCTTCAAAATTCATGAATTGAAATAATAACCTAATAATTTAATTTTGTAACAAATTTCTTTTTCCAGAATAACTTTAAATTAATATAAAATAAAATAAAGGTATCAGTGAAAAAACCTAATTTATTTTTTTACTTTAAAAATTAATATATTTTATCCTATTTTAATCTTTAAAAAAAGGAGTAAAAAGCTAATCTACAATAATTTTTCAAAGTTTTGCATTATTATACATAATAAGAAAGGTTGATCAAAATAATTACAAATTGAGCTAGTGATAATGTAAACTCTTAAAATTGTTTGAAGGATCCTCTACATCTTGTGTGCAAGCCATTTATTTATGTTTATAAAAAAATCCAGTGTAACTCCCAAAAGTTTATTTTAAAAATTTTAATTTCTTTTAAGAAACTTTTTAATTTTTAAAATAATTGCAAATAAAATAAGAAACTAAATTATTTTTTAGTAATTAATTTTATATTTAATTATTCATAAAAATTTGAGATGAGGGTAGATACTAATTAATGAGGAATCATAGTAATATTTTTTATTGCTAAAATTTTAAACACAAAAAAAAAGTTTAAGGGGTGGTTATATTTTTAAGACCCCCTTCCAAAAATGCAGAGTTAGGTCATATAAATGATTTTGCTAAAGTTTTGAACCAACCCTTCTTCCTTTAAATTCTTTTAAAAAGAATGTAAAGAAATTTGAAATTTTCTCTAAATTTTAATAAAAATATTGAATAGAACAATTTAGTAATGGCTAATTAATTTCATACTTAATTGAATTAGGTCTATGGTTCACATTTAAATTTAATATCCTACCTTCTTAGAAGTGTTAGCCATTTTCTATAATGCATTAAATGTTCTGATAGGAATTGGAGCTGTTGCTAAAAGGGTGATAATTTAAGATGTTTCTATGACTTTGCTTCAAAATTTATATCAAAAAACTTATCTAGAATTACTTTATTCTAGAAATTTAATCGATAAACCTTAAATAGAAGAAGAATAAATTGTTCAAGAAGAAGATTCTTTAGAAAATAAAATCCAAGCTTTCTCTGAATCAAAAGTGAAAATTTTACAAAATCTAAATGCACAATAGTAGCAATAGCATGAAAGCTTAAAATAACTAAAGATAGAAGTAAATGATATTAATTCATAGAAAGAAGATAAGATCCTGAATTGACTACATAAACAAAAATTATTATGAAGTGTTTAAATCATTCAAAGAGCTAATCTTTATTTACAGCTTATACACCAAGTCCATCTAAATTAAACAATAAAACAAAATAAATACAATTTAACTTTTAATCTGAGAATAAGGAGTTCCCAAAAAAGCAGACTTCCTCATTTGACAGAAACAAACTAAGTTTTTGATGTCATTATTTAAGATTCACCTTGATTTTACTCATAAAAAAGCATTCTTAGTAGTAGAAGCAGCCAAATTAATTATTTCAGCAAAAATTAATAATTTAATAGAGATCAAAATAATAAATTAAATTCCAATTAAAATAAAAAAATTAATTAAAAAGATTAATTTAATCCACGCTTTAGCATACTTCTAAACAAGTGTTAAATGAAAATAAAAACTATATTAATGAAACAAAATAAGTACATAATTATTCAAAGATAAAATAAGCTTTTCCAAATAAAAAACAACTATTTTTGCAAGCAGATTCTTAAATTAATCTAAAAACTACTCTAGCAAAAGACCTTTCTTTAGATGAATAAATAAATTAAAATAACTTGAAATAATAATGCATTTCCAATCTTAATCAGATTAAAAGTCTAAGCTTACCAACAAATTTAAGAAAAATTATATTTAATCACCAAGTAAAATAAATTCATTTTTTATTTTCTTCATTTACTTATAAATTTTCTATACATAGTTGGTGCTCAAGAAGAAAATAGACAAACTTAGCTCAAAACGAATAAAAAAAACTACAAACAGAACTTATTAAATAAATAAATGAATAATTAAATTTAATTTCTATTTATAAAGACCTCATTTTCCTTAAAAAATCTATCATGATGATCATCAGCCCAGATTAGCTTACTGCAATTTAGCTTACAGGAACTAAATTAGATTTAGAAAATAAAAATCATGATGTAATAAATTGTACATAAATTAATTCTTATTTTTTTAAAGGTTAAATGTTTATTCTAAATATATTATTATTAAAGCATTAAGCCATCTTGAGTTACAATATATTTCAAAAATTTTTTAAACAGAATAAAAGTAAATGAAAACATAACAGAGAATACTTTATTCATTGTCTATTTGAACTTTGAGATGTATTATTATTATTACTCAAGCTAATTTATAAAAATGAATATCTTATAATACATCAAAATATTCAATTTTTGTTAGCTGATGTAAACATAATCAATAATACTTATTTACTTTATTTACTGTAAATATTCTAAGTTCTTATTATTGTTTTTAAATTTCTAAATTTCATATTTAATCAAATAGTAGAATGAAAAGATCCTGAAAAATAAATAAATTGATTTATAATTATTTAAAAGATGATACAATATATAAATGATAAATTTTATTTTAATTTTTGTTTTTAAATTAATAAAAATATTGTTGCACATAATAAACATTTTCTTTATTTAATTAAAAATTAATCAATTATGTTATTTTGTAAATAACATTAGTTATTTTATTTATTTATTAATAATCAATTTCCAATAGTGGCTTTATTTATAGTTTGATTGGTATTCATAATATTATATAAAAGGTAGGTAGGTAGTTATTGTTATTAAAAACCTGAATTTTGTTGTAGAAAAAAAGAGATTAAATATAATCACTACTCAACAAGATTCGTTTGGTTCTAATTATATTCTATTTTTAATTTAGTTATTAATTAATTAGTATTTCTTACTATTTTCGAGTAAAGCTTTTCAAACATCTGAACATGCTCTATGATATTCATACAATTTAAATTTGTTGTCCAAGTTTTCTTAAAGCTTTTCTCTAGAAATTTCACTTAGTTTCTTGAAGTATGGATGATTAAGAACATCTAATCTTTTTTTACCTAGGAATTTGTTATACATAATATCAATGCAAGCTATGTCAGCTAAATAGTGTGCTAAAACTAGGCTTTTGCGATTTTTTGTTTAGGCTGAAATAGCTGACATTTCTTTAGAAGTTTCAAAAAGAATTGTGTTTAATACTTCATCGTTATCTATATCATCTCCTCCTCTCTTAGAGTTGTAGATATTTTAATTATTTACATAAATTTGAATATTCTCTGAAAAGTCATCTTAAAATTTCATTAAATTATTTTTTAATTCTAAATTTTCTCTCATTATATTAAGCTTGATTTGTTATTTTTTCTAGCTTGAATTCCATGCTTGGAACTATGATTCTGATAAATTAAAGTGACTTAAGACTTATTAAGGGTTTTCAAATATTTACATTAAATATTCACTTAAACCGCAAGCTTTTTTTAACAGTATAAAACCACAAGAGTAAGCATTTAATGTATTGACATTCCATTCGTCTTGTTCCATGCAGTTATCTAAAGCACCTAATATGACTTAAATTTTACTTCTTTTATCCATTATTTCATCAAGAATTAAACTGATTGCTTCTTTATTTATTTTACTTCCACTACTGTTATTATTATTATTATTAATATTATTGTTATTGTTGAATCCGTTAAGACCAGTTATACTCTATTAGCCTTTTCATTTGATAACATATTTATTATTAATTAAAATAACATTTTAATGTTAAACTTACTTTAGCGTTGGTTCATTTGAGGATCCATAGAGTTTTCTCTTTTATTGTTTTACATCATGCTGCTTGAGAATTCATTCATTTTATATTGAGAATTTTCTTTATTTATTTTAGAGTTAACAGAGGCATAGAATGGATTTACTGGAGAAATAATTTCTTTTTAATTATTTGTTTAAGAATTTATATTTTATTGAGACTTGTTATATGTTAAGTTCACAGTTGCAACAGGAGGAGAACCAGGTGTTTCTTATAATGCCATTTACTAAGTCATCTCAGAGTTATTTCTAAATTTCCCTTTTTAAGAATTTAAGTTGCTATTAGTATTCAGATTAATTGTTCCTGTAGCAATTTAATTCAATGCATTATTGTTAACTGACACATTAGATTTTGATTTTTTATTGCTTTTTTAATTTGCTTAGACATTCTAAGAGCCTCTAATTTCTTCTTCAGTTGTTTCTTCTTAGTCTGAATCATTATTATTAGCACCTTTTGTTTATTTGTTAGTAAATTAATTAATTAAAAATTTAAATGGAATTGTATGAAAAATTTAAAGTTTAGAAAAACCATGCAATTTCTTAGAATAAATTCAAATTCAATTCATAAATTGTAAAAATTTACTGCTGCTATTTTATGTATTATTTTTTTAGGATATTTGCTTTTGTCCAGAAAGTTTTCCTTAACTGTATTTTTTTTAATCAGCATCTTCAAAATCGTTCTTAAACTGATTTATATTCTAATTAGCGGTGCTGGTTAACTAGGCATTATTCAGAGACACATGCTTGCGTGGTGAGGTTCCAAATTAGTTGGGGCTTTGTTCGCCTATTTTAGGTTGATTTGATTAAACATTTTTGATGTTGCTTGAAAATTTCTATTCACTCATTTATGCTACAATTTCAAAAATTTCTTCCCAAGTTATTCTATCATCTTATTCAACTACAAGCATTCTATTTAAAAGCAATTAAATTCTCTCAGAAAGATGAGAAATATCTTGAGCTATTACGTCTTGAATATCATTATTTGAATAAAATTCAGTAAGATCTTCTTTATTATTTGCATATTTTTCAAATGGTAATGTACCAAGCAGCATTTCATAAAGAACAACTCCTGCACTAAAAACATCGCAAACAGCCGAATCAGCTTAAGAATTAACAAGCAGCTCTGGAGCCACGTAATGAAATTTTTCATTTAAAAACTATTCAAATTTCCGAGAAGATGAACTGTTTGAAGATGAGCTTTTGCAAATGAAAAAATGCTTCAGTTTAACTTCATAACCTATCTATTAATTATCCGTTTAATGCTCTATAATGTGTACATTATGCGAATTAAAATTTTTCTTTATTATTTTTTCTGATTGCAATCTCTAGAAACCTTTGCATATCTACTAAAATATTTAAACTGCTTCCATCTCACTAAGATGGTGGCGCTCGTTCAAAAGTTTTTTTAAATTTCTTCCCTACAAGAACTCATAAATTAAGTAAATGTTATTTGACGATTTAAGCATCTTAATCATGCGAATAATGTTGGGATCCTCTAACTTTTTGAGTGCCTAGATTTCATTAATTATCATGTCTCTCAAAACTGAATCATTCAAGAACTATTCAAGTTATATAGTCTTAACAGCAACAGCTTCCTTCGAAATCAGATTTCTTCCTTTATGAATCTCTCCAAATGTTCCTTAGCAGATGTGTTCTAAAAGAATATAATTATCTATTATTTTAGCCATTTATTTACTTGCTTGCTTTTTTGCTATATTTATTAGTTTAATCCCTATTTGCTTCCTTTTATATTAGTTTGCAACCAACCTATTTTCTATTACTTTTTATAAATTAAAGATTAATTTTTCTTTAGCTAATTTGATTGATAGATTGATGTTTTTTAAAAATGAATATTTTTTCACAAATTCACTTTATTTTAAATCAATTTCAAATGATTAACTTCAAATTAAAATTGATTGTTTAACATGAAGGTATGTATGTATGTATCTATCTATCTATCCATCTTGTGTAGCAAATATTTTATCAACCAATGTTCAGTATATTATTAAAAATATCTCAATTAAAAATTATAATTTTAATAATATGCACTAATTTGTTGTGAATAAGTCTTTGGTAATCAAAGATACTAACTTTCTTAAAATTTACTCTTCAATTTAAAATTCTTCATCAAAAGTTGATTACTCAAAATAAATATCTCTGTTATATTTTTTATTGTTGACTTAAATATCAATTTTGGGTAATTATTCATATTAATGTATTCTTATCATTCATAATTATAATTTACATTTCAACTTTATTTACAAGTAAAATAAATTTAAATATTATTCTAAAGTTTTTGAATTAATTTTGGATAATTTACTGATTTATTACTATTCTCATATTAATTTTGTCAGATTTTTTTCTCAATACTTGCTTAATCCATTTTTATAAATTTTTTTGAAATTTAATTGAAAATAAGGTGTATGAGCTTTATTCATACATACATGATGTCTAATAAAAATTGCAGTCAAGAAATATTTAAAATGAGTAAATTTTTCATTTTGAAAAACATATGTATGAGAACAATTAATCATTAATGATATTTCCTTTATTTTCTATTTATTATGGAAGCATTTTTCTGAATGATTAAAAGAAACAAACAAGTAAATTGCTTAGATCCCTCAGATGAAATTAGTATTTATTAATACATTTTATTTAAAATTATCATGGTGAATTTTTACTAGACTACTTACTGTAGTTAACAAAAAGAATTTTACATTTAATTTTATTTCTTCCTTCTTAATATGAAAATTTGTATGGTCTTTCATAAAAATGAATATTTTTAAAATAGATTAAAAATACCTATTCTTTTAGTATAACAATAGATAGATGTATCTTTTTAATAAAAATGATAAACATGTATCCATCCATATTAAATTCAATTTTGAAACCAAAACTAATTTTTAAATTTAAAGTTTTTCTTCTAACAAATGCTCTAAAAATTATTTTTAAAATGAACAAAATTTCTACAGAAGCAAAATGAAATGATTGAATAGACTCTAATTTTGTTAATAAATACATACATACATAAAGTTGTTATAAATATAATATGATAGAAAACAATTATAAATTAAAAGGTTAGTAGAAAATTGATTCTAAAAATATTAATATAAATAGTAGTTTGATATATACTTCTTCTTTTTTGTTATGAGTTTTTTTCAAAGAGGAGCTATGTTATACAAAAATGTAAGTAAATCTCTTTGTTATATATGGTTAAGTTAGTATTTGTTTGATTCTAAGACTTGTTATAGTGCTTTCATCCAGAAGTTAAATAGTTGCTTGCTGATTTTTTTATATAGGAATGCTTAGTAAATGTCTGTTGAGGAGTAAGAGCCAGGAGAAAGAGCAGTTTCTAAGAAGAAACTCATAAAAGATCTATCTAAAGCTAAAATAACATCAACTTAAAAATTTTCTCCAAGATTAAAGTAAAGTTCTTCTATATAAAGAAAGAGGTCATGAATTAATTCCTATACATTTTATATGTAATCAAATACAGATTGATACTGCTTGTTTTCTAGTTGGTAAGATTCAATTTCTAGTAAGTAAAGCTATAGATTGATATCAATTTGAATATGTTTGCTGTGGAAATCTTCATTTAGTTTATTTTCCATGACCTTTTCAAAAGCTAAATTAATATTTTACCAAAATGATTTGTCATAATTCTCAACAAATCTAGTTTTTTGAAATAAGAGGAATGTTTCTCTTTTTTCTTTGTTTTGATAAAATACAAAGCAAAGCTCTCTAATGAAATTTTCTATTGTCTTTAAGGTTTAGCCACTTGATTTACCTTATTTGTTAAAGCCAGTCAGACTATTCAAGAATATGCTTATTGCAGTAATTATTTTATCTTCTTTAAGAGGTTAGGTTACATTTAAAAGAATGTTACGACATATCTCTATTCTAGTAAGAATTTCATTTTTAATATATGAATTTACATATCCATGATCTTCCACAATAACTTCTTTGCTTGCGTTTTTACTATAAAAATCAATAAGTTGACATATTGTTTGGTTTCCTTTAATGCTCTAAGAATGCATGGCCTTGTTATGAGACAAAGAAAATGATTCAATAAAAACTTATTTGAGAAGATAAAATTCAATAGAAGTGAAGTTAAAATCCATTTAAAATAGAGTAAATAATGAAGAAACACTGCTGAAATTATTATGGATTATATTAACTACTATCTAATATAATTAATCTAATTTGTCATTTATTTAGCGTGTTTCTATTACAACTATTTACTGTAATTTTTCTAAGATTAATTTAATCCAATTTTTTATTCCAATTTCAGAACCTAGCTCTTCGTAAAGATTATGTGGTAACAAATGATTTATAGCTAGTTCAACAAGATATGCGAAAAGATTATCTCCATCAATTTTCCATGACTTCATTTTTTAGAAAAGTTCATGTATGACCCAATCAAGAAGAATTTTCGGAATAATTTAAAATTTCATAGTATTTCCATTTTAATTATCATCCATCATGAGATGATGATGGTTATGACCACATGTGTTTATGTTATGATTATTATTATTATTGTTCTATTAATTTTCATGTGATGGTGTATTTGACTAATACATTTCAGCTTAACTTTCTATAATTTTCTTTTTATTGTAACATTCTATTGTGTATTTGAGAAATCTTATTATTTCATTAATAAATTCATGGCCTTTAATTAAACAAAATTCTTCTACTATTTAATTCAATTCTTATTCTTTTTAGAATTGTGTAAGCAGATGTTATTTAATTTCTTCAAGCTTGCTTTCAAGAATAAAAGAAGCTTCTCTAGCTTTTGACTTAGAATTATGAGTTAACGGAGAAGATGTAAGTGAAATGGAGTCTAAGATTAGACTTTCATCTGTCATACTCTTTATTTTTGAGTAATTTCTCCTATAAACTGGAGACAGAGATTCCTTACAGATGCTGCTTCTTTTTTTAAATTCTCTATCAATAGAATCTTTCATGATGGATACTTTTCTTTCTCTATTTTTTTCAGCTTTAATCAGTGGCGATTGAGGAAATGAAAAATCTGCATTCAAATTCAACTCTTCCTCAATAATTATAGATTACTAATGTTTAAAAGGTTACGAATTTAGCTGAGGAGAATCTAACAAAGCAAAATTTTCTATCTTTTAAAGAATCAATGAAGGTCTTTACATCTTAGAAATTGGAGTAAGTTATTAAACCTCAGAAGTACAAGAAAGTATCGGGGACTTTTAGAAAAACGATGCTGTCTAGGTAGATGGTGTAAGTAACTATCCATTGTTATTATTATTGTTGGTATTTTAATTATTATTGGTGACATTTTAATTATTTTTTAAGTCATTGTTATGGTTGTTGGAAATAATAATGTTGTTATTTTTTGAGCTCAATTTTTTGCTGATTTTTTCGTTTATGTTAATTTTTAAATCTGTGTCATCTACTTGAACTTTTTGAATATTCAGAAATGAGCCTAATAATCCTAAGCTATCAGAATTTTTCAGATTTTTAGTATTCTTACTGATGATTGAATGGATATTATGTTTTTACTAATTTAATGGTTGTTATTCTGAGTTGCTTTTGTTAAGGGGTAAATGAAAAATACCTTTTTATTAAGAATTATTCGCATTAGAAGGGCTTGGTTAATCTAATTAAACAGCGCTACTAAAGTTATTAAAGGTATTTAATTTTTTAGAAGGGCTGCTGGATTTTGTGGTTGGTGAAGACGAAAATTTAGATGAAAATGTTAGTAAAAATGGAGAGCTTTTCGTTTGTTTTAGAGATAGGTTGCTTTTGTGTTCTACTTTTCCTTGTAGATTTTGGTGTTGAGATGACCCAATATGTGCCAAGCTGGGAGGTTGAAAATCATAAGGAAGAGATGAAAATGAGTTTATTTATGATTAATATGATCTGGTGATATTTGAATTTTGGGTTACAGCTTTAATGGCAAAATCCTTTTTGACATCATTTGAACTTGATTAGAATATTTTATGGAATTTATTTGGACTTGTAGGTGATGGTGAATAATCGCTATCTATCTAAAAATCAAATTTTTATTTTTGGGGAACTTTTAAATTAATTTGATTTAAATTGTATTTTTAGGGTTAGATGAAGGTATTTTGGCTGTAAATATTCATTTCTTTATTATTAGATTAGTGGTGTTTATTATGTTTATTAATTTGACAAGGCGAATTTTAATTTTAGGATTATTGTTAATTATTCTACATAATATTCTTGCTGCCTTATTTTATTTGCTTAACCTTCCAGAACTGAGAAGTGTATTCACTGTTTAAACCATCTTTTTATATCGCCTCCTCAGTTTGTTCAATATCACCAACGGCAGCAGAATTAGTATTCTTCCTCTTGTTTCTAAAATATGCATCATTCTGTTAATTATTGTCTTCAGTTTAACATGTCACCACAATATCACTCAATTATTTTGCCTTTTTTCTAATAGGTGCTTTAACGTGGGTAAAATCTTAATTTTAGAAATATCTTTCTTTAGATTGATTACTATTATAATTTTATTCTGGTAATTAGTAAACATTATTTTTATAATCATAATCTCTCGTTGTTTTTGATGTTTTCTGCTCCATTAATCTTTAATATTTTTAGCTCATCATTTAACTAAAATCAATTTTCTCTAATTTCAATCCTCCCAATTTTTTGCTTATCCCCTTTTATCCCTCTCCAGATAGCTCTAAGAGCTACTTATTTTTAATATCTATTTTATCCTTCTCCTTTTTCATCATAGGAGACAACCTCTCAAAATAATGCAGCTACTGCGTTGATGCATAAAGCAGCTTATTTTCATTATAGCTCATATTTCTTAATCTATCTGTTGATAATGTTAAGTCTAACTAAATCTTTAAGCTCTTATCAACAGCAAATTGTTTCGTTTACTCTTTCACTTTTCCATCCTGAAATTTCTCTTATAAATGTAAAATATCTTACATTTTCTAAATTACCCTTGTAAATGTATTATAGAAATTAATATCTCGTTATTGCTTTTATTATCTGTTTTGATACCAACCGCAACGGAATTTTCACTTTAGGTTTTATTTCTCGACTCGACTCTACTCTACTTTAGTTATTTTTATTTTTTTTTATTAATTACTTCAATCAGAATTAATTTCAATCAATAATGATTTATAAACTGTATTAGTATTTTTGTAATCATTTCACTTCGTAATGTATATTAGCAAATTTTAATTATGATGTAAACGCTGGTCATTAAATACAAAAAAAATTGACATACATCTGGATTTATTCAAATTTATATGCATTTAAGTCATTTCTTTTCTGAACATTTTTTTTTAAATTATAAATAAATAAACAAACTAAAAAAAGTAATTATTTCCTTTAGATTTTCTCAGTATTTCAAGACTAAATTAGTCAAATTATTAATTTAAAATTTGACTTCTCACACTAAATATTAGCCAGCAGTATTTTGTAATCTATCTATGCTTTTATTAATCCAATTTTCTTCTAAATATTTCGAGAGCTGCTGACCCTTATTACCTTTAGAAAAGCGTATTCAAAATTATTTTGTTCTAATAGAAATCAGAGCTTACATTTTTTAAAAATAAACTCTTACTGAAATTTAATTTTTATCATCTAAAGAACTATTATTTTTAAATTGAATTTTATTTTTTATCAAATTAATCCTTTCTTCTTTCTATTTAGAAAAAGAAAGATAATTAATACCTGTATTATTTACCACACACTGATTAAAGGAGTAACTCTCAAAAAATTAACTTCTAGATAGATAGCGACTCATCTCCAATAAAATTTATTTTTATAATCATCATCTATTTCGGATTTCTGTTTAAATAAAATAAACGAATAAAAGTGACAATATTTTCATAAGCAATCAAAATACTTACAATTTACACCTTTTTTTAAATAAAAATTAATTTTAGACTCTTTTGACTTTTATCAAATAAGTGATAAAATCTATACAATAAAAAATAAAAATATGCTTATCATTTTAACTTTAAAATATTTGAATTTTAATAAAAAAACTCAAAAGAATTGTAATATAAGATTCAATTTGGTTTATTCTTTATAAATTTAAAAATTATTTTTAAGCTGACTTTATGGATAAAGCATTTGATTATTATATTTATTTTCTAATCTTCAATTTATATTTGTGGTTTATATTTAAATCAAAAGAATAAGATTTCTAGCTATAATAGTTGAACATGGTTTACTTAGTTGAAATAGTTAATTTATCAAATTTTTATTTTTATTAGAAGATATTTTACTTTTACAATCAATTTTCCTATCATTTACAATCAATTTTCTTTGTTATTATTTCTTTTATATTACAATCAATCATCTGAATTTATTTAGTCTTTCAGCCAATATTTAAGTCACAAAAATAGGTTTTTTTGCATAGAATTATTTTACCTTAAAACCAATTTAAATTTAATTCATTATAAAGCTATTTTCAAATGATCTTTTTCTCTTCTTTTATTAAATAATGATTTTATTTTACTTATTCCTAAATTCTAATTTAAGGTGGACAAATAAAAAATATGTTTTTAGATTTTTAGAATGGATTTCACAAAAAAATCAGAGAGTTTTGATGAAACTGAAAATTTTTGAAATGCTTAACGTCCCCATCTAAAATTTTAACATGATTAATATGGAATGAATAATATTATATCTATGGTTTTTATTTAATTTTTAAAGGTTGTAATTAAATAAAGATTGAAAGATGGTTTGTTTGTTTTTTTATTTGTAAAATAATTACTTAAAAAATGTATAAATAACATACAAAAGTATTCAATAAAATTAATCGAAGTATTGGGATTACATTTATTAGGCAATATTTATACTTTTCCCTTCTAACTTTTCTAAAAAGAATAAAAAAATTATATTTACTTTTTTTATATTAATTTTTACAGATTATAATTCAAAAAGACTAAAAGATGATTTTTTTGTCTATTTGTAAATTTATTACTTAAAAGATGTATTAATAACAAAAAAAATACATTCAATAAATTTGAATATAAATATTAGGCTTAAATGTATTTGGGAGTACTTCTTCTATTCCTTTCATACCGGTCTCAAAGGTTAGTTTATGCATAAAGCCAAAATTATTAAATTCAACCTCATATTAACTATAAAAAGAAGGGACTCTGAATTCTCTTTTATCTTATGTCCATTCTAAATCATAATATTAAATTGTGTTTATGTCTTCAAAAAAGTGCTTAAACCACCCATCAAAAACTTATTTTTTATATTCTTGACCTCCACAACCTTAAATTCCAGTAAGATTTTTTTCTTTGTATTAAAATATATTATTCCAAAAATGAACATCTACTTAATCAGGATTTTTCATTTGAAAGATAAATTTATCAATAACTTCTAATATTTCTTAAGCATTAAATTATGGAAATTTGGTCATTAAGCTTTCAATCTTTTTATATAAATTCTCATAATCTTCAATTTTGCCTACAAAATGAACATTTTAAATACCACAAATGAGACTCATTTAATATCTAAAATAATCTCTCATAGAAGATAAGAAAATCATCTAAGATGAAACTTATTCTATATGATTTGAGCAGGAAAAATCATTTTTCATAATTAATCCAATATCAGATTTTACATTTTTAGTAACTAAATTAAAATAATGATCTATAGCTTTATCCCATCTGTTCTTATTGCTTGGAAAGTCTTTCCAATCTTATGAACTAGGATCTACTGTAAATTTAAGATTCATCTTTCCTTCATGGGAGACAAAAAATTATCTGTACTTTTATGAGTCGC
This sequence comes from Tetrahymena elliotti 4EA, assembly GCA_000231825.2. Taxonomy (NCBI): domain Eukaryota; phylum Ciliophora; class Oligohymenophorea; order Hymenostomatida; family Tetrahymenidae; genus Tetrahymena; species Tetrahymena elliotti. The sequence goes on along the minus strand of JH720316.1, from coordinate 283,501 downwards.
TTAAAACTTTTCTAGCAAATTTATGGCCAACAGCAAGCCAAATATCGCTTGGAGAGATCATAACATCTCCGTGTAAGCAATAGGCAGCATAAAAAGAATCAAAAAAGCTGTTTCCAGATATTTAGTATAAAGTACTGTCTTAATTAATCAAGTTGTTTTTAAAATAGTAGGGGAGTTTATTGGATTAAAACTTTTATATTTAGAGTAACCTGCTCCTTAATTACTAATCTAATAAAGGGGTTTATTAAATCTTTAAAGAAATCGCATTATCAATTTATCTTAAATGTTGTTATTAAGCAAATCCGATTTTGTTTGTTAATTTTAGTAAGTTTCTCATTTCCTTTTTTTAACTAATTATTTTATTAAAATTTATTAAAATAAGAATTGATTATAAATAGATTGATTGATTTTGAAATTATTAAATAGAATATTTTCATCTATATAAAATAAAATCTACATTTCTAATTCTCATCTGCTTCGTATTTTCTAGAAAAAATATCAAACAAAAAATAAAACAATCCATTCTCAAAAGTAATTAAATGTTTTTCAAACCACTATTTTTATTTAATACTACGAAATATAGACATTTAGCTAAAAAATAAATAAATAGTTTATTCAAAAATAAATTAGACGTTTGAAAAAAATTATTTCTAATTTGAAATGTTGAAAATTTTATCATTTTTATTTATTATTTTATTTCTCTTTCTTCGTAATGTATTAATAACAATTAAGTGAATTAATTAAATAATTGAATTAAAATATAGATATGAAAAAATACTTTTTGTAATTAATTATCTTATTATAGAAATAAAGAATGGTTAAATTAGAATTTAGAATTAATTAGTTTAAAACAATAGGAAATAAAGTAATAAGACCAAACAAATAAATTTTAAATAAAATAGTTTTTATTTTAAACTTTGTAAAAATTGAAGATTAGAAATAGTAAAAGAAATGATGTCATAAAATCCTAAATTAAATCACTTACTCTCTTAATTGATAACTTACTCTATTTATTGATAGCTTACGGAAAAATAAACAAATTGTTTGCTTGTTTTTGGATTTATGATACAAAAGCTTTTTGTAGGAAAAAAATAATCAAATAAATTAATTTAGATTTAATTTGCTACAAATATACTAACTAGAGTAGAGAAATGATGAAATTAAGTCATATTTTGCTATCTCTTTTCTTAATAGGAGGAGTGTTAGCAGTAAACAACATATCAGTCAATTTGGAGACATTGAATTTGAAGGATTAATACAATAGAACAAGAATATTCCATGGGTAGAATGTTGTTGTCAAAGAGTATCCTTTCTATCCTATCCTAGATGTTTATAATACATCTATGTCTTTTGTTGAAAAAGATGCTTAAGATTTAAAGAAATGGGGACAAAATGTTATCAGACTTTATATGTCTTGGGAAGGATTTGAACCAGAGAGACAAAATTACAATTATGAGTATCTCGCTAAGTTGAAAGAAATCATTCTTCTCTGCTAAAAATATGATATTTATGTCTTCTTAGATGCCCATTAGGATTTGTACAACCGTTTCTTCTGTGGTGAAGGTATGCCTGACTGGACAATTATGAACAATACCAATCATACTTTCCCAGCTCCTTTCAAGAATATTCATTTGAGAAGAGACAATTAAGGTGTTCCTCTTATTGAAGGTAACAAAAACATATAATATAATGAACCTTTTTTGAATAATATTATTAAAAGAATGTAATAATATTATCAAGTAATTCTTAAAAATAATTAAGATTTTTTGTGAGAAAATTAACTTACATCTAGAAAAGATAAAAAATATACAAGATAATTAGTAAACTTTTTTTTGATTTGATTTACTAAAAGACAGTAAAAAAAGATCATGAATTAATTAATTTACTATTTATTTATATAAACCTTATAATTCCATTTTACTCATTTTGATTTCAAAATTTACCATTAAATTTTAAATATAAAGATTGCCTCAAAATTGGATTCTTTGAGTATTATTTTACTAAAGATGCTTCTTAGTAGGGTGAAAACTTGTTCCTTAACTATAACGGTTTGGCCGATGACTTTGCAGCTATGTGGGGTAAAGTTGCTAAGTATTTTGCATCTTAGGGTGATGAAATTACACATCTCATGGGATATGAAATCATTAATGAACCTTTCGGTGTTTCTCCTTACAATCATTTTGTGGATTGGCTTTTTGGAGGTAGATAGAACAATAAGTATTTGCTCCCTTTTTACAAAAAAGTAAGTTAAAAAATGAGAGAAAGCGATCCTTATCGTTTGGTTTTCTATGAAACTGCTCTTTTCGATTTCTTGGGTGGTGGTTTTGAATCAAACTTAGGAACACCTGAATTAGAAGTTCTTTCATATCATATTTACTGTGGAGTAAACAATAGCTAAGGAGATCCTAGTTCAAGTTTACTTTGTCATTTATTGGATACTACTTTCATTAATGCTAAGGAAAAGAATATCAAATCTATGGGAGTTGCAGGTTTCTTAACTGAATTTGGAGCTTTAACAAACTCAACCAAAAGTAGCAACGAATTAGACTTCGTTTTGAACAAGGCTGATAAGCATTTAAGAAGTTGGGCTCATTGGTAATACAAAGGTATTTAGCTAATTATTATATATATTTTTTATAAGATAAATTAAAAACCTATTAATAGGATACGGTGATATTACCACTTAATCAGATAGTGACTCTGAAGGATTCTTTGATAAAAACGGAAATCTCTAATCCAATAAAGTCAAGCACTTAAGTAGACCTTATGCTTATGCTATTTGTGCTAAAGGAGGAGACATCATAAGTGAATTTAACCCTTAAAAAGTTACTTATGAGCTCTAATATCTTAATGGAGACTGCGGAGGTTAATAAACTGAAATCTACTTGAGTGAAGAATTTTGGTTCACCAATAAAAAAATAGTTAAATCTGAAAATGTTAGAGATTTAGTACCTATTGAAGGCTAACCTAAAGGTTATTACAAAGTCATTCCTATTAATGAAAACAATAAAATTCATTTAATTATCAAAAATAAATGATTTAAAATCTATAATTATATATTAAAATCTTTAAAAAATTTAAAAGTAACTATTACTTTTATCTAAAAACATCATTTATTAAAATTAATAAATTACTCTAAACATATTTCTTTTGGCTTTCCTATTCATACTTTTCATTCTTAATCAATCAATACAAAGATAATATTTAGAGAGGTAAGTAATACAATATACTCAGTTATCTGGAACTGGTAATATAATGATAAGTTTCAGAAACTTTATTTTGAGTTCTGAATTAGTTTTGAATATTTTACTCTCTGCTATCTCTATTTTATTAAAAAGTTAACCCTATTTCATTTTACTTTTACAAATACAAGAAGATTACTTACTCATATAATAATCAAAATTAAAAGTAAATCATAATCTTGCTTCTTGATAATTAAAAAATTTCTTTATAAAAAAAGGTATCAAAAAATTTACTAAAATATTTATAAATTACATTAGGAACAACTAAAATGCTCAAAAATCAATCAATATTTATTTTTCAATTTATTAACTTTTTTTATTATCATAATTATCTCATTTAATAATAAAAAATAATCATTCTAAAAGATTATTTTATAGCATTTATAATGTGAAAAAATAAGAAAACAAAAATTTGTAAAATTAATAAAATAAAACAATTTTTTCTTTTAAATTAAAATATCTTCATTTCTCAATAAAATAAATATGAATCAATTGGTTTTATGCCAAAAATATTTTTAAATTTTATGTGGAATAGATAAAATATCTGGTTTAATAGAAGAATAAGTGTTAAGAAGAGTCTTAGATATCTTCTAGAGTTTTGAATATTAGTTTACACTAATTAAATAAAAGAAAAATGAGATAATTACATATGATTTATTTTATTGATATATATTAAAAGAATATTGTTTGTAAGATGAACAAATGTTAATCTAATTAAAAAATTTTTAATTTATAATTAAGTAATTAAATTGAAAATAAACATTGCAATTAATATTCATAAAAAAATGAATGAAGTTATCTACTTTACTAGTTGAGTAAATCAAAACTCAATTTATAAATACATCTTATTTAATTATAAATAATTTATAATTGATTTATTGATTGTTTTTCACTTTTTGCTAACTTGGTTTCAAATTTCTTGGACATCGTCACCCTTTTTTTCTTCCTTTTGTTTATAATATTAATCCTATTTTTTATTTTTAATGTTATATATATCTAAGAAGTTCTTTCTATTATGGAGGATTCTTTCAATAATTTTATCAGTTGTAATTTCATAAGTGGAGGGGATAATGCTGAACTTTCCTAATTATTTGGGAATTTCATAGGGATCTTCTTCATATTCTGACAAAGGAACTTCATGCTTGTCGATAGATCCAGATACTACTAAATCGATTTTGAATTAGTCAATCATGGCTTTAGTTACTTTCCAAGGTGCACCAATAACGACTTCATCAACATATTTAAGAGCTAAGACACTGAGTACTCTTTCTTATAAATTGAGAAGAGGATAGTGTCTGCCTTTCTTTTCAGAAATGACATCATCGTCGTGTAAACCTACAATTAAATAACCTAATTCCTTAGCTTTTTAGAGAGTTGAGATGTGACCAATATGAATCATATCATAAGATCCATCAATGTAAACGATTTTCTAACCAGGTTGAGGTTCTTTTAAACCATGACTGAATTAACGAATTCTCTTGGTTGTATTAAGAAGCTTGACCTTGTGAGCAGTCTTTTCATCAACTTCATGTTCTTGAGTTGATTGAATAGAAGGAGTGTCATGATGTTCATGAATTTCGTCTATTTTACTAGCAATTACATGGGCACCATCACCACTCATTTTACGGATTTTTTGCATGGCAGGGTTGGGTTCAGTCTTAGTTAAAAGAAGCAAACGACCAACAATGTCTGTTGTTGAAATACCTTCAGTTCTCTTAAAAGTTAAGAAACGATTTGCATTACGGAAAGCTTGATATGAATCAGTACCATCAGGAAGTAGGATGAGATCATCACCATGAGCAACATGACTACAGTTAAGCTTATCAAGAAGTTCAATAGAAGGATCATAGGGAGCATTTTCGTAGATTTCATCAACCCATTTGCATGCACGGGCAATACCAACACGTTCTTCATAAGTTAAAACAGGGGGACCTTTACGTTTAATAACTTCTTCAGTGGAAACAACACCTAAAACTAAAATTTCACAAAGCTACTTAGCTTAACGAATGGCATTGAAGTGACCTGAGTGAGTCAAATCGAAGACACCATCAACATAGAGACGATGAACCTTAGGCTATTAGAGAGGAGCAACCAAAGCTTTATTTTCTTCAGTGACCTTAATAGTCTTGAATGTTTGCTCAATGAATTAGTAGAGCTTAGAAAAATTAATATCAGCTTTCTTGAGCAATTCATCATTTTGTTTGTTCAAACAAACTAATTTGAGCTTTTCCAAGAATGATTCATCATGGAAACGGTTTTGCTTAACAATTTAGTTAAGCATGACAGCGAATAATGTGGTGTTTTCTTCTTCCATTTGTTTTAAATGCAGCTACTTTATTTAGGACCTTTGTTTCTATTTGCTTTACTTTTATAAATAATCTATCAAACTATTTATTATTTATATTAATTTAGAAAAATATTGTTTATAAGATATTTTAAACTTCTTCTTTTTATAGTTGTTTATTTATGTGTCAATTTTTAAGCAGCCAGTTATGAACGAACAAAAATTGTTTCTGATTAAAAATTTTTAATTTTTACATTAATTTTTTGTTTATAAATATGGCGAAAAAATCTTAACTCAATTTTATTAACATGAAAATGCTGAATATTTGAGGAAGAAAAACATATTTAAACTTTTAGAGCAAATTACAATAAAATGTTTTGCTTTTTATTTGAATAATAAATGATAAAGATTCTTGACTATAAAGCAAAAGATATCTCAACTGCAACAATAGATATTTATTTAGATATTGTTAAATATAGTTAATATTTGTTGTTTCGACACATCAGGAATAATTCACACGCACTATCTATTTCTATTTCTAGAATAACACTGTAAAGATTTTGACGGAATAACAAACTAACTATCAAATACTCAATTTTGTCTTATTCTTGAATCCTTCTTCAAAGTTATTATAAAGACTCCACAAATAAATTGTTGTTAACCCCATTAAATTTATATTTTCTTTCTTATTAGTATTTTTAGTATTAAAAAGATCCAAACATTTTTATTTTACTCGACCATTTTATTTACCCAGAACCATTTTCTTTATTAATTATCAATTATCTAGCAGCATTAATATTTTTGAATCTAAACATTTAAATAAAAAATGTTTTAGAAAATTTTCCAAAATATTTTTTTTTTATGCACACCTTAAACCCTCTTTCATTCAGCTCTTTATATTTTATCACAAAAATTATTTCTTATTATTTTTATTTTATAAATAAAAGTAATGAAAATGATTGGTTTTTATGCCAAAGAATACCCCCTTTATTTAAAACAAAATTTGGATCTAAAAATAGGAGTTAAGAAATTGATTTGAGAAATGAATAAATAAAATTTATTGATAAGAAAGTGTATCTTATTACTTCTTTTTTAGATGATAATAATAATAATATGAATTAAATTAAGATGAGTTATTTTAGTGAATATTTATTGGTTTATTAAAAAATTTGATCAATAATAATTAAAAGGAAATTTAATAAAGAGTAAATTTATAGGGATAACTTTATTTTGTTTCAAATGTTAATTAGACAATCTCTTTTATTTTTTTTATCTTTTGTCTATCTAGTATTTCATAGAATATTCTTCAGTTTTAAGTCAAAATACATATCAAAAATCATTGAGGTATATAAAGTAAATATTATGTATGCCAATTGACCTCTCAGGTTAATGATCATAATAATCTTTGTTTTCAGACCAAATTAATATAAAGATATAAAATAAATTTTTAATGAGAAAATAGCCAGCAAAGATCCCCCTTTTTTTTGCTCAATGTGAGAAGTTAAACTTTTTAATTTATTTAGTATAGACTGTAGTAAAATAATAAAGTTTTCTATCTTCATTATTTTGCTTTGATGTGTTCTTTGGTTTTCTTTAAAAGTTCTAAAAAGAAGTTAGTAGGAATTTAAGAATTGTTAAGAAGTATTTAGATATTTAGTAGAATTAGTTCATGATTGAATAGATTTTATCTTATTTGTCATTATTCCTATGCATTTTATAAAAATGGCCAAAAAATTAGTTTAGTGGAAAATAAATATGGAGTATTATTACCTCCCTCCCTTCATTAAATTTGGCGCTTGGGCAGAAAATCCACCAAATAGCTCAGTTAGTTATCAAAAGAAAATATGAAAATTATAATCAATGTGCTTCTATCAAATATATTGAGCGAGTTTCTTGGGAGAAGAGTTGTTTGTTATAAAAAGGGAAGCCTAGCTTCTGAAAGAATAAATTAATATATAAATTAACAATAAAATACCAAGGTATTAAAATAAAAATACAAAAATAAATTAAGAATCTTTAAAAGTTTTAAGCAAGTAAAATGTTCTGGGGTTGCACTGTTAAGAAAGGTAACGATCACAAATTCGAATCTGAAGACCAAGCTATTTTACATCTTTCCAACGTAGCTTTGGGTTTATCAACTAAGGATGGTGCTCATGCCTCCGTCTTTGCCAAGGTTGATGGTAAGGAATTCATCATTACTCATTTGACCAAGGGTAAAGTTGAACACACTACTCTCGATCTCTATTTCAGAAACGACCAAGAAGTTACTTTTGGCGTTAAGGGAGAAGCTGAAGTTCACTTGAGCGGTTATTTTGAACCTGATAATCATGAAGAAGATTTTTATGAAGATTATCCCTATGGTGAAGAAGAAGATGACGAAGAAGATGATGAAGAACTTGAAGGTGAAGATGATGAAGAATCAGAAGAAGAAGAAAAGCCTAAGCAATAACAATAAAAAGAAGCTGCTAAGAAGCCTGCTGCTCAACCTGCCCAATAATAAGCTGCTGCCGCTAAGAAGCCTGCTGAAACTTAAGCTAAGAAGGCTGAACCTGCTGCTCCTGCTAAGGCTGCTGAAGCTAAGAAGCAACCTTCCCTCCAAGAAACTTTGGCTTTAAAGGCCGCTGCTGCAGCTGCTTCCAAGGCTAAGGAAGCTTTACAAAGTGATGATGAAGAAGAAGAAGATGATGAAGATGATATTGATTTGGAAGATGATATGGATTTAGAAGATGAAGATGATGATGAAGAAGAAGGTGATGAAGATGAAGATGACATTGATGACGATGTTTCTGACTCTGATGATGAAAAGGAACACTTATCTTAAATGTTAAAGAAGTCTAAGAATAACAACAACTAAGCTGTTAACAAGCCTTAAAACTAAAACTAAAAGCCTTAATAATAAAACCAAAACTAAAAGCAAAACAATCAATAACAAGGAAAGCCCAACAACTAACAATAAGGAAAGCCCAACAACAACTAATAACAAGGAAAGCCCAACCACAACAATCAATAATAGAACTAAAATAAGCAAAACAACTAATAAAATTAAAACAAGCAAAATTAATTCTAAAACAAGCAACATAACAAGAACCAATAACACCACCACAATAAAAACCAAAACAAAAAGCCCTTCTAAAAAAAGAACTGAGCTGAATGAAAACAAATCATTAAATCTAACGCAATGATATTTGTTTGATAATATTTTTGTTATTTTATCTGTATTCTATGAAGTGCATTTAATATGCAATAATATTTTTAGAAACTCAAATCAAACACACATTTTAATTCAAATATGATTAATTCTTTCTAAATTAATATTTTCAATAAGATTTTTTATTACTTTATTTTCTTTATTTCTTCAATCATATCTTTCTCTATTGATTCTATAAATTGATAAAAAACCGCTTATTTCTACTTGCCAATTAATCATCATTCCTCAAATATAAAAATAAATTCAATATTAATCTAGCTAACATTTAAATACTCTATTTACTCTCAAATGTAAATTATTAAGGTTTATCTATTTTTTTCTTCACATTTTATTATTTGAAATACTTGAAAACATCAAGAATCCCTTAATTTTATTGATTCCGTCATCTTTGGAATTTGAGAATTTTCAAGATGAATAGAAAAAAATTAATTCTTTTAAAATATTATCAATTAATTTGTATTGATTGACAAAGAAAAGTAGTTTAAATAAAAAGTTCTCAATTAAATTCATCATTCATTTTAAAATTAATCTTCCGTTTTATTTCAAAAATATTCTAATAATTATTAAACAAAACTTTCGACAAAACTGTTGACAATATATTTTAATGTTTTTTTTCATATAAAAATATATTCTGTTGTCAGTTTAAATTAATTTATTCATTTTATATTTAAGAAAATATTATCTTTTCAACATAAATAAAAAAAACTATTGGAAATATCATTTTATAAAAATAAAGCATTAAAATTTAATTATCATAACCAAAATTAAATCGAGCAAGAAGAAAAAAAATGAATTTAACCAAAAATTTGATAATTCAAATGTAAACAATTCTTGTTTTAAATATAATAGAGATATTAATTTTGTATTTTAATTTAGTTTTAAATATCTCCTCACTTAAAAAAAAAGAACTATTAAAAACTATTTTGGTTTTATAAAATCAAAATGAGGGTTATTTAAATACCCATAAAGGATTTTTTAAATTATGAAGAGGATCATAAAAATAAATCCAAAATAAATTATTAATGATCCTTTTTGAAACATCATAAATTATTGTGAAATAAGTAATTAAACAAATTGATAGATTTTAAACATTTACTTGCAAATTTTAATGAGTCATAAATGTCTTATTCAATGAATGAACAGAAGATTTCTTTTTTTCTCAAAAAACAAAAAAATGTGATTTAAATAAAGTAAAAAAAAGTAATTTAATTGATAAAAGTATCTGATTAAGATAGATAAATAAAAAAATATGCTTTCATATTAAACGAATATTTTTTATTTACTTTTTTCATAATTAAACTAAATTAATTATTATTATCTAGAATAATAATTTTAAAATTATTTTCTGTTAAATGATTCAATTTCAAAATAAAAATGATAATTTAACTAATTCTTTTGCTTTTAATTATTTTGATCTTAATCCTTATCTGCCCACTTCACCAATCTTATTTTTTTAAAGCTTTTAAAAAAATAAATATTGAATAAAAATAGATATTTTTAAAAATGAGAAAAAAACTAAAATTTGAATGATTTCTAAAACCAAAAATCAAAATTTAATTGAATGAGCAGACAAATACTAAATTTAATTAACTCAAGTTACTCAACCAGTTTTTAAAAAATTAAATTCTTTATTTATTCATTCAAAAGTGCATAATTTATAATGAAAACTATATTTACCAAAGGTTTACAGCCAAAGTTTAGAGATTAGAGCACTTTGCTAAACCAGATCCTAACCCTTATGCTCCCATGTTACCAATATTATTCAATCTATTAAAAAGTGATAAAAATAAATAAATATTTTTCAGAATAAAACATGTAAATTTGAATGAATTTTGGAACTAAAAATCAAAATTAACGAATGAGCAAGCAAGTCAAACAAATATCAAGTAAACAAAGCCAAATTAATCAGTCAGTTTCTTGTAAATTAAAGCCTTTATTTATTCATTCAAAAATGAAACACTATTTTTACCCAAGGTTAAGACTCAAAGTTTAGAAATTAGAGCATTTTGCTAAACCCGATCCTAAACCTTATGCTCCCATTTCACCAATATTATTCCCACTGTTAAAAGGTTAGAAAAATAAATAAATTTTTTTTTTAAGAATGAGAAAAGCATGAAAATTTGAATGAATACAAAAGATAAAAATTTAGCTGAAATGAGAAGGCAAATATTAAGCTTAACCCAAACAAATTGAATTTATCAGATTACTGCTTAAAAGTTGGCCTCTTCTTAAAATTTGAAATAAATTTTTGTAATTAATTGTCACTCCCTATTAAGTATATTCCAATTTTATTATAAATCTTATTGAATTTAAATTAAAAAAAATATATTAATTAGAATATTGTTCTCTTCTCATTATTTTTTTTGTTGAGTAATTCAAAAAAAAAAAGTAATAACTTTTAAAAATAATTAAAGCAAAATAAAATGATTTGTGGATAAATTTATGTTATTGAAATATATCAAGATGATCAATTAAATAGTTTAAAATAAACTCTATCAATTTTCTATATTTTTTTAAATTTTCTATAATTTCATTGTCCCTGATTTAATAGTTATTTTTTGACAATTATTTTCAGATTTTCATTAAAAATAGAAAAAATTAAAAATTAAAATATCCTTTTCCAATTTTTTGAAAATGTTAAATCCTTATCAAATTAAAAGATATGTATTAAGCAATTCAAATAAGTAGGCTTTTTTATCAAAGACAAATTGAAAGCTAAATACTTAAATCCAGCTTTTTTAAAATGGCTTTGATTCAAAAAAAAACCAGTGTATATCATGTTCTTATGTAGAGGTAGATTTTAAAATATTATTAACCAAAAATAAAATTTAATTCTAAATTAAAGTTTAAGAGTAATTTTGTTATCTAAATAGAGGTATGTATATAAATTTAATTTGTCTTGATAAAAAAAAATATCATAGTAAAATAATAATAATTAGTTTCATTTATTTGTAGATTTAGTTTTGATAACCATAGAGTTGAAGTTGAAGCAGCAACAAGGAGATTTTTCTAACAAAAATTATCAATATTCATTTCATTCATCGATATACTCTGAGTCTATTTTTCCATCATCAAGATTTGAATAACATTAGCTAATTTTAGAGAGTGTTAATAATATTATAGGGTTGAGCTGGTAAAATTTATTTTCATATTTTAAGTAATTCTATAAGATATTTAAGGTCTTTTTTTTATCACCAAGATGTGAATAGCATAAGCCAACATTATTGTGAGATGAAGCAATATCAGGGTGATTCTCTGGCAAAATTTATTTTCTTATTTTTAGAGATTCTTCAAGATATTCTAAGGACTTTTTAAAATCATCAAGATCTGTCTGAATAACATTGACCAACATTATTGAGAGATTAAGCAATATGAGGGTGATTCTCTGGCAAATTTATTTTCTCATTTTCAGAGATTCCAAAATGTATTTTCCACATTCTCTAATTTAAGCCAATTCAAAACAATAAAAACTTATTTATTGATAATTTCTTGTCAAAATTAAATCTATTTATTATTTTTAAATTTAATCTATGATCTACTCTTAATATGATTTGAGAACATTTAAATAATTGAAGTAATAATTTCGTTTGATTTATTAAAAAAGAGGAATATCTTTATTTTAATCAAATTCTTCTAAGCTTTCAATTTGAATGGAGTTGAAAAGTAATTAATCTCTAAATATTTTTCTAAAATTAATTTATGCAAATCTAAGCAATTTAATATGTTTGGTTCTTCTTTGATCATTTAATCAATAATTTTTTAAAATATATTTACTGTATCTTTATCATCAGATTATGTTGTTTTATAACATTTAATAATTGATTCAAATGTTTTTCCTAGAGCAAATACATCAGCTTAAAAGTTTATATTAATTTAGTCATAAATTTTTTATTCAGGTGGAGCATAAGAGTCTGTATACCCTTTTATTTCAATTTCAATTTATAAAAGTTTTAAACAAGAAATACCAAAATCAGAATAGACATAATTTCCTTGAGAATTAATAATAATATTTGAAGGCTTAATATCAAGGTGAAGAATTTTATAAATTTTAAGTCAGACTAAACCGTCTATTAACTGATTAAATATTTTGCACAATTTTTCTTGAAGAAAATTTATATGTTAAATCATATTGTTTAATTCATCTAATAAACTGCATTTGCATTTTTCTAGGACAATTACATCTATTCTTTAATGTTTACTATAAAAAATAATGATGTTTTGAATAAATTTGACAACATATTCATAATTTTCATACAGTTTCATAACTTTCACTTCATTATCAGCATTTGCATAAAATTAAATTTTGAAGGCAT
>JH720316.1:211940-265582 GCA_000231825.2 Tetrahymena elliotti 4EA | reverse complement strand
TTTCACTTTTACTATTATAAATAATGATGTGTTGAATAAATTTGACAACATATTCATAATTTTCATACAGTTTCATAACTTTCACTTCATCATCAGCATTTGCATAAAATTAAATTTTGAAGGCATATTATTCTATATCCATTAAACAATGTTTTTTACCTTCAAATATTAATCCAAATCCTCCTTTAGCTATATACTTAGTCAAATAATATTAATTTTCTTCTAATTTATTTAAAATTAAATTCTCATTTTTTTAGAATTCTCTCAAGCCAAAATGCTCTTCACACTCTTATCCTATTTAACATTTACTGCAATTTTAAAAATCTAATATATGATTATTTATTTCATTTGCTTCCTCCTTCTTATTCATATTAAAATTTAATATTGAAGATTCATATTTATAATTTATCTCATTAGCATTTTCTTCTAAATAACCTATTTCTAATTTATATACTTAAAGCTCTTTTATGGAGACCGATAACTCATTTAGAGTTTATATCATTTCAGTATTTTATTATATTAAGTTTTAAGGATCAGCTTAAATTTAATTATTTTGTTCATTTTTCAAAAAATTTTTATATATTTTTTAGAGTTATTTTAAAAATTCTTGAGTTTATTGAGGCTATATTTATTAAAGCTATTCAAAATCTTTTTGAAGCTATTCTAGCCATCTCTGAGTTCTATCCTCTTACTATTATCCAAGAGTTAGAGATTAATCTAAATCTATGAGATTTTGTCGTATCTACTAATCAATCAATTCTTCTAATTTACCTTAGCTAATTATGGTGTTCTGAATCGAATTGTGAATTTTTTAAAATAATTCAGATTTATCTTGAGATAATTGTTGATGGTTAACTTTATCTTATTTGAGTAAGCTTAAAACTTAACTGACCATTTAGGCCAATAATTCATTTGATAACTTTAGTGAATCTTCAAGTATCTATTGCTAATTTTAGGATCTAGTTGTATTATTCTCTTGCTATTACTTAGTTTAAGAAGCTTTTTAATTACTACAAGAAATTGCTTAAAGGTTCTAATCTATTTATTATTTATCTAGATCATTATTTTGATTTATGCTAAACTACTCCTAAGAATTTTATTATTTGTCTTAATCTTAATTCAAAAGATCTTTTTAACTTTCTGAAAATGTTAATTAGGCATTTTGTATGTTTCCTTAGTTAAATACTTAGCATAACGCTTTTGTAAATTGTGTAGCTTTAGATATTTTGTTGATTGAAGCTTTGAGAGATTTACTGATTGTTAAATCAGATTTTATGTAAATCAAACCATATTTATTTGCTTTTTTTTTTTTGTTATTTCTTATATCTTATTGCAATTTTTTTTATGAGTCAGTATTAATTAAGTTAACTAAATTTTAACTATAAATAAATTGATTTGGATCAAATTTATTCTTATCTTGACATAAAATATTTTATTACATCTTTTTGTTATTCTATTTTTAAAGTGTTTTTTTTTTTCCCCTTATTATTTTTAGAGCTTGAATTTTTTTTCTTAATAATTAATAAAAAAAGACCTTTTAGATTAATTAATTTAAAGTGAAATGAGTGAAATAATACAAAAAATAAGAAATTATAAAATAATAGTTAGTATAATTTGAAATAAATAAGTATTAATATAAAAGCATTATCTAAATCTGAATTGGTAAAAAAATCAAAATTTATTTAACAAATATTTTCTTTTTATTTAAAGATAATCAATTTAAATAAAATAAAATAAAACATTAAGAAAATCTATCTGTATTAGAGAAAAAATATTTATTTTAAATATAAAATTGAAATACGATTTTAATTTATTAATAAATAGTTTAAAATATTTATTTAATTCTATGAATAAATCATATAATTGGTGCCCATCCTATCTAAACTCTTCTTATTATATTCTGATCAACAACTAAATCAATTCAGCATTCTACTATTCATAAACTTCTAAAGTGCTTTAATTAAAGTTTGATTTTCCTTTCAAAGCAGACTTTAGATGCTCGATATAATTATATATTTTATCTCTGGTTGAAGATAACTCTTCATTAAATTAGGGTTTAGAAAGTCTACCCTATGAGAAGCTTTTGATTTAATCTTGTAAATTTTAATCAAATTTGATTTTTTTTTTTTTTTTTAGAAAAAAGTTTTTTTGAAGAATATAAAATTTGGGAGAAAAATGATTTAAATAAATGAAAATTTTAATGATTTTTTATGAAATTCTATTTTTTAAATATTTGTTTTAAAATTAATTTTTCTATTGAAAGACATTTTGCTATAACTACAAAAAAGGATCCTGCATTTTTGTGAAAAGGAAGTTTTATCAAGAAATAAGTATATCTTTTCTGTAAATAATTCTTAAAATTTAATTTAAGAAAAGCTGAAGAAATATTTTTAATATTTAACATGAAATTGATCATCTTATTATTCAATTATTAAAGAGAAAAATCAAATAAATGTAACAAAAGAGATACTTAATTAAATTTATCTAAATACTTCAAATAGTTGTTATTGGTTGTTCTTATTTAGCTGACATATATTATTTAGCTCTATTAGACATTTTGTAGGAGTAGAAGGCTAATACTATAGCAATACCAAATAGAACACCAAAAATAACTATAAGAGCAATACTCCATCCAGGAGCGCTGTCATCACTTGAGCTTGCAGCTTCTTGAGTTTGAGTTTGAGGAACAACATTACCACATTATATATCATAGTCAATAACAATTTATGAGTTAATTCTTTTTTTGAAATCAGTCATTTCACAATAAGTTTATGTTTAGTCACAAATCTTTTAGTAGATGCCATTGTATTTAACTTATATGTAGTCTTTTCCATCTTAATTTACTACTTCAAAAACAATATTAGCAGCGAAATCAGTTTCTTCAACAATACAAACTTTTCCTTGCTTGGGTTAGTAACCGTTTTCAATATATTCTATTAAGCAATCATAAGAAACAAGATTAAGACCTTATAAAACTGTATTAATTGTGGTATCATGACCAGAAAGAATAGTGAATCTCTATTTATAATTATCAGAAGTATATTTTAACAAATCTTAGAAAAATGGAGTAGGAATGACTTTTCTTTATTATTCAGTTAAGAAGAAGTTGAGATAAAACTGAAGACCAACAACAGTTTTTATTTTTTTTGAGAACTCTTCGTTTCCATAGAATGATTTCGAAGCAGAATCTTATTCAGGGAAGTTATTCCATAAATTACATTAAAGAACATCAAGCCATTCATAAAGGGCAGATAAACTGGATCCCTTCGCCTTGAAATTGTAATCCTTAAAAATAGTTTCAAAATCTTAGAATTCTTTGTCAAAGAATTATCTGTACTTAGTAAACAATTATCCATTAGCAGCATCATCTCTCCATTTAGCATAATTTTTGCAAGCATTTCCATGGATATAAAGAGCACCATCATATTGATTTTAAACAGTTCTAATAGGGACTGGCTGATATTAGTTTTGAACAGAATTTACATCATTAGGTTATTCTGGTAAATTAACATAAGGAGGGTTAAGGTGTCTCTTCAAATCGGGATTACTTAAAAAAGCAGAATCTACTTTAGGACCAGTTCCAGCAGGATAAAGACCCGCCATAAAACTTTAAGCTGACATAATTGTCCTAAACATTTAAAAATAAACACTCATATTTTAAAAAATTTAAAAAAGAGATTTTATCAATTATAATCATTTAAAATAAAATAATTAATTAGTTAGCTTAGTTAGTTAGTTACCTGTCTGAATCAGTTGACCTAATGTAAAGTTGATTGTAATCATATGAATCTTATAAGAATTTTTTATTTGTAATATACTCTTCTCTCAATTTAGTACCTAATTAGAAGAGTTATCTTGCACCTACAGGGGACAATTAACCTGAAAATTGTTTAGTTAACTCAGTGTTGTAGATAGGAGCATTTGAGATATAATTTGGATATCTTGCGCCATGTCTGAAGAGAACAACTACTTTTTTTAAAGTGGCTCCATCTTTTTGAGTGTAAGCAACTAAGCAAAATACTGCTAATAAAAGAAGAACTTTAATTGACATATTACTTATTTTATGTTCTGTTGCTATTTATTTCTTATCTATATTTAAATTTTGTTAAATATTTATAATAAAATTTTAAAAGCTTGTTCCTTTTTTAATAGAAAAAACCTATTTTAACTAACAAAATCGTTCTAGTTACTTTGAACCTAAATTGATAGATAAATCATCAATAAATAAATTAAGAAATGCTTAACTTAATAAAGGCTTAACTCAATTTAGTTAATTATTATAAACTTACATTTATTTCAAACCAAAAATGACTTTTATTATAAGCTTAGCATTTTTTATTTAATTGTAAGATCATTCAACTATTTTTAAATTTTTTTCTATTATTTTTTCTAAACAAATAAAAACATAACTTAATTTTCTTCTTCTATTTTAAAAAATAATATAAATTATTTATTATTCTATTCTAAGAACTAGAAAATAAAAAAAGACTTAGAAGAAAGAAATTCTCTTTTTTCTTTTCTAAATTAAAATTTCTATCTTATTTCAAAGAGAAACAAGATACTAAACATATTATCTGCTTTTTGGTTTTGAGTTGAAATTTTAATAGTAAAAGCAGGAGAGGTTTCTTAGCTATAAAGTTCAATATCTTATATAAGAAAAGGCTTTGAACTAATATAACTAAAAAAGTAGCTTAACTATTGAAAAAAGGTAAGGTACTAAAACCCCACCTTACCTAATAGTAATCAATTACTATGAATTGTCGTAGAATGCAAGCAAATTTTTGATTAAATTTCAGTAAGATTAGTAAAATCTTAAGTAGAACCAAGTTCTTTACAAAAAATAAAATTGATTGATCATTAATTCAGTTATTCATAGAAAAAAACTAGTACAATTAAAAAATAATAAGTACTGCTAATTAATTTAATTATGTATGACTCAATAATAATCATAATTAAAAAAAGTTCCATTATATTTTCCATCAAATGTAAAGGTTTAGTTAAGCACAAACATACTATAAAAATAAGATAAAAATATTTACAAATTAATAAATCAAATAATTTTCTTTTAAAATTTGCAAAATCTATTAGAAAATATTAATAAATAAAATTACTAAACTGAGTTTTTTTAATTATGAAGATTCATTCATTATTTTTGAAGATTAAAATTAGATCTTTACCTAGAACAAAAAGCTTTTATATATTTATAGAATAATCAAATGAATATCACAATCTAATAGTACCTTGATATTTTCATTCAGTCTCTTCTTTTATATAATTGAAAAACTTGCAAATTAAAAATAAATAACTCAATGATTGAGTATTTTAAATTACTTTAGCATTAAACTGATTCAACAAATTTGCAAATTAATTATAAGAAAATAAATAAGCTCAAAAAAATAGATGTTAAAATTAATATTAACAAATATCTTGAAGGAGATGAAATTTTTTTATTTAAAAAATTAATTTACATTTAAAATAAAAATTTTTACTGATAAAAACTAGTTTCTCTGAAATTAACTCAATACAATAAATTTTAAAAATATTTTCTTTTGAGATTTCCTCACTATGAATGAACTTAACCCATTAAAAATCTCATAATTTTAAACGATTTCTAAATTAATAATAATTGTTTAGTTTTAATTATTTCTTTATTATCTAATATGCTATTACAAATGAATATTAAGTCTATTATTTAGATTTTTTCATTATGTTTAAAAATAATCATTCTATTGGGAATATTAAAAATAAAATAGATCTTGCAAGTACTTTTAATGGTATATCTCAATATTATCTTCTATTTAAAAATTTTTTTACCTTAATACTTTGAATTTTAATCTATTTTATTATTTTTTGTTAAGAGTTAGAAAAAAAAGAATATTTTCCTTACATTAAAGCGTTTCCAGTAATGTGATAGAGGAAATTAAGTTTACTAATCTAATTATACAGCAATTCTTCAAAAATTGTAAATTGTGTTGATGAAGAATCATCTATTTTAAAAAAAATAATTTTAATGATTATTAATTATTTTAAGGAATTAAAAAGCAGAAAAGTTATAAAAGAAACTCAAATTAGGTTTAAGAAATATTACTAAAATTTATATAATTTCTCAATAAAACCACAAATTTTTATGAAATATATTATTTAGGCAATTAATGCAAATCATTTTATATTCATTTTTGCTTATTGAAATAATAATTGATTGGATTTTATTGATTAAATTGTTTGATTATTTAAAAATTTGATTGGAATAAAATTATTTTTATTTTGAAATTAATTCTTTCTTTTTTTAAAAACATGTTGATTTAAATGAAAATGTATGTGTCTTTTTTTAGAAATGACTTATTTTGATTTGATATGCATAGGTTTGGTAATTAAGGATGCTTTTAAAAATGCATTACTTAGAAAGAAGCAAAGTGTTCAGATTATGCAAAAGAATCAAAAGCTTAACAATTTGTTTGAGATAAATCTTTGAAAAAATATATTGGTTTTTATTTCAAAATCTAAATGATATATTTGATATTAATTAAAAAAATTTAAAAGCTAAATAAATAAAAAATATTTAAAAATGTTAAAAAATATTTTAATATTAACATTAGCAATTCTAGTTGTTTCTGCTTAGGATGAGAAGTATGATCTTTTGGCTAACTTCTCTTTAGGTTTAGGTAATCAATTCATCAATCTGTTAATCAAAAATGCCATTTTAGCTAGGGGAATAGCAATCAATCATAAACATATATTTAATTAGATATAATTTAGCTTAATCTTTTTCTATAAATGTATAGATGATAAATGGGATAAGATTGCTAGCATTGAAATCAATATAGAATTAGGAAGCGGATATATTATTAGTGATAGACTTTATTTAATTCCTAGAGAAACTATATCTTAAGCTAGTGTAAAACTAAATAATTCCAAATGGCACATATTCATTTTTTACAATAATGATAACTATTATAGAATACCACAAGATATCTTCAACTTAAATTAGTTTCTTAAAAGTATCCTGAATAGAGAGAATTTTTAACAACAGTTGAGTAAATTAAGCAATCAATAAATGAATATATTTTTAGATTATTTTTCTTTAAAATAAATAGCTTGATTTAGAATTTCCCTAATAAGCAATTCAAGGAAGTAGTAGAAATAAATGTTGACGAAGATGGAAATATTAACTCTTTTTCTTATTTGCTCAAAAATATTGTTGAAAAGAAGAATAAGAAGAAATCATAAGTTAATGATGATGAAGATATTGATGAAGTCTTCAAGGTTTATATTAATAAGACCACTCAATCTTTATCGTAAAGATATCTTTACAAATAAATTTCATATAATATCTACTTTTTTTATATTAACAAAAGTTCTCACTATCAACCTCCTAAAGCTAATAACAAGCAAAAACCAAATTAAGCAAATCAACAAAGATAAGGTTCAAACTAAGAAGATTAATAGCAATAACCTGAACAAGAAGCAGGTATTATGGGATTCCTTAAAAATAACGTAATTTTATTTTTCTTTTCAAATAAATTTTAACTTTTTCTTTATTATAAATACACTGCAGTTCTGGTTTATTGTTATTGGTTTAATTCTTTTCTAATTTATCTCAGGAGCTGCAGACCCTAATGCTCAAGCTTAGGGATAAGGTTAAGGTTAAAGAGCTGCCTAAAGATGATCTAAATAAATTCATTTATTTAAAATTTAATTAATAAAATTCTGTATTAAATTTTAAAATAAATTAATATTAAATTAAATTGTATTTAATTTCTATTCTTTAAATTTAATTCGTTTTATAAATATCATCCCTAAATTATTCTTTCTAACTTTCTACTTCTATTAAATTTATTACATTTTTTTTTTAATTTTTTAAACCTAATACTGACTGTAAATCCTCTTACATTCAGAAACTTAAAATTAATAACTTAGAATTTTTGAGAGTTAGTTACTAAGGATTTTTGTAAATTTATTTATCTTTTTTATGGAGATGCTTTTTAATAAAATTTAAGGTTGATTAGCTTTTTGATTTGAGAGAGTTTGGGGTTAAAAGGATTTGAATAGGTTAGATAAATAACTAAGTTGAAAATATAAAGTAAAATACAGGAGATTTATTTATAATTGATTTTACAATAATTTGATTGATTTTGTAGATATATTTTTAATAAATTTATTTTTTTATTTAGATTATTTTTATTTAATTAGTTTTAATCTAGTTCTATTTAAAGTTTTATTTAATTTTGCATTTAATTCTCTTGAAAAATCAAGTTTTTTTGTTATATTTTGTATTTCAATTTTCCATCTTTTTCTTCAAAAGGAAGGATTGTCTTTTTTTACTTGCGTCTTCAACTTATTTACCTTAAATAGGTATTTATTATAAATTTTTTTCATGTTATTGGTTATTATTTACTGAGCCAGTGTATTTGTTGGTGTATTCTGTTCTCATTTTTCTTTATTATTTTTAATATTAATTTCTTTTATGAAAAAATGAATGTTTACTTTAAAGTGTCCATTTTTTATTGGAGTAAGTTGTACATGAGAAGCTTTTTAGAAACAATTGACTCAAATTTCTTGACATAATTGTCTATATCACAATCCATAAATCCATCCTTTTAACAATCAGTTAAGAGTCCACTTTCTAATGATAGGAGGTTAGCATCTTCCTAAAATAAAGAAAAATATTAAATTATCATAAATGAATGAGTTAATTAGATAAATAATCTACTTTAATTGCAGACATATGAGAAGAAAACATATCTTCTTACTTTTCTTTAATTTGTTGTAGTATTAAATCTTTTGTTTTTTACTCAATTTGATGTTGCTAAGCTTTTTCTATATTTTCTTAAACTTCTTTATTTTTCTGTAAAATATGTTCATTTAAGCTCCTTTCATTTAAACTTTGATTAATACCACTATTGTTTACTTAATTGTTAGGATGCTTGCTGTTGTGATTAGCAGAAGAATCTCTATTATTTCTGCTATTAATTGTTGCTACATTATCTGTATTTTTCTTTTGCAGTTAATGGTTATTTACTTTTTTAGGTAATTGATTGAAAGAATTATTATTTTCTTCTTTGATGCTATTATTTTACATATTATTATTATTGTTATTTATATTACTAGGATGAGCAGAGTTTATTCTGATTTATTATCCTTGGTTATTTTAAGTAGAAACAGGATTAGACTATGCTATTTACTTCAATTATTTCTAGCTAATTGCCTTATTTTAGTCAACAGCTGATAAATTATGATTTGTAGAAATAGAAGCATCTGTATTCAAAATCTTTTATTACAAAAGATTATTCAAATTCTAATTAATTTATTCAGTTTAATTCTTTTTTCCAATTGAATTTTGTCTTTTTTATTAAGTTGATGGTCTTTCTTCTCTCTTTTCTCTATGAAGCTATGCCAAAGCAGGAGTGGAAGAAATACCCTGCTATGAATTATTTTATGTAGAAACTTATTCAGACTATTAAGAAGATTATTAAATTGGTGGTATTTTAGATATAGAAGAAGGTTTAGCTTAGTGTTATTAAGATGCAGCTAGTTTTTTATCTAATAAATTTGCTTTATCTGAATGATTTATTGAAGGAATGTTCTCGACACTTTGCATATTTTCCTTATTTTTTGTATTATTCATTAAATATTAAGTATGGTCATACTATCTCTCTTCATTATGTTTACTATCTCCTTTTTAATTCTTGATTGGAGGGACATTTTAATTTTTCTTATTAGAGTCACTCTCTTCTTTCATATTTTTCTTTTAAACAGCTTAAGCAATTTGTTATGGCTACTATACATTCTATTTCTTTCTTTTAGCTTTTGACTATTCTTCGATAATTTTAACCACATCCTATTTAATCCCATTACTTTCCTTTAATCTATCTGCATATCTATAATATATATAATATAAGCTAATTAATCAATTTGAAACCGTTTTTTCTTTTTTACCTTAAAGTATTCACAGTGTGATCCGAAGAACTTGAGCCCGGAGAAATACAAGCAAACATAATAATATGAGAATTTTACTATTTACTTAAAAAGGAATCTCTCAATACAAGAGTTAATTTAGACCCTCTAAAAGGAACATGTGAAGCACCTGAATCCATAGCTCTAATGCATTCCTTTAAAGCTAATAAACTCTAATTAATATTAGCTCCTTCAACTCTTCTTTGCTTTGAATTACTTTAGCAATCTTAAGCTCTTTCACTTCCAGCTAAATCAACCATAATTAACTTACCACGAGCATTCCCATTAACATCTTTAACTACAATCTAATTTATTATTCCAAAAATGAATCATAAATAAAACTAATACATCAAATATTTTATTCTTACTTGACAAATGGCATGAGAACGAGATGACTCCTCATTCGCCTCTGTTGCATGAGTTCTTCAATTATCAAAAAATAAAATTTAAAATTGTGATTTAAAATATCTAAAATGAATTTACGTTCTTATAATAGCTGCCTATTCAATAATTTCTATCATCTCTAGCTAATCTCTAACTGGCTTTTCAATCAAATTTTGAATTTGAACATTGTTATTCTTATCCTCCAAAATATTCAATTAATTTCTCTCATTCAAAAGATCAAAACATCTGTATATAAAATAAATAAAAATCATTATTTGATTGATTTATCTATGAATAATTCAAACAAACAATAAATAAATTAATCAACCAAATAATTTTTTGGGTCTTAATTCAAATTTGATGATAATAACCAAAAATATTTAAATAACTACTTTCCGCCATAGATTTCAAAGTAGCTCATTATCAATTAGAATTGATGATTCTTTTATGTTATGCTGAATATGTCATTTATATAGTGCTACTGGAGTCCTCTCATTGTGAATGTTTTTCCACTTCCTGTCTATCCATAAGCAAAGCAAGTAACCACTCCATGATCAAAGATGCATTTAATCAATGGCTGTAAAGAATACTTGTAAACATCTTCTGTTGATTCCCTTTCAGAAAATGCATTATCAAATTAAAAGTCTGAATTTTCTATATATTTTGTAATGCCATCCACTTTGTATTTAGGTTCGTGGACTCTAATGATTGGATTTGAGCATGATATCGAATCTAACTCCCCTTCTTCTTCCTCTTTAGCAAATAAAGGTCTCTTCCTAACAATTACACTAAGCCTATTATTTGAAATAGGGACATGCTATAAACTGAAATTTAATCTTTCTTAATCAATAAGCATCTCAAAGTCAATATCTACATTTCTGTTACTCTCTTTGTTCATTTATTCTTTTTCCAATTTTTATTATTTCATTTGATTCATCTTTTCTCTTCTCTCCTGTCTTTTCTACTCCATTTTCTCCATATTCTAAAGGAGAGAGCTTTTCTTTGTCTGCTTCTTTTTATTGTTATTCTAATTACCTTAATCCATAACATTGTCTGCCTGCTGATACCTTTCTGAATCGTATTCAAGTCGGCCACTGTCTTTTTAAAAAGGTTTTATTTAGCAAATTATCCATCATGTTAAAAGCAATTTATTAAACCAAAATCTAATAAAAAATAATTTACTCTGCGAATCAAATGAGTCTAAATGCTAAATTTGGACATTCTATGGACTCTCGTCATATTCTGTCCTAGCTACTATATTTTAAAATATAAATGAAAACAAATCTAATCTGATCTAGTATTTTCCAAAATAAAATTCTAAGCTTAGTAAATAATTGAGTTAATTTGTTAGTTAGTATGTCAATTAATTGATTATCCTACTTTGGTTTTAAAGAATGTTGTTAATTTGCTTTCGCAGCATTTATGCTCACTATCTTTATTTTATATATGCTAAGATTAAAATGATTTGATCCTCCTTTTTGGCTTGCTTAATTGCTTGCTATTTAGTAGCTAAAGTCTCCTTTCTTGTTTGAACAATTGAATATTGCTTTGTTTTTTTGTATATTTATTTCTTTATAAAGCACACACTCTAGTTTTTTTGATTTATAAATCTTTTTATTCAATAAATTACATGCAATACTATTTAATTTTATAAATGAATGAATGAATTCCTTGCAATATCTCAAATTATTCATTATCTTATTTTGAATGATTAATAAATGATCTTTTCAGATTTAATTCAAATTACACAATATATATTTATTTGCTTTGCAATACTTTATTTAACAGGCAAAAAAAACTATCAATCCAATATAAATCTAAATAACTCTCAAGTCAAACCAAACTAAAAATAGGAAATATTCTTTCAAAAACTCTTAATAATAAAATTATGATGTGGTTAAGATAAAAAAATATCCAATGAATATTTTTAAATTAAATGTGTGTGTTTTCAATTTATCTTATTGTTCTATTAATCTGTTTTTCAGTTTATCTTTCTTTCACACTCAAATTTCAAAAAATAAATCTTAAAAAATCAAATTTATAAATTCAACAAATACTTCAAAACAAAAAACAAAAAATAAATACAACTAAAACAACATTTAATCAATCAATTAAATATTTATTTTATTATTTTCTTTAATAATTATATTTTATTAATAAAAAATCAATCATCCATAAATAACTAAAGCAGATTTTACAAGTGAATCCTTTTTCTTCAATTAAATTTTGATGGAATTTTCATTTAAGAGCATATCAGTAAAATTGTATCTATTTTAATATTTAAAATAAAAAAAACTTAATATTTATTTTGAATTAATATCAATGATATTACGCCAAATATAATTTCAAAAAATTGATATTTCTTAAGCCCAAAACAGCTTCTACTAATATTAAGACTCCTTCATTTGTGATATAATTCTCACTTTTTTATAATTTAAATATAAATACAAAGTGTATTTTTTATAAACAAACTTTTTACCAAAGATCAAGTTCAAATATCCTTAGTGATTAGCATTTTTTTAAAGATTAAGAAAAAGAAGTAATACCAACAGTATCTATTTAATTTTGACTAAATATTTAATGAATAATAATAACTATTTATAAACAAATCAATCAATCAATATTATCTTTACATAGCTCTTATTGTTAGTTACTCCAAATTTTGACACTTATATAATCCATCAAGGAGACTTATCTCTGTTAAACTATTTTCACTTCATAAGATGAAATTTATGTTTAAAATTTAAAAAACTATTAAAATCTAAAATTTACTTTAAATCCATTCTTAAAACTCTTAGATTTGATAATTAACATAGCTCTTAACTTAATGAGCTCAAGACTTAATTATTTATTCCATTAGCACTAAGAATAAAATATTAATGATGTTTTCCAATTTTCTTAAATTTTACCTCAAATCTAAACCCAAAAAGATAATATTTTATTAATGAGTAAGACCTTTTCCTAATCCACTTAAATTTTTTAACTTGAGATTACCAGCATTATTACATCTTAATGATTTATATTTGCAAATATTAAATTTAATAAATTAATCAATCCATACCTTATCTCCTCAATATTGTAGAAAATTCAAAAAATTAATTTGTTTGAGAAAAAAATATGTTTGCCAAAAATTTTTAATAAATTCATGAAATTAAATAAGAGGGTACTACATTTTGAGGATTTAAAGTATTTAGAAAAGAGTTTTTTTGTTAAATTTTACTTTAGACCTAATTTGAATGAATATAATTTATTTAAATTTTAGAGTTGATTAGTAAAAAAGGAAGTGTCTTCTGTTTCTATCATATTCTCGCTTTTTATTAAAAGTGTATTGAATTAGATGGGAGTAAGTAAGCTTTATTATTTTTTAATTTACTTAAGTTAAATATCAATTTAATTTATATCTTAACAATTTAATAATCCATTTAGTAACATATTAATTCCTTGGTTTCCAATGCGATTTGAACTTTTTATTTAAAATTAATTTGCCTCCAAATTTCAAAAAATTAATAATTTGTTTTTGTGATCAGAAATTTTTTTACTCCAAAGCAATTTGCAAGCTTTTTAGATTTTTTAATTAAGATAGTGAATTTCCTAAATATTTGGCTCCTTCAGAAGTTAGTCTATTATATCTATTAGTAAATAATTTAATCACTTCAAATCATATCAATCATAATTTACATTAATTCCAATTTTAAATTTTCTATCTACAAACATTAAGACAAACCAATCAAAACACTGTTTAGCCCTTGATCTCCAAGGTAAGTTGTCCTTTTTTAAGATCAAAATATTATTTACTTAAAATTTTATCAACGATTTATCATTAAATAACCTTAAATTGATTTCTAATTATTTTAGTTTTTTATATTTGGAAAGTTTTTCACCTAAATTTTTAGAGTTTTGGACATCTATTATTTTAGAGTAACTTTATTTATATTATGAGAATAAGCAAAATCAATATCTTTTGTTTAAAGTATTTTTACTTGAGATTTAAGCTTAGCTAATCCAAATTAGTTTCTTCAGATTATAAAAACTTGTTATGATAAAATATTTTCTTAATTATTCAATTTTTAAAGAATTTACATACTTTTTCAATATCACTGAATTTCATTATGTTTAAAACGATTTTGTTTTTATGTTTTCTTTAGTTATTATATTAAAGATAAGGTTAATAAATGTTTGAATCTATTTAATAATTATAAACGAATCTTTCCTTCTCTCTCTTTATGTATTAAGATTAATTAATTGATTTTGAGAAAATGTAATTTTTTTACTTTTAATTTGCCGAATGTAAATTATATTTTCAAAAATTGAATTAAAAAAGTTTGTTTTTTTAAAATTATCTAAAATAATGAAGATAACCACAACCAAATTATTATTATTTCTTACTAATTTCTTAATTTTCTTGAAAATATCTTTTATCTTATGAAAATTAAAAATAATTCTATATTCAATTTCTGAATTATGATGAAAAATAAAAATAATTAACAATAAGTTATTAGTTACTCAAAAGTAATTCATTTAAACTCAAAGTTAAAGAGTAATAAGAAACTAACTATTTCAACTATTATTTAATTATTTTTTCTAGATGCAATATCATAAAATAAAAAAACACATTGAAATTAAAAACTTAAACTATTGATTAAGGGTTGTTGGTCTAGTGGCATGATTCTCGTTTAGGGTACGAGAGGTCCCGGGTTCGATTCTCGGACGACCCCAATTTTTTATTTTTTTAATGATAAAATTGCATATTTATCAATATCAAATTAATCTATTTTTTGTTAATTAAATTTTTTATTAAAATCAGAACATTTCATGTTTTAGAGAGTAGATATTTAAAATTAGCTTTAATTTAGTAAACAAAATTAATATTTTTTTAACCAAAATAAAAATTTACTTTGATCTCACATAGAATTTAATTAATTAAGAAACAAAAAAAATAAAAAATTAAACAGGCTAAACTAACTTTTGAAAGTAAAGTAAATAACTAACAATTATTCATAAGAAATCTGAATTTTATTAAAACAATTATTTAAATCATTCATTTTTTATTTTTTATGAAATAAATTTTTAATAGAACATAATTTGAAAAGGATGTATTTTCATCTCATAAATTTTGAATAATACAAAATAATTTTTGTTCCAAATTTTTTAGCATAAATTATTATGAAAATGAAGAATATATATCTATCTATCTTGCCTAATTTTTTAGAAATTTTCTAATTTTAATATTTTTTTTCCATTCAAAAATGAATGAGTCTCCCTAAATTACCCTCCTCAATTTTCCAAATAATGAATGTTAATTTAAACTATAATTTTGATATAGATAAAATGTTAAAAATAAAATATAGAATATGACTTGACTGAAAAAACAAATAGCTAATAATATTATTATTCAGTCAGAATTGATCAAATAAATAATAAATATATTGATCAAATGTAAATGTTAGAATTAGAAATAAAGGTAATGAAATACCAAATGAAAAGTTTATAAACTTGAAGATAAAACTTCATTAATGAAAAATAGAGATATAAGTAGTGTTTATTGATATAGATAAAATAAATTAGTAGATTTTCTTATTATATTTTTTTAATTTTTTAGTAATTGAAATATTTTGGAGTATTTTTAGATTTAATTTAAGTTTTCAACATTTGGCGAAAGTAACTTTCTTTTAAGGAGTACTTACTGTTTGCACTGTATCGTTGAATGAACCTTAAAAGCTATCCGTACGGGATTTTAAAATAGATTTTTAGATATTTCTTTATGAATTGCGTGGAGTGTTTAGAGTTAAGTCTGCACTTTAGTCATATTACTTTTAAGATAATATTTTAGATTCTTTTTAATTGAATTCACTTTAGAATTCAATTGATTTTTGAGATTCTGATTGTTAGTTTAATTAAAGTTGAATTTCATTTTTAAAAGAAGAAGAACTACCATTTCTAGGTCTATTTCTTGGGGTATTTTTTAAATCAGTTTTCTGTTCATATTAATCTAATATATCGCCAGCTGTATTCTTTTAAATTAATTTACTATTATTGTTGTTATTATTATTTTGGAACACATTATCTATGGATGGTTTTCTTGCAGTGAATTCGTTTGATTACCTTTTAATATAGCTTGTGAAATTATAGTTAAACTCCTCATAAATCTAATGGACAGGAGAATTAGAAAATTATTAAGAAGGAATTCTACTGTCTTGGAATGAATCTAACTATTTTTATTTTTTTTAGATGTATTCTGAGCTTGAAATAACTGAATCTTAATTGTATTGTTATAATCTTTAATTAAATCCGTTATTTTACTACTCTATATTTAATTACTAACTTTAATTATTAAAAGGAGAAATAGTTTCTTTTAGTTTAGATTAATCATATGATAATTGTTGGAGTCTTCTAGGACCATTTTTAATAGCAAAATGACTGAAATTATCTTCTGTTTCAAATCTCTTTTTATCAAATTACATTTAATTCTCATATTATCTGGAATCTTCATCAAAATAATTTAAATTTATTTTTATTTATTTGTTCTTAGTGTTATTATGATCGTTTTGCTTCTTTTCATCTCTACTTAACATAGCAATATCTGAATTAAGGAGATTTCTAAATGGAGTAACTTCAAAATTTTCATCATCAGATTATTGTTACAAATCGCTGAAGATACCATCTGTGTTTATTCTAGGTTCCATTTAATATTTATATTTACTATATTTAGGTGTTCCTTGATATTATTATTCTTACTCTGATTAACGATTGTGAATAAATATATTTCTTTATGAGTAAAAAGGGTTTAAGGTGGAAGGGTTCTTTTAGCTATAAAATTCAACTCTTTTCTCATAATGTCTTAAGGGAGTGAGTGATAGATTACCTATTATAGCTCTATTGTTAGGTAAGTATATAGTGGAATTACTCATAAGATAAGTTTATAAATTACTTGTTCTTACTTTTTTTGATATTTGATTAAATAGTGTTTCTCAAATTAATTAATTTTTTACGCTTTTGAATTCTGCCGAGCAGTCTTTTTTAATATTAAGTAGTTACATGACTTTTCTTTATAATTAACCAAGTAAATTAATTGTTTAAATATTTTTAATGTAAATTAACATCACTTTCTTATTTTTTTTCACCAGCCTGTTTAAAAATTGTCAGTGACAACATTTAATGTTAAAGAGTAAATTAATTCACTATTTTTAAATTTTCCTCATCATTTATTGATTTTTACTTTTTGCAATTCTCCAAAAATAAGTGACTTAATTTCTTGAAAAAAATTTTGCTAAAATGATACGTTTCATTTGTAATTAATAAGCTTTGTGATCAAAAAGGCTTTTTTCTTTCATCAATAAAATTGAAAAAAAAATTTTTTAAATTAATATTTAGTTTATCTTCCTTCAATCAAATAAAGTAAAATTTCTGACTTAAATGATTGTTTAGAAATTTTATGTTTTACATTTTTGCAGATAACTTTAAAATGTTCTTCATTCTATTTAAATATTTAATTTAAATTGATAGCTTTACTCATTTTAGTTTTTCAAAACGATGCTTTTTGAAATTTAAATTAATATATCAAGTAATTATTTAGAGAACATTAAACAGTATTTAGAAAATGTTCTAAAAAAATAAATAATTTCCAATTGCCAATGAAAAGACAGTTTCAAAAAAGATTAATTATTTGAATATAGATGAAATTTTGTTATTCTATAAATTACTTATTACTTTCGATTTGTGATTTCTTCTGAAATAGATTTCTAAATAAGTTAACTCTCTCTCTCTTTTTGGTTTAATTAGATCCTTTTTGATTTTAAAATAGACA
The DNA here is from genome assembly GCA_000231825.2 of Tetrahymena elliotti 4EA. Classification (NCBI taxonomy): domain Eukaryota; phylum Ciliophora; class Oligohymenophorea; order Hymenostomatida; family Tetrahymenidae; genus Tetrahymena; species Tetrahymena elliotti. The sequence continues at coordinate 247,440 of JH720316.1, read as the reverse complement.
AAGCATTGAAATTTTAAAAAAATTGACTGAATATGAGCCAGCTTAGTTTTAAAATAAGGAGTTAAAAGACAAATAAGATTGTATGTAATTTATAGAAACAAATTAATTATAATAAACGTAAATTAATCAGAAATTTTTCTAAATTTTTAAAAATAAGGTATTCATCACAGCGCAAGCATATTATTATGGATTTTTACCATTTTTACTATTTAAAAATTGTAAAACTTGTTTTATGAAATAATATTTATTTTAAAAACTGTAAAGTTTTCATTAAAAACTAGAGATCTACCAAATAAATTTTATCAACGAATTTTTAAATTTTATATTTAATTAATATTTTATGCTACTGTATTTCTGCTAAAAAAAAATTATCGAATATTCAGGCCCAACAAACAAAAAAAAATAGAATAAAAGTTATTTTTTTCATTGTGCAAAACATTCTTTTTTTGTTGAGAATTTTGAAGAAATACATAGAATAAATTTTGTATTGACTTGAATGAAAATCTCATACAAAATTTAGAAAATTAAAATAATAAAATTATAAAAAATAGACATAAAAAGCAATATTAATTTAATAATGCAAAAATTGTATTAAATATTGTCATTTATAGTTATGCATTTGGCGATATTTTAATATCGGATTAGGAATAAATTGAAATTTGAGTGATTTAGATTGAAATATGTAATATTAAAGACTAGAATATATATATAATTAACATTATAAATAAATCAAAGATCAATACTTAATAGAGTTTATTGTAAGTCTAAAAAACCAAATAGCTTTTTATAAATATTTTCTTCTTCTTCTTCATTAGATGAGATGTATTTTAAAACTAATACATTTTTTAAATAGCACATTAGAAATTCTGTGACTATTTATTCAAAAATTACTGAAACTATAAATAAAATCATGAATTGATTAGATTCTCCAGGAGATTTACCACTTGAAACAGCCAGTATTATATAATAGTAAGATAAAGAAATTCCGATTTGTAAAAAAGTGGATATATATTTTCCTTTAGAACCTCTTTTAAATGCAAAAATAATTAAAAAGGAAAAGGTCTAAAGTAGTATACTATTGAGCAAAGCAATAATTAACTGCTAAAAAAACTTTGTATAACCTGCAAATAGAACGGCTATAGCAAGTGTGTGAATAATTTTTATGTAAATCAAAGTAAAACGCATTGGTCTTGGCATAGTAGTATCATAAAGATAGAATATACTCAAAAGCTAATGAAAGATTAATAATTTTTTGTACTTTGATAATTTACTATATATTTATTCCAATTAGCTTTTTTCTTATTCATCTTATGTTTCTGTATTTTCAATTTAAGGATTTACTTCAGAAGATGGAGTTTCTTCTTCTATTTTTTTGATGTTATTATTTTCAGTTGACTCATTATTTTTTTCATTAAGATTGTTCACTTCAGCATTCTACTAGTTAAATTAAGTAAGACTGATTAAAGTTGGCTGCTCTGTGATAGTTATCAGCTTTTTTGCTGTTGTTTAATCAGAAGAAGTTTTTGAATCTAATTTTTCTTATCCAGCTGCACATTATTAATCTTCTATTTATTATTCTAATGGATTCTAATTAAATGTTACCTAATTTGATATTTTTGATTCATTTTAATCATTTAGCTCTGGAATCACTGATAATTGTTTATCATTCATTTCAATTTTCTTTTATTCTTATTCTTATGATTACTCTTATTGTTCATTACTTTTATCACTTTTATTTGGTTATTCAATATGAATTTATTGAAATTTCTTAGAAAAAGACTTTTAATCTAAATATTTTCCTATGAAATAGAATGCAACTTATGCTAAAGAAAAAGTAAAGAGAGACCAGAATGACAAATAAAGATAGAAATTATTAAAATTAGATATATTTTCAAAACCTTATTCACCAAATGCTGTCTACAAATTTTTATTTTTGGTAAACATATCATCTATATCTTCTATAATTGTTACTGGCTATTATTTATTGCAGAAGCACATGTAGTTATTTTTATCTTTTTAGTAAAAGCCACAATTATCCTTGTTCCATTTTGTCTAACTTTATTATAGACATGTCATTTTGTATTTATCACTCTAAATAACATTATCGAATTAATATATTATACTTACATCTTCGTTAAGATCTAAAGAGGTATTTTCTAAATCTGTATTTTTTACAGTGCTTTTAACATTCTGCAATCCACGTAAAACATTTTTTATTTTATTAGATCCATCTTAAGCGTTTAGATTTGAAAAACCAAGTTGTGATTGATCTGAGTTATAAATTAAAGTTGATATCAGTTAATTCTTCGAAAATACAAAATCTGAACTTATATTTTTAATTGATTGAGTATATTCTAAAAAACTGGTTGTATTTTCATAAATATTTATTTTATAATTATTTCTTGTTATGCTATAAATATTTGTTTTATTTTAAGAATTTTATCCTTCAAAAGGCAGAGTGTATTAAAACATGTTTTTTTCAGTTATTTTATCAGCTAAAAGTGATGAAAAGTTTCCTTATAAAATTAATTATCCTTAATTCGGCAGACTCATATTTGTTAAAAGCAAACCTATCTAGCTAGATATCTAATCATACTCTTCAAAATCTTCAAAAGAATTTTTAGAACTAAGAGTAACACTTGAATTTAAGATCTTAAAAGAATCAATGACATTTTGCATAGATACATCATTATTTTGTTCAAGAGTGCTTTATTTGTTATTAGTGACACTTTGTTTTGTCTCTAAAATAATTTTTTGTAATTAATTAAAGATATCTTTCTTTTATGTTGAATAATCATTTTGTTAAGAATCAAAAAGTTATTTTGAAAGCTCAGCAATGACTTTATTTGCAAATGTATTTAAAAGTGAGAATTTTGGTAATTATTCAGTTAATTTTTATATTGTTTCAATTAAAAAGCTTTGTAACTGGCTTATTTTCTAAGAAAAACTAAATTATTACTTGCTTAAATCTTCTCCAATAATGCTTAAATTAATTATTTGATCTGCATATTGATTGGAACTTTGTATCGAAAGAGCTTACTAAACAAGATTATTTGCTATGAAGAAATATGGATCAACTAATTTATTTTATGATTAAACTTCTATTTTTAGAGTTTTATTAGAAATTCCAAATTAACAATCCATCACTTAGCCCATTATAGTTAGATTACCTTATGGAAGGATTGTTTTAATTGATTTTTTAACAGATTAATCTTGTATTTGCCTTCTAGTAATATTCCAAGGAGAAACTAGCTCTTATTTAGCATCATCCTCATTGTTGTAGTAAAAAAATTAATAAGTTAAAGGAAGGTCTTCATCATTACAATTTAAAAGTTCAATTGAAAAAACTGTTTAAAGAGCTATTCCTTACATCGGCTCAACGATTAGATCGCAATTTGAGGGAGGAATGTTAACAATAAAACTTAGAGTTGACAAACTAGGCATAACGTATGATGGATTATACACAGAAAAACGTATTTAAATTGTAGGCTATCCAGGTATTATATTTTGATAATAGTTCCATACTCTTAATTTGACCTAAAAATAATCAAATTTTATGGTGCCTACAACATTATTTTAATACAATAAAGCTCCTGCATATGATAAAACATCTGAAGAAATATTTCCGCCATACACAATTGTAAAATCTAAATCTTCATTGAGATTAATTTTCGAGGACTGTTGTGATGGTTAATATTTTACCAATAATGATGGAATATCTAATTCAGTAAAAATGCATGTAGTTGAAGAAGTGGTTTCTCTAGAATCTTTTGATCCAGAAATTGTTAAAACAATTATAGTATACGGAGAAAATGTTTTAGCAGGAAAAGAAAGACTGCTAACATCCTGTTACAGTTCAATTATTTTATTGGAGAAATCATAACATAAATGATCACTAAAAGAAAGACCATAGCAAGACCATGTAAAACGGATATTTTGAGGAGAATTAGCATCCTCTATCTCATAATCTCTGTAAACAGTGTTTAATTCCAGTTTATTTTAAAAACCAACTATAAGACTAGATCCACCTTCTATCTGTAATTATAAATTTGTTATCAATATATCTACTGAGATGTTTTACACAGAAATAACTTTCTTATCTGAACTTAAATTTACTCTAAACTAATTTAATATTCAAAAAATATTTTATCAATATCATACAAATTACAATTACTGTAGTATTTAATGTCTGATTAGATGCTAATGAGAAAGGAAGAATATCATATTGATAGCTAGAAGAATTATAAGAGCTCAAACTTAAGGATGGAAGTTAGCTAGAATCTATTTACATATCAACTGGTTCATGATAGTAAGCAATTTCCCCTAATTAGCAAACTTCTACATAAAATTGAATGTAGAAGCTTAAACCCATATATCTTTTAAGTTTATTTAAAATAAATAAATAAATAATTTTATACAACTTAGATTTACCTGTAGAGAGGTGGATAATTAGATTATTAATAACTGATTCTGATAATTTTTTATTTTAGATAAAAGATTGTAAATACTTGTGAACCAGTTTTGTTAACTTTTAGTAAATAACTAAATTTGAAAGTAATATTTTAATTTGGAGGGATAAATTAAGGTTCTATGAGTAAGCTTGTATTCTTATTTTAGCTAGCAGCTTTTAGTATCTCTAGAAGTTTCTTTTATTACTCGTCAGACCCATTAAATTGCTCTAGGGTCCAATTTAAATGTAAAAACTTTCTTTTGGCATCATTTGTGATTTAAGATAAAGTTATGTTTACTGGATTGCAACTATTTTCTTCATAGTTGTAATTAAATTCAAGATAAGGATTACCAGAGGGTTTCTAATTAACAAAATTTCTGTAAAAGATGTTTATAAAATCGTTACTATAGTCTTCGAACTTCAACTTGTTAGGCAAAAAAGTTAATAAATCATTCTCCATAACTGTTGATGATTCACCTAAAAAAAAATAGTTTTTTTCAATACTTTTTTTGGTTTATTTTTAAATATCAATAAACAATCAACAAAATTTAAAAAAGCTTTAATTTTTTTGATTTTCCTCAAATAAATTTTATTCAAGTTAACATCAAAGTTTTTAAGAAAAATATTTTTCTAAATAGGAAAATTTAGAAATAACGTTGGGGGGGGAATTTATGGGATACAGATGATATGTTGAAAATAAATTTATTATTAGGAATTTTCTTTTTAAATTAATAAAATAATTGATGTGTTTGTTATACCTAACTGAATGATTATAAAATTTCCTTATATTTAGCAATAAGAATCTTATCCAAATATTTGATTAGTAGATTCATCAAATAGATATTAGCATAACGATAAAGGAGAATATGTACTAGTATCTATAATCTGTATAGGAGATCCGAAATCAATACTCAATAAGGGAAAAGACCCGCTTAAATAAGCATCAAGCACTGCAATATTTTTATAACTACATTAATAAAAGATACTTCTTTGATCTTTTATATTTTAGCAAACACATTTGTTGTTTATTGAATCTAAGATTCTTGTTTCAGAGTAACAACTTTAACATTAACTAGAATTGATTTATGCTTGGTTACATAATTAACAGCTTGGGTCACAGGGGTTGCATGCAGGGCTTAAGTAATTCTAGCAAGAATCACAAGCGAGAGAGGAAAAATTACTTTGAAATCCATTTGGACATAAATTAACACACATTTTATTGAAGAGAAAAGTATTTTAGTAGCAAGACAAGCAATTTTTATTGCTAGATCGATCACATGTTGCACAATTTATATCACATTCTTCACATTAATTATTTGAATTTATAAATTCATTTGTCTTACATTGCAAAACACATTTATTTGTACTCAATTATTTCATCAAGCCTGAAAAGCAAATTTAGCAGTTTGTGTTGAGACTACCGTTACAAGATTAGCATGTATCATGGCAAGGCTAACAAAGGTTATTTGAATTTAAGTATTCCCTTTCTTAGCAAGAATCACAAGAAGTTCCATTACTGCAAGTCTTACATAATGATTAGCATTATTTACAATATTTTTACTAAGAATTAGAAGAATCTACATAAAAGCCATTTTCTAAATCACAAGAAGAAACGCAAATATTATTTAGCAAAGTTGAAATGTACTAAGATCCATCTAAACAAACCGTGCATTGATTTTAAGAAGGTCCATTACACTATAAGCAATTTTAGTGACAAGGTGAACAAATAGTTCCTGTATAATAGAATTGCTAATAGCATTATGTGCAAGTAGTTGAATTTTAGCAATGCTAACAATTACTAATGCAAGATTTACAATATTTTTATTAAGGATTAGAAGAATCTATATACTAACCTATACTGAGGTCGCAATCTATCACACAAATATCATTTTGATTACTAGAAATGTATTAATAAGGCTGATTGCATGTAATACATTAATTTTAAGAGGGTCCGTCACAGCTTTGACAGCTTTCATGACAAGAAGAACAAGCTGTTCCTGTGTAAAAGAATGATTAATTACATTAAGTACAAGTAGTAGAATTTTAGCAAGTTTAACAATTACTTAGACAAGATTTGCAATACTTTTATTAAATATTAGAATTATCTATATATTGACCTAAACTGAGATCACAATCAACTACACAGATATTATTCTACTTAGTGGAAATGTATTAATATTGAGATTTGCATATTGTACAATCGTTTTATGAAGACCCATTACAGCTTAAGCAACTTCCATGGCAAGGCAAACAAGTATTTCCACTTAAGTAATAACTCTATGGGCATTAAGTGCAGTTATTTTAAGAAGGACCATTACAATTTAAGCAACTTAAATGACAAGGTGAACAAATACTTCCTGTATAATAGAATTATTAATAACATTATGTGCAAGTATTTTCATTTTAGCAAGTCTAACAATTACTAAGACAAGATCTGCAATATTTTTATTAAATGTTAGAGGAATCTATATACTAACCAATAGTGAGATCACAATCTGCTACGCATTAATTATTTTATCTAGTGGAAATGTATTAAGAAGACTATTTACATTTAAGACAGTTGCTTTAAGATGGCCCATTACAGCTTAAGCAACTCTCATGACAAGGAGAACAAATACTTCCAGTGTAATAGAAGGATTCAAAACATTAAGTGCATGTACTTGGGTTAGAACAAGTTTAACAATTACTTAGGCAAGAATAACAATATTTTTATTAAGGATTAGAAGAATCTATATACTAACCTAAACTGGTATCACAATCAATTACACAAATGTTATTTGCCTTTGAAGAAATGTATTAGTAAGGTTGGTCGCATATTATACAGTTACTTGGAGAAGATCCATTACAGCTTAGACAGCTTGCATGGCAAGCAAAACAAGTATTTGAAGATAAATAGTTTTTTTGTTTGCATTAAGTACAATTATTTTATGTAGATCCATTACATAAAAAGCAACTTGAATGACAAGGAGAACAAGCAGTTCCTGTGTAATAGAATGATTATGAACATTAAGTACAAGTATTTTAATTCGAACAAGTTTAACAATTACTTAAACAAGATTTACAATACTTTTATTAAGCATTAGAAGAATCTATATATTATCCTACACTGAGGTCGCAATCAACTACACAAGCATTATTTTACTTAATTGAAATGTATTAATATGGCTGTTTGCATATAATACAATTACTTAGAGAAGTTCCATTACAGCTTTGACAACTTTCATGACAAGGTAAACAAGTACTCCCAGTCTAATAATAGTTCTCTCTGCATTGAGTACAGTTATTTTGAGAAGGACCACTACAAGTTAAGCAGCTTCCATGACAAGGTAAACAAGAACTTCCAGTATTATAGAATGATTAATAACACTATGTGCAAGTAGTTGAATTCTAGCAATTCTAACAATTACTGAAGCAAGATTGGCAATATTTTTATAAAGGGTTAGATGTATCAATATACTAACCTATATTAAGATCACATTCAACCACACAAACATTACCTTACTAAGGAGAAATGAATTAATAAGGTTGTTTGCATATAATGCAGTTATTTTAAGAAGCTCCATCACAGCTCAAGCAATTTTAATGACAAGGTTAGCAAGTATTTGCAGTTAAATAATAACTCTATGGGCATTCAGTACAATTATTTGAAGATGAACCATTACAGTTTAAGCAACTTTAGTGGCAAGGATAACAAGTACTTCCAGATAAATAATACTTTTCAAAACATTTTAAGCAGTTGTTATAGTAATTTGTGACCTCACAAAAATTTGGGTACTAAAATAATTAATATTTTATTTTAAATAATTTGTATAAAAAAAAAGAAAAAAATTTAAATAATTAAATTAATTTAAAATAATTAATAAATATTTTTAAGGGAGAAGATAAAGTCTAAATTTGTTGAAACAAAGAATTACTAATTCTATTGCAAACAAAAGAGAACTAAGGAAAACTTATGACCCATCTTAAGGAGTGTCAAGCCCAGTAATATCTATATCTAATTTATAGGAGTCTATGTGCTTTTCATTAGTACCCATCATTCTTAAATATGGAGTGCACGTTGAATTTTAATACTTTTAATTATTTATATCAAGTTATTGATTATTATAGCTAACAAATAATTTTCTATTCAAATAGAAATCATAATTTGAAGTTGGAGAAATGAACATACCAACATAAATTTAAAACCGTTTGATCTTCCTTTATCTATGAACAAAATAATTATATTATTTATACTAGAAAAGATAAAAAAATTGGAATAAAAGAATGAAAGCAACAATTTACGAGCTAGTCTTATCAATTTTTATTTGAAATAAGGATGATGTTTTGCATTAATTACCTGATAAAACTTCTCCTATACAACTGATAGATTATTTCACTAGACAATTAGAACTTTACAATAGTTAAAAGTCTTCACCAACACTTTAGTTTTAACCAAAGTTAACAAGGCATTCAATATTATTTACTTAATTAAAAATATTAGAATAAAAAGCTTTGAAAATATAAAAAATACTAGAAGTGCCGCTTCCAAAGAGCTCTTCCATATATATACAGTCAGTATCGCCATAAGAAAGTACGTTTTTTAATACTATTAAATTATTAGTATGGAATAAAAAAGTTTCTTCAAAAGGAAATTAAAGATTTTTACCTTTAAGAGCTACCAAGAGTATTAACAAGATATTTCGTTTTCTCATAATATGGTTTGTTTTTTTGAATATTTATTGTTTCTATTGAAATAATTAAGAAAATATTTATTAGAAAATCTTAAACTTTATTTCAATTGAAATAGTTAAGAAAATATTTATTAGAAAATCTTAAACTTTTTCATAGATTTCAAATGATATTTTTTCTATATTAACATCAAAATTAGGAATTTATGACATTAAAATGATTCAAATTTAAAGCTAAAAATATAAATTCCCTTAAAACTTCCAATCTTCTTTCCTCATATAAAAAAAATGGCAAGGTAGGAGAGAACTTTTATACTAAAAATAAAAATTAAACAATTTAAGTTTTCTAAATGTGCTAATTAAGCATTTAAAGTATTTAATATTTGTATCCATAGAATTTTCTAGCTATTATAAAAGAAAAACTAGCTTGTGTCTATGCTAAATGAATGTGGTATTTGTTAAATTTATATTAAAATCTAATTATAAATCTATTTTAAGAAAAATGTAAAATAGATTTTCTATTTATGTAATATCCTATTTTTACTTAAATAAAAATCAAATATATTGTTAATAGTATGTGATGAAATGTGAATCCTATTAACAATTTGTATTTTTACATTATTAATTTTGAACATTTATTTTTGAGAGATCCTATGGATATATTTTTCCTTTGATTAATTTAAAAATTATCCTTAAATCGAAATTGAGATTATATTATGGATGATTAAATATTGTTATTTTATCTTTTCTTGATAAATTTAGATGTTTTTACTTAAATTAAAATCAATGATAAAGAAAGTTTCTATAATAAAGCCAAAATTGTTCTCACAATTACAAGAATACAATTTATATCTTACATTTTTTTAAATAAATTGATTATTTGCTTGTTTTTTTGAACTTCTAATATACTTTTTCCTGCTTTTATAAATTCTTATTTCTATATAAACGAGTGAATACAAAAATACTTCAACTATTTAACCAAGTGATGATAAATCGAATTAGTATAGCTTTAATCAAATCAATTCTCATAAATCATCAAAACACATCCTTTTAATTCTAATTAATACATTTCTATTCTTTCAATGACTAAATGGACTAATATTTGATTCAAAATAGTTTATATACAAATTTATCCTAATGGATACAATTAAAATTTTATACATAAAAATAATGGAATTAATTAATCTCTTTATTTATTTTGTATTTGAATTCGTTGAATTTTTAAAAAATAAAACTAAGAGAAGTATTCTAAAATCTTATCAAAGTTTTTTTACTTAAAACTGATTTGTTTCTATTTCAATTTTTAATTCATTCATTTATTTATTTAGATTGTAATTTTTCAAACTAAAAAGTGTCACCCAAAAACAAGATTATGGTTTAATAATATGCAATTTAATCAATCAATTAAAAAAATTGATTTGATCTTAATTTAATGCGTCTTGTATACTTTCTTTTTTGATTTATTAATTATTTTAATATAACACCATCAAATTAAAGCTTTTTCAATCACATGAAATCGAGAGATTTTACTTTATTTTTCATAATATTTTCAAGTTTTTTAATATCCAATATTGATGTTCAAAAAAATATTTAATTTTTTCAATTTTATACCGAATGAAGCAATTATTCGTTGAGAAAAATTTACGCTTTTCTAAAATTTAGAAGGGATGTGGGCAGGACAGAAATTTAAGAGGTTTTAATTTAATTTTTCAAAATTCTATTTAGAAAAAATCCAATATTTAATGTCTGGTTTAAAAGACTGTTCTAATCTCTAAAATTTGATTCTTAATGTTGAGTAAAAATATTCTCCGATTGGTTGATTTGATATTTTGCCAAATAATTTCTAATATTAAATAAATAAATTTCAGCTTTTTTTATTTTCAATTTTTATTTTATCTATTTAATGTTTAATCAGCTCTATTTTCTTTTAATATTCTGTCTTTTATTAGATAGATACCAATTTAGATTTTTAATTTTAATTGATCTTTATTTATTCCCCTAGAGTCTTTTAAATTATTTTTACTATTTTAGTAAAAAAGAGTTTGATACTAAGTAAGTGAAGCTTTCTATTAATATTTTGCGAAATTAGAATGAGAGTTAAAATAGACTGATTGATTGATCATTTCTTGCAATTTTAATTCAAATTTTCACAAATAAGAAATATCTTTAAAATTTTAACTCAGGCATTTAAATGCTAAAACTCTTTTAAATTGAACAAAGAAATGAACACAAATTTATGAAAAATTTTAATTAGAAATAATTTAATAGAAAGCAAAATTAAAAAAATGGTAAATGTTCAAATGCTAATTGATGAAATTTTAACGAAATTATCAATAAAAAATAAAGATTAGAAAAATACTAATTCTGTGGATATTTGATAATAAATGTATGTATATAAATATATAAGTAGTGATTAAATTAATTATCTTTTATTTGATTTTGATTTATGAAATTCTTATATATGTTAAATAGCTAGCTGCTAGCTCAATTTCCGAACTTCTTTGCCATGACAGCTCCGGGTAAAGTAGCTAACATTTCTGCAAAGTCGATTTAGAATAAGATTATATTGTTGGAATCTTCATTTATTATCTTATCAGAATTTGAGACACCTTCTCTGGCAAAAATAACAGGCTTAGAGAACTCTTTAATTGTGAATGAGATACTTATTTCTTCTTTGTCAGGTTACTCGGGACGTTAGAAGATGGAGTATTTAGGGGCCTTTGAGTTGAGGTCAACTATTATAAAAGAGTCAGATGTATAGAGGATGATTCTACGTGGTACTTTAGGATGCTTAAGAATACCCATTATGTGATTATTACGATTAAGGTAAGATTGAGGTAATTTATCAAAATTATCTTTTGTCCATTTGCTTGGCTATTTAGTGATCAAGTCAAATATGGCGAATTTTCTGTTTTCATAAGAAATGACAAGTTATTTGGTTGAGGGGAGTACTTTAATGTGGTTGAAATGGAAACCTTCGCAAAGTTGAGGGACCTCAAATAGTACATTACCAAGATTCTTGCTAGATAAGCCAATTTCTACAATTGTGTTATTCATTTTGGATCCAATAAAAACACTCTTGTTCTTAGGACCTAATACAATGTGTTGACTAGTCGCAAGTTCAACATCTAAAGTAGCTACTTATTCCATAGTCAAATCAAATTAGTCATTTAATTTAATTATTTACAAGTCTCTTTAGAAATCAAGCAATAACAAGAAACCACTGCCTTTACTTGATGATTAAGAGACAGCTTGTCCTTCAGAAAATTTGACCAAAATTTATGGAGGAAGAGTGCATAATTTTTATAATTTGATAGATTTTTAGCCAATACCTGAAATAGTGCTCATTAAACCAAAAACATAAGTTTCGTTTTCAGTTGAGTAAGCAAGATATTCACCAAGAGCACTGAGAGAAGCACTTTAAATATAACTCTTAGTTTTAACTTCAAGTAATAATTAGTAATTTAAATTATCTGTATCAAACTCCCACAATTCAATTGAAAATGCTTTCTTTAAAAGTAAAAAGTTATCTTGAGTGATCTCCAAAGAATGTTCTAAATTTTAGTCAAGTCCAAGAATGTGGCGCAATTTCTTCTTTTCACCTTTCTTGTATCCAGCTCTTTCTTAGAATTTACCATCTTATTCAATAATGTATTAGCAAATATCTGTAGTCAAACCACCAGAAATGAGAGCATTTCCATCATCAATTAGAATTAGACTCTTAATATCATGAGACTATCCTCTGTCCTCAGAAATCATAATCCACTCTCCTCTAGTAAGTTTGAAAACAACAATCTTCGAATCAGAACCTGAAGCATAGAAGCAGTCCTTAGATTGGTTATATGCCAAAGTCATTACATCAGCTTCGTGCTTTCTAAATGATCTCAAAACAGTACCAAAACGAGTCTCAAAAATTCTGATTTATCCATCACTGCAACCAACTACCAATTAGTTATCCTTCATACTCAATATACGCCAGCCAACAGACTTTTCGTAGTTCTCCTTAACATTCATAGTAGCTATTACCTACTTACCCTTGTTAAATTTACGAATTAATCCACTATCGTAACTTCCATAGAATTCTTCTGGATTTTCACAATCCCAACAAACATCAATGGCTCTTTTAATTTAAGAAAAATTTGTTGTTTCATTATTAATTTAAAATTACTAAAATAATTAATTGAATTTGCATAAAATTGTTTTTGACCTTTATTCTAGAATATTTAACTAAAATCTAAATTTTAATTCAAAATATAAAAATTTATTCAAAGAACAAAAGAGTTATTTATCAAAAAGTCTAATTTGCTTCATTCTTTTCAATTTTATAATCAAATTTTTCCAAAAAAAATATGAATAATCTTAGTATTGTATTGTAAAATATTAATATTTATGAGCAATTTATTTAATAATTTTACTCCAACCTAATATTTGAAATTTCTTATTTTTTTAAAATATGATCAACTCTTTAGGGTTAAAATCGCTGAAAAGCTGAAAAGTAAAGATTTTTATTTCTACTTATTTGTAAAATTATTACAGGCACTTGAGAAAAGTAGTTTATAATTTCTTCAAAACATTCATTTCACTTAAACATTTTACACTTAATTGATAAAATGAATTTCTTAATTTTAAAAATAATTTTTTATTATTGAAAAGTGTTTCATGATTCAATCTATCCTTTTCTTTAAATAAAGCTAAAAGGATAAAGTTCAAATTTATAATTATTAGTGAAATGAATGCCGTGTTTAGTCAGATAAATTCGATATTTGTATTCCTTTATTTATGATTAAATATTATTTTATGCTTTTAAACAGAAATAAGCTGCTATATTAATGAAGCTTGGATAAATGTCTTTAAAAGGATTTATAATTCTACTTGCTTGTATGCTTATTTCTTTGTTTTTGCTTTAAAATATACTAAAATTTTTGGTCATAAAAAGGAAATAAATTGTTTTTTACCTTTCTTCAAAATTTCTAACAGTAGAAACAAATCTTATTTTTAAACCTAATTCGTCATCTACATTGAATATTCTTAAAAATCCATCTTCACAAGCAGTAAGTATTTCTTATGTGTGAGGATTCTTGCTTATACCCCAAATATAGCCACCAGGATTAGTGTATTCATGTTTGGGTTTAAGAGAATTAAAATCGTAAAGCTTGATCAATCCATTGGCACAAAAGGCTAGAAGGACAGTTTACTTGCTGTCAGCCAAATAATAGAAAGCTAAATGGACAGCCTTTTCAGCTTCGCTGTTTTAAAATTTAATGATTTAAGACCAATTAGTACTTCTCCATATTTCAATGCTTGAATCAGCTCTAGAAACTGCTACATAATTAAGTTCCTTACCACTATAAGCCATACATTCAATAGGCTAAGGGAATAATTTAATAAACTTACAGACTTTAAGCTTAGTTTTATAGTCTTCTTTTGGAATTTCTGCTTTGGGTTTAGATTTACTTTTACCATTTTTAGATTAATTTTCATTGGAATTATTTGCAGAATTAGGATTTTTGTTTTCCTTTTAAATTACCTTGGTCTTGTTCAAAAGTTCATTTGAAACTTATTTAGTATCTTCAATTTCCATTTGATATTTGCTATTTATTGATTAGATGAGCTCTCTTTATTTTTACTTTATTTACTTGCTTTGCTTGCTTGTTTGCTTGCTTGCTTGCTTTCTATTTGAATAAAATAATTTTGGAGTTATTTATTTATTTTTGTATTTATTATTAAATGAATGCTTTTTTGATTAATTGATTGACTGAAAACAAACTCTGTATTGATTGATCTTGCTTTTTGTCAAATTATTGTAAATTTTGTAATAATTTAATTAAGGATATTTTTTGTTGTTAATTTTATCTAATCAAATTTATTTATAAAATTAAGATTTTGTATGCTATTCAGAAACACAGTCAGGTCTCATTCTACATAAGTAGCATTTACTTTATAACAAAACAAAACAATCCACTTACTTCATCTTTAATCCAATCATTTCATTCACATTCATTTTATCATTCATATATCCATCCCTCTATATTTCTTTTTTATTTCACATTTTTTCATTCTATCTTGAAATCTTCTACTTTAAAAAAGATTCTCTTTTATTTGTTTTATTTCTTAATTTTTTTTATTTATTTGTTAGTTTACATTAAAATAAAATTTTGAGAAATGAAATTCTATTTCAAAAAATAAACAGCTTTTTTATTTGTGAATCAAATAAATTTATTTAATGATTTCTTTTTTTTGAAAATTTTGAATTGTTTTTTAATTATGATTTTGTTTGTTTGTCGATGATGGTTTTTTGTTCAATAAAAATTAGAATAAAAAATAAATTTAAAAAAATAACAAATTAATAATTGACAAATGAATTAATAATATATTTCTAAATTACTTTATTAAAATAGTAAAAACACTTAAAAACACCAAAGACTTAGCTCAATAAGCCAAATATTTAGTTTGACAAGCAAATAAAAAGATTTTAAAGCAATAGGAAAACTATGAGTTATTCAAGAGAAAGAGTAGCAATGTCAGTTTCGGGAGTCAATTCTGATATTTACAACTAAAGATCATTTAATTACACAAATAGCTCATATTATACATCTGATTTAGGATTATCCACTATTTCTTCATCTACAGGCACAGTTCGTCCTTTGAAGAATACCAAAAACTATTTGAAAGATATTGAAAGTAAATTTAACTAAGATCCTGATCCAAGAGCTGATCTTTAATTGCTTAGCAGATATAAAAATAATTCTAACAACGTTCAATACACTGGAACAATTAAGATAGAAAAAGATTTAAAAGATGATGAAGTTCCTTAAATCTT
This sequence comes from Tetrahymena elliotti 4EA, assembly GCA_000231825.2. Taxonomy (NCBI): domain Eukaryota; phylum Ciliophora; class Oligohymenophorea; order Hymenostomatida; family Tetrahymenidae; genus Tetrahymena; species Tetrahymena elliotti. The sequence goes on along the minus strand of JH720316.1, from coordinate 231,503 downwards.
TCGTAAAATGTAGCCTGCAAATGGCCAAGAAGTTCCCCCTCACTAAAGAAACCAAATTTTCCAAAATTCTCCTGTTAAGAAGAACATAATGATGAGTCAGTAAATAGGATAAGATTAACAAAACTAATTTAAGATTCTGAATTATAATCATGAAATAAACTCCTAAATCAAAGAAGAACCTAAGAAAGGATTTTTTGAAAAGTTATTTTCTTTTGCAGAAACTAATGAAAATAGACCCAATTAATAAATTAGAGTGAATAATTATAAATAACCTTAAAACTTATAAAATATGAATGACATAGAATCATCTTTGCTAAATTTAAGATAAGATATGCTTAATAACATGAACAATAACAATGTCTAATTCAATTTCACTTTCTAAATGAAGTAGTAATTATCTATAGCAATAGATTTAGCTGATAGAGTTCTTAGAGAATAGTCCACATAAATACTCAATTAAATTCTTAAGTCTATAAATAGAGCAAGATATCAAGCTAGGTAGCAGCTATACACTTCAGAGTAATAACTCATGGAAACATTCTTTGAAAATTTAGAATTTCTAACTTAACAAAAAATTCTCAAACTTAAGGTTCACCATTTGCCAACAGAAGAATAAGATTTAGAAGAAAGATAAATGTTTTACAATCAAGCTTCTTAATACATTCTAAATAGTAAAGGTTATTATCCCACAAAGCAGTAGCTAGATTATTTCTATCAAGAAATTAAGTAACTCAAAGTTAGCAACTCTGAATGGATGGATTTCTTATCTAGAAGAATTTGACTTTTTTCTCTGCATTATAAAACTTAATATTTTTTACAAACTAGCTATTTATCTGTTATATTTTATGCCTATATTCATTCTTATTCTTTCCAATTTACATAAAAGAAACTCTTATCCATCTAAAATTATTAGATATTACATACGAATAACATTTAAATAAATTTTTAACAATATTTTTATTTTATTTTATTTTTGCAGAGAAAAATGAACTAAAATGTTTCTTAAAACCAGAAAAAAACTATTTACCATAAATCCTCATTAATTCTCACCAGCCCCGTCCTCCCAAACTCATAGAGGACTCATAGGTGATCATCAACATTTTTAAAAAAATCCAATGATAATTAATGTGAAAAAAAATTGATGTAAAATAACAAAAAATATGATATTAATAATGATAATTAAAAGAAAAATAACTGTTTATTATTTCTTTTGTCTTTTATTTTTTTATCTTTCAACAATCATATAGCTAATATTTAATTATTTCATAACTATGTATAATAATACAATTCCTGATGAAATATGAATCAATGTTTATTTTATATTTAATTTATTTGAAATTATTATTATTGATCAACATTTACCTCATTAAATCTATTTTGGTTGATATTGGTGATATGTAATATATTTAAAAATATTCAGAAAATATGGTCATAATTTATGATGGTGAGGATTGAGATAGAGTATCACTTTTTTCTTAAAAATACTAATAGGTAAAATACCTTATATTTAAGCATACTCTATACTCTCTTTTAATAAGAGCTATTTACTTCAAAAAATTCATCAAAAATATTTTTGAAATTACTCGGGTTATTAATTTTGACACTTTTTTATGAATCATGTATTTATTTATCTTTTGCAGTCGACTTAAAAAATTAAATGAAAAAAAATTAAAACATAAAAAGAAAAACATTGAAGAAAATATTTTTAAACATAAAGAAGTAATTAATTGAAGTGATTTTACCAAGTGTAATTTTTTATTTGTTAAAATATAAAATTGATAAAATTATTGATTGTGTAAGTAATGGAAAAAGAACTTGTAAGGTTTAACAGAATAGCAAGTGTAGAGATGCACTAATACATAGAAACATAATACATAGAAATAAAAGATAATAAAATAAGAGACATATTAATTACATGCTTATTTAGTTAGATATATAGTGATGGATAGATGGATGGATGGGTGAATTATTTATTGTTGGTTGAATGGTTTATTTATATATTGTTTATTGATTGGATGATTGATTTATTTATTTATTTAAGGTTTTTTATATATTTGATAAATTATTTTAAACTTTTGTTCTTCTGGCGAAGTTTATTTTTACAGTTTTACTAACTAGAAAATCATTCTTGAATGGCACTGTTAATGAAAGAGTTTGATAAAAATACAAAACCGTTTAAGAAAGTTTGCTATTTATATTTAGATAAATTAAATTGAATGTCATTTTATTTTAATTAATTACTGCTAATGCATAAGCGATAAAGCCTCTGTATAAACCTTTGACACCTTCTTCTTAAGCAATTAATCTAAGAGCATGGAAAGTACCACCGTATCTCTTAGGAATCATACCTGGAAGATTGCTCTAGATTTAAAATATTTTAACAAATAAATTTAAGAATTCATTAATTTAATTTACCTAGCATTAAACTCTTCTAATTGCAGTTAAAACTGGATAAGTCAAGAAATGACTAGCTAATGTAGAAACCAAAAAGCTTTATTTGGCATTATCCTTATCATAAAGAGCCCAAGTCAATGCTAAAACGGCGTTCTTAATTGAATGACCGAATGCACCTAATTTTTTATTTTAAGTTAAGAATTTTTATTGATTTATGTGGTTAATAAATACCTTTGTAGAGTTCGAAGGGTTATCTCTTATGACGTTTGAAGACATCTAAGAAGCTTTTATATAAGGCGAAGTTAGGTAATCTGTTTTGTAAAATAAATCTAGATTGAATGGTCTAAAGAGGTTAGCAAATCATGTCAATAGCAGAGCAAATAGCAAACACTAAAGATAATAAAAATAATTTTAGATTTGTATTCAATTTTGAATGAAAATTGAAAGGAAATATATATCTTTTTGATTCTTTGTGTTTTTAGAATAAAGTAGAACAAAACTTACTCGAAAAACCTCTCAATATTGAGTTTCCTTGATGATAGAAAGAATATTAAGAGTAGTCAAGCATATCAATTGAGTTGAAACGCAATGTTGAATTACAAAATGTATACATCAAGCCAACGAAATTTCCTTTGTAAAAACCAAGAAGACCTTAATTAGATAATCCCCTAAATACTTCCATGTAAGTACCATAGACAGGAGCTCTGAAAGGCTTGTTAGTTCCTAATCAAATATAAAAAATATTATTATAATTCATTCATTTTATTGATTCATTTTTCAGATTTTCAAATTTTATGATTGTTATTGATTGATAAATCACATTCAATAAGTACCTGTTGCTCCTGACTTGATGAGAAGTTCAAATTTACGTCTGTCTTAAACAGTAATTTCTTTGCTGACTTTAGCAAGTGCTTTCAAATCTTATTCAACGGTATCGCCATAAAGATTTTTATGAGGAATAACAGAGAGTTAAAGAGAAACATGAGTAGTGATCAAAGGAGCAGTTAAGAAACTATTTGTTTATAATTAAAATATAATTTTTTAATTCATTTTTTCATAAATAAAAATCATAATTTAGATTCATATTTGTATGTGTAAAACATGTAAATGAATAAATCAATCAAGTAAAAATACCTTAAGAAAGATTATGCATAAAACTAAGCAGCTTAAAACTTAACATGACGTTCACCTTTATTTAAATATTTTATTTTTAGAACATTTTTTGAGAATAAAACTTGGCAAAAACATTTTATGAAGAATTTGGTGAAATTTTAAGCAAATAGAGAGAGCCAAATTAAACATAATTAATGAATTTGATGAGAGAATAGCTATTTTTACTAATTCTTTCCTAAATAGCAGGAGTGGTAACTAAATTTGGGTCAGCTGGCTTTCCTATAGCAACGAAGTCTTATTCGCTGCTACTATCTAAAATTTGATTGAAATCTTTTCCCATAATTTAAAAATTTGGTTTGAAGTGCTATGTATGATATGAAAGAATATAAAAAAGTATTTATTTGTATCTTAATTTAGTTAGAAAGATATATCCAAAATAGTGTATTCTTTTTTTATCACTAACAATATACAAGCAAACAAGCCAAAACTCATTTTAAATTATCAATTAACTTTTCATTGTTAATTTCACCAATAGAACTTTCTACTCACATTCATTAACATATTTAACTTTTTAATCATTTTTGATTGTATTCCTTTATCAAATGCAATTAAAATTTGCAACCATCTTTTAACTTCTTTTAAAATAATTCAAATCAAAAGTAAATCAATTTTATTTGAAATCAAATCATATTATTGGCATATAAAATTTCATAAGAAAAATAGTAATTTTCAACAAAAATAAATCAATTTAAAAAATAATGAACAATATTTTATTTAAGTTATTTTAAAAAATAAATTTATTTTAATCAAAAAAGAAATTGATGAATAATAATCTTAAATAAAGTTTTTGTTACAAAAATAAGAATAACATCAATGCTGCATTTAACTGAAAGTAAAGCAAATATATATCAATAAATTGAATTTACTCAACATTTTCAGAATTAATTTGAACAAAAACTTCAAATGGATAATGTCTGGTTGTATTATTTAGGGATTCTCAAAGCTTGTTACTCAGATTTGTAAGAAATTTTACTTCAAATATTCTAATTAAGTTTTTTTTTACTTTTTAAGAAAATTTCAATTGGAAATTCTAATTAGTTTTTAAATAAATTAAAATATGTATTTTGAAATAGAAACTTATGTAAAATGATTTCAATAAAAAGATCGTTTTTAATTAAATTACCTGTACAAATCTCACTACTTTTTATAATTATTATTATGAGATTTCTTTTTATGAACTAAAAAAGCCTTTTTCACTTGTGAAAAAATCTTTTTCAAATTGAAAAAAAGTGGAAAAAATGTGAATGATTGAGATAGTTTGTGCTTAAATTTGCTGATTTAAATGATGTTTTATTATAAATGTTTTTTAATTGTAGGTTCGTAGGTGTATTTTTGTTGGCTTTTAAAAATTTAAATAGAATATAGACAATACTATTTGATCTAATAATAAATTTCCAGTAAATAGAAATAGAGAGATTGAAAAGTTATTTAATTTTTTAAAAATAGATAGATAGATAGAGAGGGTGAGGGAGAGAAAGTGTGAGCAAGTGAGTGAGTTATTTTATTAATGAGTTAATTAAGTTCTCTGGATCAGAATATTTTTTTAAATAAGTTAGCGTTAGAAAGTTAATATTATAATTAGAGTGGATATTATTTAAATTATTTGACATTAATTATTTAATTTTAATAGGATTTATTTAAAGGACAAACTATTTAAACATATTCTTTCTTCAATCTATTGTTCTATTTTTAATCAATTTTTACTAAATCAATAAGACAAGAACCAAAACCCTGATTTTCTTTCTAGCTAATATCCTTCTCTTACTGCTTTTATTTAAAAATTCCATTTAAATAATTATTTAACTCAGCCTACTAAATGCTTCAGGCTTTTCTTGAAAAACAAAGTTAGTTTTTTTAAATAGATTTTTTAAACAGTGGATTTAAAACAAGATTGAAACAATAACTTTCTTGAAAACATTTTCATTTTTTAAGCCCAAAAATCATTTTTTTTGTAGTAATTTTTGATAAAAATTATTTTTAAAAATAAAAGTAAGTATTTCAATAAAAAATGAATGAAATCAAAAATTTTTTGTTTGAAAAAAATTGATTAGAATTTTATTGAATTATGAATTCAGTTCGTTCTATCCTGAGCCAACTTAGTTTAGATTTTATTTAGACTTCTGATTGCTTTATTGATTTTTATTGATTTATTTATTTATTTTTCTCATATTTTGGCTGAAAAAATGTTACTGACCACTTTAGTTGAAAAATAAACTACAGCTTTACCGAGAAAGGATAATGAAAAAATAGAATTTTTCAACTGAGAGAAGTACTTTTGAGAGTACTTGAGCCTCTTTTTAGGATAAAAGCTAGGTATTAACTCAATAGTTCGTTCTAGATTTTGAGTTCGATCAGTGTTTTGACAAAGTAAGGGTTTGAAAACTCTTTGTATAAATTTTATAAATACTGAGGAATAAATGCGCGAGCTGATTTATTCATTAATATTTTTCCTTGTAAAAAAGTATCTAAATCTTATTAAAAAATAATAAAGTAAAGAGATAAAAGTATCTAATCTATCTATTTATCTTCCAATAACTTGTTTTTAATTATCAATTAACAAAATTAAGAAAGTATATTTATTTATTTCACTTCAGCTGAATTTTTCCCATTTTAGAATTTTAGTTAAATGAACTTTTTTTATGTTTAAAAGTTCATGCTTCAAGTTAAAATAATCAGACCAAACAGTTTCCATTTTTTTTGATTATGTTCTTATTATATTTTAATTGAAAAACTGGGGACTTATTTTGGTATAATTTCTTATTATTGCTTGATTTTTTTTATTTAACACAAGATCATCTGAGAATGTTTAAATGTATCTTTATTCATTCATCAAATTAGATCTAGAAACAAGAAAAATTTGATTTGGCTAGAGAGCATTCTTATCTTTGATTAAAAAATTTAGCTCGAAAGAAAATGAACAATTAATTATTGATTAATTTGCTCAAATTGCGCCAATTATAAAAAAATAATTAAATTTTAATTGAATTTGTAAAGCAATATTACAAATTACAAATGTTTTCTTATTTCCTTGCTAAAATATTAAAGTATCCATTATTTGTACTAGAATATTGACTCTGTATAAAATTTTACTTTTACATTCATACAAAATTTAAAAACAAACAAGAAAAATTGTAGTTTAATAGTATAAAATCACATTTTATTTTGTGTCTTTTTTTCTGAATTGTTTGTCAGTAAATAGAATAAATAATTTATAAAAATATATTTAAAATTCTTAAAAGTAACCATGGCTAGCTTTATGCAAGAAATAACTTTTCTTTGTTGGATAAGTTTATGGAGAAAAGTAGTTGGTTGATTTATGCAAAAATATCAAATTCTTTTTTTAAAATTAAAATTTTTTAAACCAATTTTAAGAGTAATGTAACCACTCAAATAACTTATTTGGGTGTGTTTAAAATGTCATTTAAATGTTGTTTCATACTCAAAAAATTGATGAATAAACAAAGAGGAAATTGAGCTGAAAGTGAGATGAGTGAGAGAGATGAGATTCTATTTGAATAGAGATTTTACTAATTTAATTTGCAACAACGTGAGTTATTAAATCTACAAGAAAGAAAGAAGTTTAATTATTCAAACAAAGAGAGACGCCATACAAATTAAAATTTATCTTAGCAATATTATTTTGGTTTTCTATCTTTCTTTCTTTTTTTATTTATTTTTTTGCATGCAAGCTTATCTGAAGGTCGATGGATGTGGTATTTTTAACAAAAAATTGAACAAGAAAATCTGCATTTCGAATGATAAAAATATTGGATAAAGTTGTGCTTTTTGGAAAGCAAAAAAATGTAAATTTTTTTGAAGGAGTTCTAAGAAATCAAATAAATGCTTTTAGTCAATAAAAGAATAGGCAAGGAAAAAATAAGCAAATAATATGGCTTTTTGAATATATTTTTATTTTTTAATAAATTTTGGTGTGACTACTAACTCACTAAATAAATGAATTAAATGAATAAATAATAATGCTGACTTGCATAAATGTGTTGGTTCTTTTAGGAAGGATATATTTGAAATGAATGATATGAGGGACAAATAAAAAGTCAGTGCTGAATAAAAGAAATAAGAGAGAAGAAAAAAAAAGGTCAGTCAAAAGAAAAAACCAGCATAAATACTTAAATAATAAAATAAAAAGATATACTCAGGGAGTCTTTGATTTTTGCATTATAAATAGCAAGGAAAGACTAATAAAAAATAAATTATTTAAGGTGCGCAATCAATCCTTTCTAAGATTTTGGTCAGCGAGACCTAACTAAGATTAAAGGAAAAAGAAAAACTATAAATTTAATAAATTGAAATATTAAATAGAAGAGATAAAGGCAAACATACAAACAAACAATTAAATAGATAGATATTGACAGATTAATTGATTCTTTTAATTAAATAAATAATTATATATATAATTGAGGATTACAATAGAGATGGCAGGCAATCAACAAATTTTATATTTTTTCATTTGTTTCATTGCCAAACTCTTAGAGGGTGGGTAGCTTAAAAATGAAGGAAAAGAAAACTAACAAGAAGACTCACTCCCATTAATTTATTTTTGTTTATTTGTTTGCTTGCTTGATTGCTTGCTGTTTGAGTTTGTGTGAATAAAGAAAAAGATTAAATTATCAAAAGATTCTTTATTAAATACTTTTTAGTTAAAAAGAAGGGCAGACAGAATTTGCATTCTTTAATATTATAGTTAAATGAATGAGTTAATCTATGAAGAAAGTGTTTTCTTTGATTTTTGCTTGATTTTTAGTTTTTTTGATTGATTGATAATTTGATTGTTTGCTTGCTTGTTTGAGTTATCAAAAACTATAAATTAAATTTGCAAAAATTAATAGAAAGAAATACCTTTCTTTACAAACAAAAAAAAAATATATACAAATATATAATAGGGAAATTAATTAACTAAAAAAAGGAAAAAGAAACCTAATTTTTGAAAATAAAAAGGGTGTCCTTAATTAAAAAAGACCATTTTTAAATTATTGAGTAGTTGATGGAATAATTAAATAATTACTTGCAGTCCCCTGCTGATAAATCTGAGTGTACCCAGGTACCGCTTGCCAGCGATTAGGCTTATATAAAGTTTAAAGAGTTTTTAACTGACCTATCTGATATTGAAAGAGAAACTAAGCTGGAAGAGAAGTATCTAAAAGAGAATTTCCGTCTCAAAGAGATCAATTCTACCCTTGAGCTGAATGTCGTTGATAGCATATACAATACTATAGTCTAAAAGTAATTATTTACTCTATTTACTCACTTATTAACCAAGTAAAAATGCTTAAATATTGCCATCTACCTCCACTTTTTCTCGCTTTTCTATGCAAGAAAAATAGAAGAAAAATACTTACTTGCTATTGTTGTTTGTTATTATTATTTTTTTGTTTTTTTTGATTGATTAAATCTTTCTGCTTCTAAATATACTTGACACTTTATTCTTTGTCTGACTTACTTTTTGTTGACCTCACGATTTTCTTAGAAAATCACTTAACTAACCTTTCTCAATCATCCAGCAATACCATCACTGGGCAAGTTCTTCATTATCTCCACACGCTTCTTATTACCTTCTGGGTACAATAAAATTACAATTTGCTGCCATATTTGAAGGCAAAAACATTGCAAAAGGATTAAAAATTTAGAGTTTTCTCCAATTAATTGATTTTTTTTGGTAAGATTAGCTATTCGAAACCAAATGAATCAGTGGATGATAAATCAAAAAAAATCAAAGTATAAACTCAAATCTTTTGATAATATAAACAAATTTAAAGACTTTCAATTAGAAAATAAGAAATGAAGCACAAAAACAACTCATTTCAATAAGGCTAATTTACAAGTGATTTGGAAAATGACAAAAAAATGGTTGGAACAGATGGCAATTTTTGTTGGTTCAATTATAATTTTTATTGTAAAACAATAAAATTGCATAAATGAGAATGAATAAACCAATTCATTTATTTTTATCAAGTTCAAATTCTGTTGAAATGCTTTGCAAAATTATTTATTCTAATAAAGAAATAGATAAATGACAGACAAAAGAATGAAAAAGAACTGGACAGACGATGAAACTTCTCTTCTCTTATGGATTGTCAGAGTTATCTCTGATCGCAAAGATGAGGATCCTGTTAAATTTGTAAGCTATTTAAATACAAACTCACAACACACAAACATATTCACACAGAAAAAGAAATTAAAATAGATGAAATTGATTATTTGAATGAATATTTAATCGTTTAAAAGCTTTACTTTATTTTAGCTGCAAAACTTACCCCTTAAGTGAAATAAAAGAATCAATTGTAGATGATTTTAATATGAATCAATAAAAAAAGATAATTTTTAGTGTAATCTAAATACCCATATCAGATAACCAATACCTCACAAAGCCTTCATTTGAGAAAAGAAACAAAAGTTATTGGTATTTTATTTTGTAGGCTTGGAGTGTTTTTTATTGAGTTATTAATTTAGATACTAGTATTTTCAATTAACTAAACAAAAGAGTCAATCAATAAATAAATACATAGAAATGAATTAATTGATTATATAATAATAGAGATCATAGAGAATTTCTACTTAATTTGAGAATATTTATTTATTGTGTTTATGATTATTTTCTAATTAAAAACAGACTGATGAAACTTGGATGGAAATTGCTAAAATGATTCCTTTTAAGGCCTTCGAAAATTGCAAGTTGCGCTGGCTCTATTTGAAGAAAAACAGTGTTTAGTGCACACCTTGGACTGAAGAAGAAGACCAGAAACTCAAAGAAATCATATAGTAAATATATAATATGATTTTACAAACTACCCCCCATATTGTTATACTGATTGTTTACAGGCACAAATTTTAACTACATGAGAGGAAGTAGATTATTACACTCCCAGATTTATTTTACTCAATTTCCAAACATATTTATCATTCATTCATTCATTTATGATTTTATTTTGCTGCCAGCCTTTTAACTAAATTTTATCTATAAAAAAACAAACAATTAAACATACAAATTAATAAATAAATAAAAAAGATAGAAAGTATCTATCTATCTATCTTTTTATCTAATTATACCTAAGCTTTTCCCTCTTTAAATGCTAACATAATTACCTCATTTAACTTTACAAATTCATTTGATTTTCTGGAAATTCTAATTGCAAAGGGTGTACAAATTTTCCTTAAAATAAAATGGATTTTTTTGTTCTCCGAATGACACTTTTTTAGCCCTTATAAAGTAAAAAGGAGATTTGGCTGGAAAGTTGTCTTTCAGATTTTCTGTTTAGATCTTTTTGATTAAATTAGAAATGAAAAAACAAAAAAAGAAAGAAAACAAATGAAAAGTTAATTGAAAAAGTAGTTTGGACTTGCATTCATTTAATTAATTTTTTTGACAAAAATCTTTGGGTTTTAAATTGAGCTGACTTTTTTATTAATTTATTTATACTTTTTTACTTACTTAGCTTTAAAGAAATAAAGAATGTTTATTTATTCAAACAAACACACACAAAAAACTAATTAAAATAAAAACAAACATATCCACAATTTAAGCTGAACAAAATCTTATGATAAAATAATTCACATTTTTTATTTAAATATTTGTCTACAAAATTTGATAATGTTTTTTGTCACAAACTACCATTTCATTCTCCATCATTTTGAATTTTGAATCTTTTTTTGAATATTTTGGAGCATGATTCTATAAGCAAGCTGAGGAATTAATTAATATTTTACAAGAGAGAGATAAATTGCGTTCATTTTTTTAAATAGAAATGCTCTTTTTAATACACAGCTTACTTTAATTTGAAAGCACAAAACACTTAATAAATGTCAGAATTGAATAGAATTAGCATGAAATACTTTCTATTTTTAGAAGGTTGTTACAAAAATGAAAATAATAATTGAGATCTGTTTTAGCAGAATTTGAGATAGTGGGAGAACAATCAATTTAGGGGCACTACGATATTTTTCTCCACACAAATTTATCAAAAATAAATTAATAAAAGTAAAATCAAACAAATTTGTTAGACAAATATAAGCACTACATTATTTTATTAATTTAATAAAAAAATTAAACAAATGAAAAACACCAAATAAGCTATCTATCTGTGGTTGTTAATCTTCGTTGTCAATCCGTGCGTGAGCAATAAATTAATTAAATGTAAATCCAAAGAAAGAAAAGCTTACTTAATTCAAATTTACATTTAAATTATTATTATCTCCAAATCTTTTGCACAAATTAATTATTTTTTAACTAATCTTTCAATATAATTTTTATGGCCTAATTTTCCTCATACCTATATTTTTGAAATACCTTTGATTCAAATTTCTCCCTCTCTCAACGATCAAATTATATAAAAAAGCAAATAAATAACCTTTGTTTATTTTTGAATTATTTAATAAATTCAAATTTTCTCTTCGTTCAAATAGATTTAAATAAACGTTAACAAATACCCCAAAGTATTTTCAATTAATTTTTCCCTCTTTTCAATCAGTAAAATTTAACAATACCTTTTTGCAAATTCAAATATTTAATTCATCTTTTTCTCTCTAATAGAAAAAAAGGTTCAAACAGCAACAAATGGAATGAAATTGCCAAGGACCTTTACAAAGAAAACACCTCTGTTACAAAGACCTTCAGAAAGGGTAAGTAATGCAGAGAAAGATGGAACAATCATCTTGACCCTGACATGAAAAGGTAAATAAATAACTCACTTTAACTTTCTTTCTGAAAAGTATGAATTTTCTCAAAAAGTCATCAAAAGTAGAGCAAAAATTATCAAAAATACAACAGAAATGGTTAAAAATACATCGAAATCAATAAAAAATAATGCGTTAATAGAAAAAATTATTTGTTTTCAATTTGAAATAAAGTAAAATTTGATGAAAAAAAGCAAAGATTAAGCAGGATAGATAAAGATATTAGCAAAAATAATAAAAAAGATTGCAGATAAGATTAATAGTAAGGTAAAAAATAGTAAAATCTGTATTCAACTAAAGAAAAAGCAACGAATCTAAAAATTATTATTAATAATCAATCAATCACATATGGTATAATTTAATTTCAATACATAAAATGAAACATATTTATTTTGTTCTGGAATTCGAGCTTATAAAAGATATTTATTTTTGAAAGCAATTAATAACGAAATATAATATGAGATTAATAAGATTTTGTTAACGTAAATTAATTGAATAGTAGAAAAAAGGTTCGTTCATTCAAATTAAAAGATATAGATTACTCTGTTTTCTTAGCTTTTCGCAAATCTTAAATTTATTTCAAATCAAATCAGAGCATCAATCAATCAATCTATTTAAATATTTGGTTTGTTTTTAGTTGAGATCACAATTAAAATTATTTTACTAAGCAATCATAAACATATTTGTATCAATTAAAAACTTGATTAAAATCAACCAAGCGATTCTAAATTTTTGAGATACTTGAATCAAGAAAATCAATAATCTTTCATCAATTGATCAAGAAAGCCAACACACAAAATACAAACCACAATTTAGAAAAGAAAAATTAATCAATAAATATTATTAATTCAGCGAGTTTTGATTACTTACAGATTATTATTAAATTGCATTATCTATAATTACTGATGTGATTCAAATACCATCCACACATACATATTAAGATAGATTAATCATTTTGATATTATAATATTATCCACAAAAAAATTATCAATTTTCTCACAACCTGTCTTTCTTTCTTATTTAGCAATAAAACATCGATTTTTACAAATGAACAAACCTAACTTTACATATTATGACATATTCATTCATACATGAATACTTTTTTTATTTTTTAATCTCTTTTTATATTCATATTAATTCTTATTTATCAAATAGAGGACAATGGACTGATGAAGAAGACCTACATTTGCTTCAACTCTCCTATGAAAATGGAAGCAAGTGGTCTTATATTGCAAAATAATTGAAGGAACGTACAGAAAATGCAGTTAAGAATCGCTATAAAAGTTTACTTAGAAAGGAAGAGAAGGAAAACAAAACTCAAAATTAATAATCTTTAATGAGTTTATCTCAGTCTTCTAATTTGGTTATCTCTTCAAATGTTTCTTAAACTGTTTTTCTTACTCCCACATTTGCTCAGTCTATGAAAACTCCTCCTACATCAAATGAACAAAACAAAATATATAACATAATCATCAAACTCATGAATAAAATTAGCTATGCTTATTTGAACCCTTAAAGTGTCAACCAAATCAAATCACTTGATGAAAAAATAGAAGAAGAAGACTCTGAAGATGAATGTGATGATTAAAATGAACAAGATGAGCAAGATGAAGGAGAAAGTCATTCTGAAAAATCCAATTTCAAGAATCAAAATAAAAAGAAAAATAGTTATTAAAAATAATCTACTAAAGAACAGAAAGAAGAAAAAATTCTATAGTAGTAACGCAAGTCAAGCAATGATACAGAAATGTAAATTGAAACAAAGAACGAAAACACACCAACGGCTGCTAACACAGATTGTAATACAACAGAAATTCATTCTAGTGACAACAAAGTAACTACTTAATCTACTATTTTCACTCCTTCTAGCTCCCCTAATAGAGCCTGCTCTCTTACTAAAAATGAAGATGACATCAATAATAGATAACATGTCTATCCAACTTCCATTTTTGGATAAAAAAATGAAGGAGAAAGCTATGTCAACTAGGATGAAGTGACAACTGCTAATAACATTGGTTAAACTAATAGCAAGAAAGCTGAATCCAAAGCTAAAAAGCCTGCTAAATAACCTAGAAAAAAGAAATAAGACAACAATTCTACTGGCAATAATACTGATGAAGCTAAAAAAGGAAATGTCAGCACCTTTTCTGATGCCTTAATGCTTTAACCTATTTCATCTCTTTCCCGCTCTTCCTCTCCTTCATTAGCCAACAATAACAATGGAGAAATGAGCTGTAAGAATGCTAAAAAGAAGAGATAGTAAAAGTTAGAAAAGATTGATATTATGTCTCAAACAACAGCAAGTACTGCAACTAACAGAGATTGTGCTTTGAATTCTAAAAAAATGAATGAATTTGTTTAAAGAAACTCTATTAAGAGCTGCAGCACTCCTTTGAGTTCAGGTTCTGGCTTCAATCATTACTATTCAAGCAACACTGCCCCTAGTCCCAGTACCTTGCTTATTAATTAACTCAATGGTCTCCATATCCACAGTACTGAAAACACTCCTTCTTCAGCCAATGCCAAGAGAAGAAATACATTCAGCTCTTCTGACTTCCAATCAGCAGTCAACCTAGAAAATTTATAGAAAAGAAGATATTTCATCAGCAAAATGGCAGATGATGAATCTGAAAACAGCCAAGAAGAAGAAAAAGGTAAATAATTTATTCCATTTATTGATAATTTCTTTTAAAATCTGCAATTTTTATAAAATCCTTAGATGATATCTTTTACAATTAACAATAACTTTTCTTATTTCTTTGTTTGTTAAAAATTTTGAATTTAAATGATTTTTTTTCAATAATAAATAGGTTAAAGAACAAAGAAAATTATTGTTTTAGCTGGAAATGGAAACAAGATTTATGGTGGAGATTTCAATTAAAACATTGCAACCATAGAAGAAAGTGATGAAAATACTATGAAGAAAATGGAGATAGAATAAGACTCTATGAGTTAGAATCAAATTATTGCTGGGCTTAGCCTTTCACAGTAGAACATTCTCAATTCATAAAGCATGGAAGATAATAATGTTAATAATGAAAACCTAAACAGCTTGAACATTATTAAAAAATCTAGTTCCTCTCAAAGCAGTTCTAATAACTTAAAATTTAGTGGAAATAATAGTGCATTCAAGCAATTCAGCTCATCACCCCTCTAAGTATCTATTTTTAGACCCCAGCAAATAATATAACCTGCTTCACAGTAATCTCCTCTATCTAATTCTTCATTGATTATTGATAATTCTACCAATTCACCATTGAATTCTCAATAACTCCTCATATAATAAATCAGTCAGTGCATGGAATATTAATAATAAAACCTTCAAAGTAATAAAATAAGCAGCTTCTCCTCTATCTGCAGTCCTTTAAATAAGCAATAATCTACCTTAATTGGCAACTTGACTTAACAAATGCAACCAACTTCTAAACCCGAATTTCAAAACAAAGGATTTTAAAAAAATAAAAACTTCAAACAAGCTTCACTCTTTTAGCCAACTAACCCTTAACCTATCCTTACTAGCAACCAGTAATGATAATAAACAAAAACAAACAAACATACAAAAAACATTGATAAATTACATAAATATAATAAATTGCTTTGAACAAACATTTAATAAATATATAAATACTTAATGAACTGCTCAACAAATACAATAAATACTTATCTAAATTAACTTATAATGAAATATCTCATACATTTAAATCTATAAATTAAACCATTTAAAATAAAGCGTAATACAGCATGATTAATTACACAATTAAAAATGACTGACATATTTAATAATCGAAACTCTTCAAAGACATTGTTACCTACCCTACCCTACCCTATAAATAATTAAAGTATAATAAATTAATTCATTAATCCATATACAAGCAAGCAAACAAACAAACATGTTGTTAAAGTTAATGAGTAAATTGATTCAACATCAAATTCTCTAAAACTCGAACTCGAGTTTTATCTACTCTTTAACTGAAAGAAAACAAAACGAATTAACACTCCCTTATATATATAAAAATGATTTATAAATAAATACATAGATCAACATTGATTGGCATAAATAACAAGTTACTTAATCTAATCTAATAAAATTAATTAAATCATTATTATATTAGTTTAAAAACAAAAAAAACAACAAACAAAAAACAAACAGCCAAGAGAAAAAATATCACAAAATATAAATTAAAAACGTATTTTAAAACTCTAAATACTATTGTTATTATTTAACCATTTCACCCGATAGTATGAGAAAATAAATTCATTCATTCATTATCCATAAATAAACATTAAAATAATTTAACTTAAAATAATTTATGTTTCTATATCAATTAATATTTTATTTTACTAATTCTATTTCAAATTACATTTCTTTTCTTCATTCATTCATTCACACACCTTTCTATATTTACTAAAACCTAATTTATTTTTTTTGATTCCATTTTAAATTGCCTATCTTACTAAATGAATTCAATGTTGTTTCCTTCTTTTTTATCTTAAGATTTTTTTCATTTTATTTTCAGAAGCTAGTAAAATCTTTAAGATTGATCTAAATTACTAACTCAAATTCATTCTTCATTCAAAAAACTCAAATTAGTGTTAGTGAATAAATGTGTTGATTAGGATTTTTCATGTATTATTACAAAACCTCCAAACATTTTGTTTTTTTCAAATAAATTATTTTTTAAATTCTTTACCAATCAATCAAGATACTAAAATAATATAAATAAAAATTAAAAATTATTATTTTTTAACCTTAAAATGAGAGTATCATAAATTTTAATATGAAGAATAGTGTTAACAATATCTTTAACAAAAACTACTGGCTTCTTTATTATATCCTATTTAAAAATTGCATCTTAAACAATAAATGATAAATCTGATTATCTTAAATTAAATAAAAATAATTAGAAATTTAAATAGGTAAAAGAAATCTGATGAAAATATATAAATAAGTATTCATTTTATGACAAAGTTTTTTATTTAATTTAGCTTAAGAATTAAGTTGAAATTAATTATAATTTTTCAAACAATAATATCAATAATTAATATCAGTCATTTAATGAATAAAATGACAAGTTTTTTTACTTTTATTAATCTTGATCTCAATCCTTTCACTCTTTTGTTCTCACTGTTTATTAAAAAGGTTATAAAAATAAATATTGAATAAAGAAATAGAAAAAACTAAAATTTGAATTAAAAATGAAAACAACAAAAAAATTTAAGATAAGTAAACCAAACTAATATCAAGTTAATCAACCCAAATTTGTCGGTCAGTCACTTAAAATTAAAGTCTCATTAATCATTCCAAACATTATAAGTATTGAAACTATTTTTACAATAGGTCAAGGGTCAAATTTTAGAGATTAGAGCATTTTGCTAGCCTAGATCCTAATTTTTATGTTCCCATTTCACCAATATTGTTCAAACTTTTAAAAAAATAATAGAAATAAATTTTGAATAAAGAAACATTTAAAAGAATCAGAAAAGCATAAAAATTTGAATTAAAAATGAAAGCAACAAATAAAAATTAATGAGTAAGTGTAAGCTAAACTAATATCAAGTAATCCAGACCTAAATTAGTTAATCAGTCAGTCCCTCCATAAATTAAAGTCTTTTTATTCTTTCCAAAATACTTAATTAATATTGAAACACTATTTTTACCCTAGGCGAAGAGTCAAATTTTAGAGATTAGAGCATTTTGCTAACTCAGCTCCTAATTATTCTGCACCAATGCTGCCAATATTATTAGAACTTTTAAAAATTTATAAAAAGAAATCTTCAAAAGAATGAGAAAAAAACCAAATATTGAATTAAAAATCAAACAACAAATAAAAATTAATGAATGAGTAAACCCAACTAATTTCAAGTTAACCAACCTAAATTAGTCAGTCAGTCACTTGTAAATTAAAGTCTACCCATTCCAAAATACATAATTAGTATTGATACACTATTTTTACAATAGGCCAAGAGTCAAATTTTAGAGATTAGAGCATTTTGCTAAACTAGATCCTAATTTTTATGTTCCCATTTGGCCAATATTGTTTCCACTTATAAAAAATTATAAAAATAGATATTGAATAAAAAAATATTTAAAAGAAATCGAAAAAAAACAAAAACTTGAATTAAAAATGAAAACAACAAAAAAAAATTAATGAATGAAGCAGCCAAACTAATATCAAGTTCACCAATCTAAATTAGTCAGTCAGTCACTTGTAAATTAAAGTCTCATTTATTTATTCCAAAATACATAATTAGGTTGAAAAACTATTCTTACTCAAGGAAAAGAAGCAAAGTTTAGAGATTAGAGCATTTTGCTAAATCGGCTACTAGTCCTTGTGTACCCATGTCGCCAATACTATTAGACCTTTTAAAAATGTATAAAAAGAAATATTTAAAAGAATGAGAAAAAAACTAAAATTTAAATTAATAATGAAAACAACAAATAAAAATTGATGAATGAATGAGTAAGCCAGACTATTATCAAGTTCACCAACCCAAATTAGTAAATCTGTCACTCATAAATTAAAGCCTTATTTATTCATTCCAAATGCATAATTAACAATTGAGACACTATTTTTACGAGAGATTAAGAGCCAAAGTTGAGAGATTAGAGCATTTTGCTAACTCAGTTCCTAATTTTTATACATCAATTTCACCAATATTCTGAAACCTTTGAAAAAATTATAAAAATAAATATTGAATAAAGAAATATTTAAAATAAACCAAAAAAACCAAAATTTAAAAATGAACACAACAAATAAAAATTTATGAATGAGTAATCCAACTAATATCAAGTTAACCAACCCAAATTAGTCAGTCCTTCACTTATAATTAAAATCTTATTCAACACTATTTTTAAAACAGGTTAAAAATCAGAATTTAGAGATTTGATTGTTTTAAAGAAAAATTAATAACTTTACCCAAGATTGGCATGAAGATTTAAGTAAGAAGTTAAATCAGAGCTTAGTAACTTTAGATCAATAAAAAAAATATATATTTATATCTAGAAAGAAATTGAAGTACTTCAGTTAGATTTGTAAAATATTTTGTATTTTAATTAAACATTTTTTTTTTAATTTGTTTAAATATTTATGAAGTTAAATAAGAATTAATTAATAATATCAAAAATTAAATCCACTTTTTTCAAAAAAAGCAAAACAAATTGAATGAATTAGATTTTCTCTATTTAAAATTTAAATAATAGTAAAATTAAACTTTTTTGATTGTTAAATAAGATTTTTTAAATTAGATATTTAATTTAAAAAAGAATATCGAATTTAAAATTTAATTTCTTCTTATATTCCAATTTAA
>JH720316.1:138825-208407 GCA_000231825.2 Tetrahymena elliotti 4EA | reverse complement strand
ATTTTAAATTTTAAATTTTGAAACAAATTTAATAAGAATAATGAAGATAGTTAGTTGTATTTATTTGA
This sequence comes from Tetrahymena elliotti 4EA, assembly GCA_000231825.2. Lineage (NCBI taxonomy): Eukaryota > Ciliophora > Oligohymenophorea > Hymenostomatida > Tetrahymenidae > Tetrahymena > Tetrahymena elliotti. The sequence continues at coordinate 208,339 of JH720316.1, read as the reverse complement.
AAATATATTAAAATTAGTATTTATAATTGAAATTTTTTAAAAAAAGATTATAATTTGTAAATTGGGAATAGTATTTCTTTTATCATTAATATTTCAATAAATAGGTTCATGTTGTTTCTTCTTCTTATTAATTAATAATTAAATTTAAATACAAATTTTTAAAATCAATACGAAAATTATATCAGATAGAAAAACATGGAGGAAGAGGATAAATTTGAAATATTAATTGCAAAATTTTAAATGAGTGATTAGTTTTTATAGAATTTATCATATTCAGTAAATAGGTATTTTAAATCTAAATATATTAATATCTTCCAAGGCTACTCATTAATAAATAATAGTAAAACAACTTATTATTATTTTTTAGCTTGCTTAATAAGCAAAGCATGGATAAACATAGAAAATGAATGTACTTGGAATGTTTATTTGGCAGATTTTATTTAAAAATAGAATAAAATAATAAAACTATTGCATCATTTAGAAGAAGAATTAGATCAAGATAAAATTTTGCTTGAAAATGAGATAGATATAATATGGAATCTTAATCATTTAATATTTAACATATTTAAGATTTATATCTATCTAAATTTAAATTACAAATTGATTTTCAAATTTTTGCTTAATATTTCATAATATTTTTAAATAAATTGATAAACATTATTAATCTACTTTTAAGTAAGGATAAAAAGATAGATAATTTAAGGTTAATTTTTATCTAAGGATGGAACTCACAATACACCAATTTTATTTGAACTTTAAAAATTACTAAATATGGAATAAAGAATTTTTTTAAAAATGAGAAAAGAAAGACAAAGACGTGAATTTAGTTTGTAAGTTAATCAGTCAGTCATTCATAAATTAAAGTGTTTATTAATCCAAAAATGAATAATGAAGTTTGAAAAATTATTTTTACGTTAAATGAAGATCCAAAGTTTAGAGACTAACTAGAACATTATGCTAATTCGAATCCTAATCTTTGGGTGGGTTTTTTTGGCCTTTTCAAAAAATACCTTGACCTTTCAAATTAATTTAAAATATATCTTATCTGATTAATCGCTCAGTCAATAAATTACTCAGATTAAGATTTCTCTTGGCCTTTTTTAAAAATTGACAGCATCCAAAAATTATTTTTTTTAAATTTCAGCTTTTAGGATGAGAAAAAATGTAAAAATGTGAATTAAATTAGAAAAAACTAATAATAACGAATGAATGAGCAAATATAAAGTCAGTGTTTTATAAATTAAAGTCTTTATTTATTGACCCAAAAATGCTAATTCATATTTAAAAACTATTTTTACTCAAGGTGAAGAATCAAAATTATGAGATTGGAACATTTTGCTAAGCAAGATCCTAATCCTTATGCTTCAGTTTGATCAATTTTATTTATGCCTTTAAAAAATTATAATAATATTGAGTATTGAAAATGGATAGAAGGAAAGATTGATAAAAAAATACGAGAAATTAATTTCTAGATTTAAATGTGAAGATAGATTAGAGCTAAGTAACTTTTAATAAATAAATGTTAAAATATATTTTTGCATCCAGTAAATTTAGAGTACATCATTGAGATTACTAAAATATTCTATATTCTTCTCTATTTACATTTATTTATTTTTTTTTAATTTTCTTAATTAATCAACAAAAATGAATGTCAATTTTAATTGAGCTCAATTAATTAAATAATTTATTATTTATTATTTACTTATGATTTATTTTAAAATTTTCAAGTAAGAAACCAAAATCTATGAAAATAAATAAATTGATGAATTGTAAGTTCAGGAAATGCTAAAAAAAGTATTATTTTTTAGAATAAATTACATAAAGCGAGCCTTAGGTATTTTTAAAAAAGATGTAAAGCTAGATAGAATATTAGATAGATTAATAACTATCAAAATATACATAAATCGGAAAAAGAATCAATAAAAGAGTTAATTATGATAAAAGCTCATTTCATATTTAAAGCTAAAAATGAAAATATACTACTAAATAAGATAGATTTCATTTAAAATTTTCTACTTCTTTCATAAATCAATTGATAGGGTGGCTTATTCATTATTTTTTTGAGATTATGACACTAAGCCAGATCCTAATCCTTATGTACCTATTCCATACTTTATTTTAAGATCTTTAGGTTACAAATAGTGTTTTTAATAATGTATATTTGCTAAATTAAAAAGAGTAATAGAAGATATATTTTATAATTAATAGATACTTTTATTTTCTAAATATTTTATAATATTTAGAGGATATATATATATTATTAATATGTTTTTCATAATTTTGATAATATTTCTTTTTGATATAGTTATTTTAAGTTGTTAAAGAATTAAATCAAATCATCTCTGAGTCTTTTCAGTTATTGATCTGAGTTTTCTTTTATTTCTTCAATAGATGAATACTCAATAGAGTTCTTTAGAAGTAAGTAAACCTCACTGGGTTTGATATCAGTTTCCATTAAGAGATAGTACCAATCCATTGAAACACCCATATAACCATAAAAACCTGGATCATCTGGGGATATGGTAACATGCATACCCTTTCTCAATAGATTTAGCAAAGGGTTAATGGTAATGTTATAATATTTAAGAATTTAATTTGAAATTGGACTAATTTCAAAGGAAATATTTTTTTAGTTGATGATACTCAATAGTAAGTTATTTTTGTAGGCCTCAAAACCATGTCCTATTCTTTTAACTCCAGGGAGTAAAGCAGCATGAATAAGATTATCATTAATATAATTTTTTTTTGTATATGTGTCATCTACGACTCCAAAGAGAAATTATTTAGTTTCTCCTGCATGTAAAAAGATCTTGCCATTTTAATTATTCAAGTAATTGAACATCTAATCAAAGTATGATTCGGTTTATCCCTATTAAATATCAGTGAAAGCTTCAGGGAAAAAATTTCTAGCCCCATCATAAGGATCATCTTCGAATGCTACAAAATCTATTCCAGCAAAATGGGGATCAGTAATATTTTGGGCAGACTATACAATATAACCTCCATAGCTAGATCTTGCTGCACTTTTTTTGCCAAAAGTAATGTAACTAAATGGTATTTCAAACTGCTCTGAATTCTTTTCGAAAGTTTCAATTTCGAATCTATCATTGCTATTTCTAAATTCAACACCATAAGTTTTTTATTCTGATAGCTTTTTGAACATATTTGTGTTAAGATTTTAGTAAATTTCAGAATTGTCTTATAGTTCATCTAAACTTTAAAAGATTTATTCAAAGAAGAACCAGATGCCAAGAATTTCTTTATTTTATTTACTTTCAAAATCATTGTCTCTCAAGTAAGATTTAGGTAGTCTTTTGATAGCTTGTTCATCAGATTAGAAGCATGCCATACTCTTTTTTAGCATATTAGAAAGGTCTTCCATAGATTTAGCTTGTTTTTGTTCATGCATACCTTTGTCATAGATAGAACCATTGCAACTGTACCAATAGACGAAACCTCTAATGAAAGGATCGAGATCTGAAGGATCAAAGCCATTGTTGTCTTTTATGTAATTTAAACATTTTTACTTTTCCATTACATTTTCTTAAAATTCTGCCAAAATTTCCTTGTTTTCTTAAGCGAATTACTTAAATTTACTTGGATCAATATACTTTTACTTAGTCAAGAAGTATTTATAATAATGCTTTTCAGTAGGGACCTTTCCAACCGAAGCGTCTTCAAGAAAAAGATTAGCAGATACAACAACAATTCTTTCACTATCATAAGGTTAGCTGTTAATAGCATCTTAAATGCTATTAATTAGTCCTTAGTAATCGTTATCAGAAGACTCATGGATATGATGAATGACTCCTTTTGGTAAGTTTTTGTAGATATAATTATAAAATATATCTTGATTAATGGATTCAAGAGTTTCATAATTATATTCTAAATCATATAGAGTCTTTTTATCTTTGGTTTCCTATTACTCATGTTGTTTTTGTGTAATAAAGTGATTAGATTGGTCTCTGCATTTTTATAGATCTTAAGCATAAGCTTCATCATTTTCAACAAGCTTATTATAGAAAGGATCATTAATTTACTGTTTAGCAGGATTTACCCAAGTATTTGAATCAGTGAATAAAAGAAGCTCTGAAAGCAAGTAATACTAGAACCAGTAATCTTAAACGCTTGAGTATTTATGATTAGCAAAGTAATCTACTATTTACTCTTAAGACATTTACTTAAGAGAGTTCAGCTGATCATTAACTTAGTTGGCATTTTATTCGCCCATTAGCTATTTCGCCTTAAGCAAAATATCTGAGAATGGTCTTGAATTTCTACTTGGAGCTTTACTACCTCTTAGCCAATTTGCTTCAAAAATATAAGAGCAGGAAAGGAGCAAAAATATGGCAGTAGCAACCAAAAACTTTTTCATGTTTATCAAAAAGTATCTTTTGCTTATTTTTTCTACAATTAATTATGCAAATTATCTTTTTTAATTAATAGTAAAAATACAAATTGGTTAAAAAAATGACAAAATCTCTTAAGAACAATTGTCTTATTAGGAATTAGATTAGGCAATTTCTAATATTAACAAAAAAAATAAAAAGTTAAAAGAAAAAGCCAAAAGAAATGACATAATTTCTATATTCTTATTACATACATACCCAAATTAAAAAGACTTGAGTGAAGGTTAATTAAAAGTTTTAAAAGAGTAAGTCAATCAATATCTATCTATTGAATGATTTTAAATATTAAAAAATATATTAGATTAATTTATATAAAATTCAAAATAAAGTAGAAATTTTAGTTTTTTTAAAATTTATATTTTTTTAATGAAATTAATTAAAATTATTTTTGACTATTTTTTTTTAAGTATTTAAAAAACTAAAGAAATAATGTTTTAAATTGAAGAAGTATTAATTATGTTTATTTTATAGATAATAATTCCAAGTAAATTATTTCATAAAGCATTATGTTGGTGATCAAAATCGGGGTGTCCTGATAGTTTTCGAACTTAGCATAGAAATAAAAAAAATGTTTAATTGAACGTCTCATTCTTTATTTGGTATGAGATTTTAATTTATAAAACCCTCTTTTTGTATATAAATCATTTAATAGAATATCAATCAGCTCTAAGCTTTTATTTGTTAAACATCAAAATATCCATAAATGGCTTTTATAAAAATAATGAGTATAAAAAAAATAATTAATTTTTTTATTCAAGTGAAAAAGGATTTTAATTTAAAGCAAATAACAAGAACAAATAAAATAAAAATTTAGTATTTTTAAAAAATAAGCTCAGTTTTGTACTTTATTATACTTCCAATTAATTGAAATTTGTTTTTCGTTAGATTTTATGACAGTTTTAGGTTGTGAAATTTCTACTTAAGAGCTTTCTTAGAAAAATTAAAATTAATAATCGTTTTTGGGTATTTTACGAGTCAGCATCGCTATTTTAAGCCATATACTTTCAGTTAACAGAGGTTTTTAGAGTAAGAATTAATAGAATAGTTCATTTATTTGCTCTTGCTTAAGCTGTAAAAATTAAATTGATTTAATAAAATAAATAAGTTTTTTCTTCTGTAGGATTGCTAGTTCTGATATTATAACTCGGTTAGTTGATGAATCTACGATTTTAAAATTTGATAAGTATTTTGAAGAAATAAGAGTTTGGAAGTAGAGAAAGATGGAGTAAATATCTAGAGAGAATGAAAATGTGGTATTAATCTATACTCTTACAATGTTTTTCATGTCTTTAATAGAATTGCAAATTTATTTGTATTCTTGTAAAGTTAGATTTGATAGAGTTAGTTAGATATTATTTAGTATTTAACATTTCAAAAGAATATTAGCCATAAATTATTTATCAATCCAATTAGAATCAATTATTAAAGATACTAATTTAGAGCCTTATTCTTAACTTATTTATTCATTCATCATTTAATAAGGACTTGTTTCACTTGAGAAACCAATTTTTACTTCCAAATGTTTCAAGTTTGGATAACTAAGTTTATCAACTAAAAACTATTTGCATTCATTATCAAGTATCTTATATTCCTGGCTATCAACTTGCTTCAAATCAAAATAATATCCTTCAAAATAGATTGATAAAAGCTAGAGACTATTCCTACATTTTTGTATTGCTTGGTTTAGCAGTTGAAGTGATTTTGCTGTTAAATATTCATAGTCAAAATTTTATTTCTTATAATTGCAATCAAAGTAGAGTTGTAAATGAGTTAAATTTACAGCATTCTCAAAATATATTGGCCAATTTTCAAAACTGAAATCGTTTATGTAGATATTAGGATTACGAAAATCTAAAATTAGCTATTTTAAATGTCTCTTAGTTAAAATACAGTCAATCATTCGATTCCAACAACTGTCTTGTTGTTAAAGAACTTATTTATGAAATTCTGATATCTTCCTTTCCTCATTATTGAGAAAATAATTTATCCTCACTTTTAAATTATCAAAAATAATGTGAAGAACCTGAATCTTTTACAGTTTTGAAAGATTGTCTATAAAGTTATTGAGTTATTTAGAGCTTGAAACATTTTTTAGAAAGAGTTTTAGCTTAGTTAACTCATCAAACGATCCCTACTAAATAACTAGTTCGAAAAGAGAGAGTAGAAATTAATCTTGTAACTGAGTCAAAATTTATTATGAGATTTATTTGTTAATAATATCCATTTCAAAAGTTCCTATGTTTATCAAATTTTTTCTTCTTGAACATAATACTAGATATTGCAAAGAATTAATTACTTGTATTACATGTAGAATAAAGTTTGATATCAATTAATAACAAATATTAAATACATACCAAAACATCTATCTAAATTATTTATGTTTATTAAGGCCATATTATCTTATCAAAAATCTCATATTTGAAAATCAAAAAGCATTAAATTAGTGGAGTTTATGTACTTGAAGAATGTTTGACCATTATATTATATGCATTCTATTTTTAGGAGGAATTAAAAAAATAAATCAAATAAAATTCATTTTATTTAACTTCTAAATTTATTCAGCAATAACACAAAAGTGATATCAAAAACCATGAAATTTGTAGTTTATTCTATCTTTCTTATTTAACTTTTACATCTAAATAAACTTAATATTTATTTATGAATATGATGAATAAATATATGTTAAACAAATAGTGTTTTAGATTCATTTATTATAAATTATTTACATCAATCATAATTTTTGATCATTCAAAAATTTTAATCTACTTTTTTAAAAAATCTTACAACAAAGTTAATTTTAATCTCATAGAAAGTAAAAGATTTTTTGAATTATTTTCATAAATTCTTTTTTAATTGACAATGAAAGTAACAGAATTAACATGAGTTATTATTTATTTATCTATTAAATGTTTAGCAATTAATTATATTTAAAAATCAAATTTGAATACTTAGAATTACTGTCTGTTAAAAAGCATTCTTTCATTTAATTTTATGCAGAGTTCTATTTTATTTTACAAGTTTTTTTGTTAATTTACATGACCGGTTCCATAGTATAGCGGTTAGTACTGGGGACTTTAAATCCCTTGACCTGGGTTCGAATCCCAGTGGGACCTATTTTTTTTATAATTTATTTGAAAAAGGTGAAAGATATCTTTCTATTTATTTATTTAGTTATTAATTAATTTATCAGTTAATCTTCAATAAGTATTTTTTTCTTTTTTATCTAATAAACCAAAAAATATCAATGTAACTTTTCTCAATATTTTTAACATATTTTTTGAATTTTACCTTGACCCCATATTTTTTCAACTAACTTTTAAATTTGTTATTATCTGTCTAGAGAAACCTATAATAACTAAGAAACAAACAAACAAAAAAATGTAAAATATATAATTATGTAGACACTACTTATATTCTTACTAACATAAAAAATAATTAAATCAAAAATTTATACTTACTAAAATTTAAAATAGGGGATAATTCTTTTATTAATTTAGATCCTCATTTATCAATCAATTTATGATTTTTTGTTTGTTGTTTTAAGAAGCTTCTTGGCTGATTTTGACAAGATCAAAAGCTAACAAAAATTTGAATTAGTCGTCATTTGATATCAATAAAAAACTATAGAATGGGACAGAATTTATTGAGAATGAAAGACTAAATGTAGATAGTTTTCAGTTAAAAAATTAAAAAATAAAAACATGAATTTTGTAGACGCTGATTTTTATGATTTTTAAGTGAATTTATTCTTCTATCATTATTATTTAAGATACTTAGTACCGTAGAGGAAAATAAAATACTTTTTTTATTTCGATATAAATCAGAGCTACAAATAAAAGATTTTATAAAATATTTTTAAGGCTAAACCACACTTAGACACTTAGTCGTATATTTTTAGTAGAAAGAATCATTTATATCAAAGTGAGCAATATATTTTGAGCAGTAATTAAATTAAATTAAGAAAGCAGAATTAGTTGAAACTAACTACTGCATTTTTAAAGTGGATATAAAACTAATTAGATGTTATTTACATAAAATTTATTTTTTTAAGAGTCTATTACTTTTAAATCAAAAACTCATGCAAAATTATTTTTTATTTTCTATCTTCTATTTTAAAATAAAACTATTTTTTTTATTCTTTAATTTAGTACAGGCCATTTGTGAGATATGTTTAGCTAAAACCATCAAATGTTTGTTTATAAATGAGTTTTTGTGGTTATATAAATAGAAAGATTTTTGGTGAGATTAGTGACAAAAATGAAGATCATATAATAGCAATTTTGATTTGATCATATTGATATCAAAAATATTAAGAGATAGATGACTGATTCTAATTATTCTATCTATCTAATTGATTAACTAAAAATTAATAAGTATGCCTATCAAATATATCAAAAGCGTCTCGATTTGGGATATCAGAAAAAAAAGATATTAATGTGGCGATTAATAGCAAAAATGAATATCTATGTAAATTTATTTGAGAAAGAGTCATTATTTGAATATTATTAATGAATTGACAATGGAAAAATTTCATGAATAAATAAAAAATTTAGTTTAAAAGCATTTGATGAATAGCTTTAGGATTTGTATAATCATTAATAAAAAAATAAATACATTATTAATTTAATCAACAAACAACATTGATTATAAAAGTATTAAGATAATTAGTAAAAAGATAAGAGAAAATGGAAATTGAAGCATAACAACAATAACCATAAAACGCTCAAAAGCAATGGTGGGAACTCGAACTTGAGGCACAAGAGAACAAGTAATAGGTCGAAGTTAGAGTTAAGATTGAAGATCCCAAGTAATATCTTGTCAACGTAACTGCTGCATGCTTATTGTAGGAAGGTAGTTACTATTAGAATAGCGATGAAAGAAGATACATCATCACTAGAGCCCTTCTTAAGGTTGCCGAGACTGACCCTGAGTTTATCTGCTAGTTGGCAGTATACATCCGTAATGAACTCTACATCAGAACAACCTCAAACTACATTGTAGCATTTTGTGTAGTCAATAAGGCAACTCAACCATTCATTGAAAAGTACTTCAACAAGGCTGTCCTTTTGCCCAACGATTTGCTTGATGTTTGTGAATTTGCATAGGTTTTGTACATTTTTGATGCAACTGACTACACTAATTTGTATCTCGATAAGATTCTCTCATAAGACATTCGTAAAGAACTTACTTTCCGTAAATGCTTGCAAAGATGCGTGAAGAGCAAATTCTTAGAATTCAACGAATATCAACTTGGTAAGTACTGCACTGAATCTCAACGTAAGAAGACAAATTTCCGTTACCTTTCCGTTACAAATAAAGAAAAATGGAATGAAACTAGAAAGAAAAGAAAGGGAAAGCTTTTGTAAAAGCTCTTGGAAATTAAGAGTAAAGAAGAAAAATCCAAGAAGGAAACTGGTGATATCAACAACGTAGATGATGCAATTAAGTCATTGAAGCCTTAAATCATGAAGAAAATAGCTAAGAGATAAAATGCCATGAAGAAGCATTTGAAGGCTCCTAGAGTTCCTAATTCTACCCTTGAATCCAAGTACTTAACCTTCAAGGATCTCATCATATTCTGCCACATTTCTCAACCTGCTGAAAGAGTCTTTAAGATCCTTGGTAAGAAATACCCCAAAACTGAAGAAGAATACAAGAAAGCTTTTGGTGAAAATCCTTCTGAACCCTTCAACCCTGAAAAGGCTGGTAAGCGTATGAAGATTGAAATCTCCAAAACTTGGGAAACTGAACTCAGTGCTAAGGGTAACACCCCTTAAGTTTGGGAAGATTTGATTACCAACAACTAACTTCCCTATATGGCTATGTTACGTAACTTGTCAAATATCTTGAAGTCTGGAGTTTCTGATACAACTCACTCCATTGTAATCAATAAGATATGTGAACCTAAAGCTGTTGAGAATTCCAAGATGTTCCCCCTTCAATTCTTCAGTGCAATTGAAGCTGTCAACGAAGCTGTTACCAAAGGATTCAAAGCTAAGAAGAAAGAAGATTTGAACCTCAAAGGTTAAATTGAAGCCGTCAAGGAAATTGTTGAAAAAACTGAGGAAGAAAAGAAGGCAATAGAAATTGAATAAACTGAAGAAGAATAATACATTAAAGTTAATGAAGGTATTGGTCAACAATATATTAACTCTATTGAACTTGCCATCAAGATAGCAGTCAACAAAAATCTTGAGGAAATCAAAGGACACACTGCCATCTTCTCTGATGTTTCTGGCTCAATGAGCACCTCAATGTCTGGTGGAGCCAAGAAGTATGGATCAGTTCGTACCTGTCTTGAATGTGGTTTAGTACTTGGTTTGATGGTCAAGTAACGTTGTGAAAAGTCCTCATTCTACATCTTCAGTTCTCCCAGTTAACAAAATCCTAAGTGCTACTTGGAAGTTAACCTCCCTGGTGATGAACTCCGTCCTTCTATGCAAAAACTCTTGGAAGAAAAGGAAAAGCTTGGTGGTGGTACCGATTTCCCCTATGAATGCATTGATGAATGGACTAAGAACAAAACCCATGTTGATAACATAGTCATCTTATCTGATATGATGATTGCTGAAGGTTACTCTGATATCAACGTAAGAGGTAGCTCAATTGTCAATAGCATCAAGAAGTATAAAGATGAAGTCAACCCAAACATTAAGATCTTCGCCGTCGATCTCGAAGGTTACGGAAAGTGCCTCAACCTTGGTGATGAGTTCAATGAGAATAACTACATCAAGATCTTCGGTATGAGTGATTCTATCCTCAAGTTCATCTCAGCAAAACAAGGAGGAGAAAACATGGTTGATGTCATCAAAAACTTCGCCCTCAAAAAGATTGCCCAAATCTGAGTTTCTTGAGATTTAACAGACAAAAAAAATCTCGAACCCCCCCTTTTGATTTGCAAAAATAATCAGTAATGATAACTCATAATCTATTTATTAAAGTTGCATAATTTATATGTGTTTATAGTATATTTTCAACTCTAACTGATTTCTGCAAGCCAATAACTAATTCCTAATATTCTACATGTTCATTAATTTCTTTTTTTATTACTATTACAATAATTCGATAAATATTTCTTTATTTTCATCCTTATTTTTTTATATTTAAATGATTGTATTTTCATACTTTGTGTTTAAATTTCTTAGCTTTTAATACAAATCATTTAAAATGATGTATTCCAAACTCAAAATTAATTCTAATTCTGACTACATTTCCATTCTTTTACAAGTTCCTTTTTATATTAATTTTTTTCTTATTTTATTAGCATATCTTTATTTCTATTCTTTTTCTTTCACTCTTTAAAATTATTCTATTGATACATATATTTTTCACATTAAAATTAATTTTATTATTCTAATTTTATTTACAAAATACTTGTATTATTTTCATACTTTTGTTAAACTTCTTAGTTTTTAAATAGCGAAAACTTATTTGAAAAGAAAATAAGATAAAATCATTTAAAATTTATTTGTTTAAATAAAATTTTTCATAGAATATATTTGCTTATAAGTCGATCTTTCAACTTCTAATTTAGAATTAATTATTGATTTCTGCCAAGTAAAAAATAAATCCCAAATAATTTTATGTTAGTTCTTTCATAAACACATTTTAAAATGGTATGTTTAAAAACTATTTAAAAAGTTAAAAATTTAAATAAAAGATATGAATAAAAAAAATTAGAATAAAAAAAATAATAATAATTTAATGGAAAAGTTGATATTTTTATATTGCAATTGAAATAGTTGTTTTAAAATGAAACTAAATGAAAATAAAATAATTGAGTTTGTAAAATAAATAAAATGCCAAATTTACTTATTTATATTTTATAGAATATTTATGCATGGTTTAAGAGAATCTTTACTTTCAATTCAGAATAACTCATACTTGCAAGAATTGCCCCAATCAAAATTCTACTAGCTGTTTATTTCTATTCTAGTCATATTGCTATTTTAATAATTATATTAACAAATATATTTTTAACATTTTTTGATCAATTTATTAATTTGGAATATCATCACAAGATCATTGAAACTAATTCCATAAGTTTCATAGAATTTTTATTTTTTATCGCTTTTATTTCACCTTAAATAATAATTTCATTCCCAAAATTATGGCAATATAAAACATTCTCTCAAACAATATTTTAAAAAATAAAAAATTGAAATCAATAGTATTGAATTTAAAATACTAGGGATATCAAAAAATTGTTAGCATTAAATTTTTATTAATGAGATTTTACTACCTCACACTGCTCTTTTGCTCGTTTCCCAAAAACGACGGATGAGGAAATGAGGTTTTACGGTATATAAATAATTATCATTATTAAGATGACACCTTTCTATTATATACAGTATGATTTTAACAAATATAATTTAAAATTTCATACTAAATCTTTTAAAAGACTATTTTTTAACAGTCTTTTTAGTTATTTTTAAAAAAAATATGACTGTTTAAATAGTTAGTATGAATTTGCTAAAGAGGAATTTTTATGTCAATTTAACTATTCAGGAAACATGACCCCATTTTTTATCAAATATGACTTTTATAAAATCTTAAACATGATTTATCCGAGAATTAATATAATTTTAATACATTTCTTTCTCCCATAAAATATTTTTCAACAATTTTAAATTAATTTAATATTTTAAAGATCAATAAAACATAAATAAACTTATTTATTTTCTTTTTCAATTATCTTAAAAGAAAAATAAAAAAGTCCTCAGTTAACAATTTGCTGGAAAAAAGTAAAAAAAATTAAAAAATAAATTATTTTTGAGAAAGACAATTAAATAATTAATTAGAGCAAAAATAAGATTTTGTTTGTTTAAATTCTATTAAAATAATTAAGAGTTTTAGTTTTATTCTTCATTTTAATTAAAAGTATACATGAGCATAACTAATAACATATTCTTAATTTAAAGCGAATTAGAAGTATGTATTTGCATAACTAATAACATAATTTAACTAATTTCAAATTAAAAATTATTTTTGAATAAAAGTAAAATTATAATATTTTTTCTCTAAATATTTAGAATAAAGCCTGTAATTTTCCTGGTTTTAATTATTTTTTATGATGACGAATTTCTAAATTCGAAGTTAAATTAGAGTGTTATTTTGATTTATTATTCAATCATTTGAAAACTTTGATATATTTAACATGTGTTGAAGAATAAAATGGCATCTTTCATTTATAAATTTTTGAAAGAGATTAATAGATAGGCTGCCGCTAAATTTTACTCATCTTTTTAAAGGCAAATAAATAATTAAAACTTTTGAATCTGAAACAATTAAGATAGAATTTTATTTCTTCTTCAAGTTTCTAAATAAATAGCATTGAAAAGCAAACAGAAAATTAGACTGTAAGAATATTAGATAGCATAGATTTTACTGTTTAAATGATTTGCTAATTATTCTGTTGGTTTTAATTAGATATAAAAATAATTAAAAACTTTAATTTCTTTTGATTTCGTTTATTTTTTTTCTTGAAAAGTCACTAAGGTTACAGAGAATTGTTTATCACCTTTATATTATTTTTTGATTAAATTCGATATAAGAATAAGTAGTAATTGCCTTAATCTAATCAGATCATTTTAAGAAAGTAAGATTTTTAGAAACAAGCATGTAATATATGCCTGAGTCTATTTACAAATAGGCTGATTAGAATCTTATCTCTTTAATAATTAAAATTTATGCTTCTTTTATCATAAAAACGTTCTTTTTTGATATTTTAAATAAATAAAATATAAATATCCAACTTGTACAAATATTAAAAACTCCTTCATATTGATTTAATTCAAAAGGGAATTATTTGAATAGTAATTGAATTTCAATTTTTTTGTTCAAAATGCTTGCTTTGATTTTGGAAAAATCTATCCACAAATCTTTTTAATGGTTGATTTAAAACCTATTTAAAATTTCTATTTATTCAAGTGCATTTGTGATTTTAATTGATGCTATTAAAAATTTATGCAAAATAGGTTCATTGAAAAATAGTTGGTTTTTGAAGTGTTTTGATTGAAGAAATAATTATTTGTAAGCACAGAATAGGAAGAATATTTTTTGTTAATTTTAGCGTTTACAATAAATTGCATGAGATATTTAAACACCTTTTTAACAAAATTTAAGACAGAGTTTTAACTATTTTTATGAAAAGAAAAGCGATTTTTAAAATATATTTTTAGGATATAAAATGCTTATTATTTTAAGGCTGCGAAGGAAGTAATGGTATATAGTATTAGAGAGATGTATCAGTCATTTATGATTTTTATAAATCAGAATGTATATGGAAAGGATAAATAGAGTAATTGTTCTTGATAATTATTTATTTTTAAAATTAAACCAAGATTAAGTAAATTATTAATTTGTATGGATATTAAAAGTAATCATATGATCTTAATCAAATGATACTTTATCTAAAAGTAATTTGATCTTTGTTCAGTTTTTTATTTCTATTTTTCTGTTTCTCTCAAAATGTTTTATCAAAATTCTTTTTTAAATGTCATTAAATTTGTAAGCGATTTCTCTCAGCTTATTAATTGAAAGATTGATTGTGATTTATTTCTAGATCAATTTTGAAGAGAAGGTATTAATAACACCCCAATTTCACATAAGACTACAAATAATTTATTTTTATAAAAAATGCTAAACGAAATAATTACCAATAGAATGAAACAGCAGGAGTTTACTTTGAGTTAAATTTAAAGGATGGAGAATTTTTAGTTAATAGTCTAAACTTACATTATCGTAGAACTTAAAATTTATATTAAAAAAACTAGAAAAAAGATTGAAATAAAAGAAGAAGGGAAAATAAGTAAGATAAAAAAGGAAAGTAAAAACCAAAAAAGATAGAAAAATTTTAGGTAAATCTGATTATCAATATATATATATATATAATTAAGATTAGCCTATTGATTAATTATTAATTTTGAATGAGTCTATGAAAAAGTGTTTTTGATACAAGAAATAGTAAGTGAATATAAAAATGAGTAATATTATTCATACAAATTAACCAATGTTATTTAAAAATTATAATTTGTAAGTAATCCCTTTATTTTTTTGTATTTTCTTAATTTTAAGCACCAAATCGATGTGAATACAAAATACATCATTTATTTGCTGGCATTTATCAATAAGCAATTTGCGTCAGAATACTTTTTAAACATTGTTTATTTTTCAACATTTTTGCTCAATTCAGAAAAAATTATTTTATTTGGTTACATTCAAAAGTAGTATTTTTTTAAAGAAAATATCTAAGAAAGTTAGTATTTATTAGCTGGTTTTTTCTTTATTATAGGGAGATATATTTGTTTGTTGATTATGCCTTAAAATAAAATTAATTTAACAGAAATTTATTTTAGAAATTGAGCTATTTTGAAGCTGCGTGTGAAAGACAAACAAACTACGAAGAATATAAGATAGAAGATTCCAGAAGTAATTAAACTCTGTCTGGGTATGTTTTGAATGGAATTCATAACTCCAATAATAACAAATAAATAAATTTATACTTTTTATCAAATTTAAATCAATTCAAAAATGACTGGCTCAATTATTTATTTTCTTTTACTTTTTAGTGTGACGTTTTTGTTAATTTAAGTAAGGAGAAGTTGATAAGAAATGATTATTAAGGTGGATTAAATCAAATAATTCAATATAAAAATGGATAATTTGTAACAATGAACAAATAAATAAATACGTAGGATATATTTTAAATGGATTAAAAAATCAATGATAGGATCAATTATTTAGTAATAGTTAATTGATCAATTGTTTGATATTATTTATTTTTAGTATTTTTTAAACAAAATTAATTTTGAGAATTCTTTCTTTCTATTTATATAGTTATATATATTATTAGTTAATTGTGGGATTTTTTGTATAAATTACTTTGTAAGCTTGCTTTTCTGTGGCAAGTAATAAGATTCTTCTTAATATTTTTCATATGGGATTAAATTAATATTTAGTACAATTAGGCTGTTTTTAGCCATAGCAATAATTTTTTTAATCAGGTTTTTAGTGCCGAAAGTAAGATGTGCGGCATGTTTTATGAAGTTTCTTTGAATTGATTTTTATTGTGTTTTGAATGGAGTAAAAATGAAGAGTTTGATTGAGTTTTCTTAAAGAGTAAATAAATTAGGAGACAAAGTGTGGAGCGAGAGATAAAAAGTGTTCTTGATTATATAATTAAATTTGGTTTCTACTTATTATTTTCATTTCTTGGCAAATTTCAAATTATAACTAAGGACTTATTGAAAATGAATGTAATTTAAACGAATTTCACAAATGTAATAAAAAAAATATATTTTTTTCATAGGTTTTATCAGATAATGTGAAAGGAAGATAGAGGTTCAAGTGTCAAGAGGAAATTTAATTAAACAGGGTGTAACAAAAAATTAAAAGCACAAACATTAATTTAATTTAAGGAACTTCCTTAAGAAATTTCCTTTAATACTTACTGGATTAATTATATTGTAAATTGCTACTTTATCAAATAAGGCTATAACATTTATGAAATACATACCTTTTTAAGGTGTTTTTTGGCCATTGTTACTTCCCCTTATCTATTTTTAGTCTAACTAATTCCAACCCAAACCAGAAATTAATAAGCTAAACGAAATACAAAAAAAGAAAAAGATTGATCAATTGAATGACTGACTGATTGCCTTTTGTTTTTAAATTTTGAAATATCTAATTAACTTTTTTTCAAAGAAAATTCACATTAGATTTTCTTTAAAAGAGTAATCAAATTTGACGAAAAGTGGGAAAATGTGCTTGATTTTTTGATGATTTGATTATTTGTATTTGAAAGAAAAATTAAGTGGGCGGGTAAGCAAATAAATAGAAAAAGCAAAGAAAAACAAGTAAATAAATAAAAGACAAATAAATAGATAAAAGAATGAGTATCAGATTAAGGATTTTTAGATTTTTTGAAGAGAATTAATGAGTGAATGAATATTAATTAATAATTTTTACTACATTGAAATATAAATTTGTTTTTTATTTTGAAGATTATTTGGATATTAAAGGAAGAATTCATTAATAGTTTAAAATTATAATAATTATTTTATAATTTATAGGGAGGGAGGTAGTATTGATTATTTATTCGATCATTGTTGTTGTTGAAGTTGGGGTGTTTTTTTATTGATTAATTCTTATTAAGTTAGTTAATTATTAGTTAAAAGTTAGTTTAATTCTGCGTATTTGGAGGCATATACTCAGTTTTGTTATTATTTTCTGCATCTATAAATAAATTAGTCAAGGAGTTTAATGTTGGCAAAGGAACACAGGATGTACTTGATTATATCTTCGTGAGACTTCTAGTTTGAATTCAGACTGTTGTCAATCCATTTTTGAATGTAGTTTTCCAGGTAGAATTTGAAGATAGGGCCATAGTTTTCATGTTTTATAAGGAGAGAAATTGTGGAGTTATTGAACTGCTTATGGTTGATATATCTTTTAAATTTTTTAAAAAAGTCAATTTCAGAGGTTTGGATGGGAATATTGTGAGAGTTTTTAAAAATATTTAAGATAATATCCTTGCAAAGTTCGATGGATTGCTAGGCAATTTATTCATTATCTTAGAAGTATATCTTTCTTTACTATTTGGTAAATAGGTGATGTTTTCCAGCCAGCGCTGCAGATTTTTCATTTTGTTTGTATTCGAAAATATAGCAAATAAAGCGCTTGAAAGCGCTCATTATATTTTTGACCACATTTTTTTTAGTTACTGCCTGCAAATCGATAGCATTTAATGCATCAACAAAATCTTAGTGGTCTTCAATTTCTTCAAAAGATTCAATTTGATTGGCTTAAGAAGTAAGTTACTAGTTTGAACAAAGAAGCTATTGGCTGGCATTGCAGCTTATTATATCTGTGTAACTGTTTTTTTCATTCTGATTATACTAAAAGCTTCTGTTATTTTCAAAATTGCTATATAAAATTCTATTTTCTGAGTAGGTAGGCACAGTTTTTTCTATCACCTAGGGGTTATTCTGTTTATTGAAATTAGCATCAAAAGAACTATAAAATTCTTAAGAGAGTTCGTTTTGTTAATATAAGTGAAGATTATTTTGATATTGATTGTTAGTATTGTAAATTATATTATTATTAATCAAATTGTTATTGTTGTTACTATAAATATTGTTATTACTAATTTATTCATAATTTTGAGTAAAGTCTCGACCTTGCTATCCTCCTTGTTGGTTGTTTTGCTAGTGAATCATATTGTTGTTTTTGTTTTATGGATGACTTTAAAAAGTAATTTCATTGTAGCTTTCATTTTTCAATTGAAATTAGGTTTGATTTGAAGAATTTTAATTAAGGAAGGAATCTTACATTTTCTGCTGTAATGTTAATTAATTCTCTGCTTGAACTGCTTGATTGATACAGAAAAAAATTTTAAACTGATTGAGAATTGTTTATAATAAACTTACATATATTTTGAGAATACTCATAGCTCTAGCATGTTGAGGCACTTTGGTTAGATGGGTCTGAGTCTGAACCGTAGTTAGACGATTTTGAGCAAATTTGTTGACTTCTGAGAATGCGTTTAGGTAACTACTGAGTTTCTTCAATAAGTTTTTGCTTTTTTTGTTATTTTTTTTGCATTCTCTCTTCCTTGGCTCTAATGGACTTCAAATAGCTTGAGTACTCTTCATAGTTATCAAAGTCGTTTTCAGATAGAGCACTGCTCCTCTAGTTAGATAGTCCGTTAAACGAACTGCTGTTAACTTGATAGTCAAAATCAGTGCCAAATTTGGGATAATTATTATTTGTCTAAGAGACGTAATTATCGTGATAAGATACTAAATTCTATTCATAATTATTAGAAGATAATGGTACTATCTATTCTTATTCTTATTTAAGATCTTACTATGATCTGTATTGTTATTGCTAAAACTATTGTTATTCTTGTCTTTGAAATTGATTTTTATTTTAAGTGTTTTCATTTTTTTCATTTAATAATTAATAATTTTATTCACTGCTTACAAAGATTTATTTAACAAATGAATTGGCATAGATTTAATTGATTTTAGGTTGAGGAACTTCATTATTATTGTTATTATAATTATTACTATTATTAATGTGATTGTTGTTATTGCTCATATTTTCATAAGAGGAAAATTCAATATTTTATTAATTCCTATTAATAAAATAATAAAATAAATTTTACTCAACAGAGCATTAAAATAAATAAAAAAATTGTAAATTAAGATTTTCTCTATTAAAAAAGCAATGTTTTTTTTACATAGAAGCTCACATTGCTCTCTAAAAATAAAGTTTAACAATGCATTAATCAATCAATCTCATTCTTTTAAACAAAATTTTAGTTCAAAGAAATTATTTAATTAAATAAAAAATCAAGGTTATTTTCTTACATAGGTTAGTAGCAGTCACTTTGTTCATAATATCCTTGAAAGTATTATGAGACTGGATACTAGCTGGCATAATCCCTCCCATGGAAGTCCTTATTATTTAAAATAAAACATTATTTTTTTGTTTACTTATTTCAAACTCTGCTGTAGCAGCCCAATAAGTGAGGGAAAAATATTAAAAATTATTATTTGAAATATAAGAAAAAATGGAACAAAAAAGAACGAGTTTGTTGGGAAAAATAAAGCGCATTATACCTAATAATTCAAATTTTAAGTGGCCTATTCTTTATGTGAATAATATTGTCTATCATTATTGAGACTTTCATATGTTGTTATGGGAGTATTATCAAATAATATTTCGTTTTAAAAGTAAATTGAGTTTCTTTATTCACCCATTTTGCTTTCTCTTTATTGTGTATGTGCAAATCAATCAAATAAGCAAGCAATCAAGCAACTCAGCAGCAATCAAGCAATTATTATATTAAGAAGTAATTTTTTATTAAAAAAAAATTATTAAAAAAACCTTATCTTCGTCAAATTGTTAAACTGGGATATTAATAATAATTTGCCTTTATATAATATGTCTTGACGTAATTATTATATTAAGTTTTCACAGCCAGGCCAGATCAATTATTACAGCTTAAATTAATGTAGTGAATCTATTTAAGCTTTATACAATTTATATTTTTATTTATTTTTATTATTTGTGTTAGACAAAACTAATTTCTATAAATTTTTTAATAATTGATTGATTTCTTCCTTTTCAACTCAAATTATTTACCTTTTAATTTCTTTTCTTTTTATCGATTTACTTCTTCGCTCCCTTGCTTGGGAGAAGAGGGAAATTAATTAAAAAAGCATTCACAAAATCTAACAAAGTAATAATCAATAAATAAATGAATTAGTGAAATAGTGAATAATGCACCGATTGCCAACTGAATATTTAAAACAAAAACAAGAAGAAATAATAATAATTTGCTTATTATCAAAAAATAATTAATTACTCTCATTTAAATATTATTAATTATTTTTCACACAAAATTCAAACATTCATTCATTCTCTCTTTGATTGATTGACTGAACGACTGACTGTTTGATTTATTTATTTAATTTTGCTGATTAAATAATCACTCTTTTCAATCAATCAATAAAATAAAAGACTTTATAAGTCAAAGATTATACACATTGAATAAATTTATAGATCCATCGACCACGATGAATTGATGTGGTGGTAAGGTTTGATAAAATTTGAAAAAAATACAATACAAATAAATAAATTAATAATATTGTGTTGCGATTATTATAATAATTTATATCACTATTTATTTACTTATTTATTTTGCTCAGTAAAAATTAGCTTTTTTTACACATTTTTATAAGGCAAATTTAATTAGAATTTACTTATTTATTCTTTTTAAAATCATTTTTCATTAAGCTTAATTCGCTTCATGGGCGTTTTATATGTACCTTAGAGAATAATTAGAATCTTAAAGATCAATCTTTTTTACCAAATACCCCTTTATATTCTTTTAATAAGCAGGAATATTCACAACTCTTTCTTATTCAAATTCATATTCTCCTTCGCAAATATCATGCACTAAATTATAGGTAGTTTCACTGATCATTACTCTTCCGCTCTCTCCATTACTCTCCATCTTGTTCGCTATGACTACATCCGGACCATAAATGTCGTATCTGACTACTCCAGTTCCAACAACACCGCCAATGATAGATCCCTTTTGATTTAATTTAAGAATTATGAATGAAAATTAAAATTTTAATTGTGTAAACTGATTTTAGACAACTGGGGAGAGAAAAAAGAAAAAAGAAAAAAACATATTGATTTATTTAAAAAAGCAATAAAAATGTGAAATTTCTTGTAACATTTTCCTAACGAAAATTAATCTTTTGTAAGATATGGGGAATAATTTAGGAAAAACTTCATGAATTTACCCAAAAAAATTCAAATTTGTTAATATTTGTTAATTAAGAAAAAAATCAAAGACTAAGCTTACAGTGTGAATTCCTATTCTCATCTCTAACTCATCGAAATTTACTACAGCCCTTACTTACTGGATAATATCAATCATACAAAAACCCATTTTGATTACTATTTTTTAAAAGACAAAAGTTAAGTAAATTATACCTATTAAATGCAATCTATTTGTGTAACAATTTACCATTTAGTGCTTCTTTCGCATAGTCTCTATTTTCCACGTTCACCAGTCCCATAACCACATAACAATCACCAATCGTATATAACTTAAAGACATTATTTTCCTAGCATTTTTAATCAAATTTTGTGAAAAGTTCCCTCAGCATGAAAACCACATTCTCTGGCCTTACACTGGCAGAATATTTAGTAAATCCAGCAATATCTGCATACAAAATAGTAACATTGTCAAAATTATCTATCAGATTGATCGTCTTGGATTAATTTTACAAGAATCTATCCCTGATGTGAGAAGGCAATAAATACTAAAGAAGTTTATTTTATTCATTCACTTTAGCATCTAATTATTTTCTGTTCTAGAAACTTGTGATGTTTAATTCAAGCTATTAGAATGAATCGAACAGCTGAGTTAAAATTATAGCAATAGTAATATAGCAGTACTCAATATTAGCAATGTTATTATAAAATGAGAAAAACAGGAACATAAATATTAGTGCTACTGAATACATTATTTTCTCCAAAATGCTATTATTTTATCAAAAGATATTTAAAAAAATGAAAAATATTTATTATTTTTGCATGTTTACACCTTGAAAAGTAACATGCTGAGTACTTAAATTTATCAAAATTATCTCCATTCAAATACTTGAATCGAATCAAATCAAATCATTTGTTATTTTTAATATTTATATAGAGATTAATATTGATCAAAACTTATTCAAATTTGTATAGAAAAAGCTAAAAAAATAGATAGAAAGAAAGAAAGTATGAGGGGGTATAAATTTTTTTATTTTTTTGATTAGAGAAATTTAGTAAGCTTGCTTAATTGCTAATTAGTAAGTTCGTTTGATTTGATTTGAGTAAAAAAAGAATATGATATAAAAAGAATATTAAATATCATAAGATATTTATTTTTCTTACATTATAATGAAATGTAAATATTCAAAAAAATCCAATTAAAAGACAAAGTTAAATTAATTTTTATTTAAGATGTAAATGTATGGTTGTTTACCTGTAAAATTTGATAGACAGGAACATACTAAAAACTATGACCACTACAGATGTTTAAGTTTCAGTAAAAAAATTGTTTTGTCTTTAATTGACAAATGCATACCCTTCGTAAACCATTGCTCCTAGAATTAGAAGAAAGACTGTGAAAACAAACAGCTTGACATAGTTAACACCTAATTTTATTATTTTCTGATAGCCAAATGTCATTATTATCAACATGGTTACACTAAAGAGATGAAGAATCAAACTAATCCTACTACCCTGAGACCCTAAGTATGTATTCATTAGATTTATCATGACTAACTTTACAATCTCGAAAATTAGCAAAATGTATCCCCTTTATTTAATAGATCTATTGCTATTCATAATTTTCTCCATTTAAAATATCCAAAATTCATTATTGTACTTACCCGTTAGTAAATCTACAAAACTAATTTTATTTGTTATTTGCTTATGGCTGTGTTAAATTGTCGATATTTCATTATCTATTTCATTAAAATTTTATTAAATTCTTTCAAAGTCTATAGTCTCATTTTTTATTTCAAATTAATATTCTATATTAGGAACTACCCCCAAGTCAGTACCTAGAATCTTCAAGTAAGTGTCTTGAGCATTCTTTTTTTATATTTAGTTAGTAAGTAAGTTATCATATTAAGTAATTTTGAATCAAATAAATGAACTAGGAGTTATAATTTAAAAGTAAAAATTTTTACATTAAAAATGGATTATGGTCTTTGGCTACTATCTTAACAGTGAAAATGAGTCATTTCATGGTTATTTGCTATATTTACGTTTGAAATCATTTTCTTTGTATTCTCATTTTTAGTGTGTTTTCCCTTTTTAAGGGGAGAAGCGGCTTCTAATTAAAATTAAGATTCTTGGAATGAAGGAAAACCTGAATTGACCTTTGAAAAGAATCCTAATCTCTAATGTTGCTATAGAGTTTATTGTTATAGCTATAATTGTTATTATGATTATTCACTCTCCTATTTTCCTAAACCATTTGTTAAATTAGTAGACATGGCCAAGCTATTTATTCCCTATTCTAAATTATTTGATGAAGAGGCAGGTCTTTCTTGATCAATGTTATAAAATCTACTCAACTATCTCTTTGTTTCTCTTTAAAATAAGATCTAAAAAGTTTAAATGATTCCTTTTCCTTTTGCTTCCACATTCTTCTCTACTAACAAAATTTTATACTTCATGTTAAAGTAATGCTGGTTTTTATTAAGGTACTCAATCTGATTAATTAAAAAAAAAATGCAAATTAATAAATTTTTTAAATGCAAATTTGTAAATTTAGTTTGGTGGGGAATTCTAGATTTAATTAAAACTCTAATCCATTCAATTTCAATTTGTTGTTGTTGTGGTTTTTGACCTTCATTTTCATTAGAAATTTTATTTATTATTTAAATTTACTTGTTTAAAGCATTAGGCTTTTGCTTCAGCTGAAATAGTTACAGCATCCGCTGCTCCTGTACTACAAACACGAGACGCCATATTAACAGTATCTCCAATAAGAGAGAATTGAGGCTTATGACCACCGATAACACCTGCCATAACTCTTCCGTAATGTATGCCAATTTTTACTGTTAGCTTTGTATTTTTGTGTCCGTAAGTAATTTTTTTAGCGTTTTCATATAAATCATAGGCCATCAATACTGTATTTGTAACTGGGTGTATTCTTTCATTGTTTATTAAATATTTTTTGACAGGGGGAATTCCTTTGAGACCTGAATTTGTTAAATAATTCAAGTTAATTATTTTTTATAAAATTTCAAAAATAAATATGAAATTAACGAAAAAGAGCAAACAAATATATGTGATAAAATATTTTTATTTTTACCTCCAGCTGCCATATACGTTTTACCTACTGTTTCAATTTTCTATAAACCATAGTTGCTGCATGATTCATCATACATTCTAAACAATTTATCAAGTAACTTGATCACATTCTTTTTTTCTTATTCAATCACAGAATCGAAATCGCAAATGTCACAAAAGAGTATGGCAACCTCTCCCTGATCTTCCTAGTAGCTTAGACCCTTTTCTTAGATGTTTTCTCTGATAAATTTAGGGAGCAAAATTGATAAGACGTCGTTCATTTTCTTCGATTCATTTTAGAGCTAGTTTAAAAAAAGATTTTGTTTGTTAATAAATAATGCTTGATTACAGTAAATGATGTAAATTACTTTATTAATTTTTTCGAAGTTTTTCCTCATTGTGATTTAGTAAGTGCAGTTTTAATAGAAGATAAATAAGGTGAAAGATATAAAAAAGCAGTATGTTTAAAATATTATATACAGACTCAAATAGGAATCTAAATTTTATGAAGTAATTGATTCTTGATAGCGAATAGTATAAACAATGCACTATGTAATACTCAGAAAAACTTAAGCAGCCAGCTAAATTGGAGGACTCATAACGATACTATATTAGATGATAGAAGAGTAAAATAGTCCTTAAAGAATAGTGATGTTGTAATTAAAGTCATAAAAAATGAGAATAATTCTCGAAAAGACTCTCACTATGAGTGATAGAGTATTTATTAAGAAAAAATGTTCTTCGTAGACTGGAGTGAACATGAATCCCCAGAGCAAGAATTGAATTCCAAAGCTAACACAGAGAGTATTGAATCCAAATTAGTAATGGTTAATGCTATTCATGAATTATGCTAAAGCGAGTTCACAAATCATTGAAAATAATAAAGTTGAAATCCTGCTAAAATGCTTCCACTCACTTGCAACTTGTTTCTTAAATTGCTTCTCTACGCTTTCCCTGTCGAACTTGAAAAAGATGTTCTTGATTCTGTATGAATAATCGTTATAGTTTTTAGGATTGATCTCCATAACTACTTTGTCAGCTTCTCTGCCTTGGAAAACCATTCTAACAATATCATTGATCTCATAGCCTTTGAAAATGAACTTGTTTTATAATGCAAGTCTTATAGCATTGCGTTGGTTAGTTTTTACATTGATTTTATTTTGTTGCATTAAAATCTTCTTATTTTTTTAGAAGTTTTTGACATTTTGAATGCCAGAAGAAATCTAAGATTTTTAATCATTGATAAAACTGCTGTTTATTTCATTCAATGCAGGACTGTTCAAATTATTTGGACTCAATAGGGTGTTTCTTTGCACATTCTTCAACTAATGTTCAAAGCTTTCATTCTAATCTAATCTAGATCCTGAGTTTGCCTTCTTTTCAAATTTATTCAAGTTGTTTATGTTTTTTATTTAAGAACTTTTCCTTGTAGTATTATCTTCTTGTATCTTCAGTCTATCTTCAGTAAGCTTTCTCTTCTAAAGGGAACTGAAATTTATGTCAAATAAGTTTATTGTATTATTATTCTTATCAGCTTCTGCTAGCCCCGATTAATGAGAAAATCTTTTGTTTTCATTGTTATCATTTTTGTTGTTGTTGTTATTATTATTATTATTATTATTGTTATTAATTTCAGTTGAGTATTATTCAATAGCATCGGCTTAGGTATTCTTTGCATTAATATTTGTAGCAGCACCTTCTTTAAAATTAACCATAAAATCATTTCCACTGTTTATTTGAAATTCATTCACTGAATCGCTTCTCCTGTCTGAAAAAATAAATTAACCTGGCATATCTCTACTAGGTGAATTACTTGAAGAGTTTTCTACTTTTTGAGTTCTAATAAAATTAAAATTGGAAGCGTTTTCCATAGAGCTCCTCCTTGAATTCATATTGTACAGCTTAGGAATCTCCAAATTTAATCTTTTCTTCTTAACCTATTAAGGAGAATAATACATGCTTTACTTTGGAGATAAAAAGTTATTCTCTTCTGTAGTTTTTTAGTTAGCAGTAGTTACTTATTATTGCATATCAAATGTTAATTTCTCTGGTGATATTTAAGATATCTACTCAGTAGTATCTTTAATCATCTCACTTCTATCCTACTCATAACAACTCTATTCAACATATTCCTTTTATATGCTAGAAGTTTCAGATATGTCTTCTTTCTATAAATTTTTTTAGATCTCCATTTTTATAATAGGGTAAAAAATTTTATAAACTAGGGAATAAACAATATAAAGCATTATAATTAATGCATATGAAAGCAATAAATTAGAGCTAATAAATTAATCCAAATTAAGATTCTAATAATTTGCAGAATAGTAAGAAACAGCATAGATGAGCACATACACAGCCTATCCAAGTCCCACTTTTTTTTCATTATCATAAAAAATAAATATTCCAAGTTATATCAAGAAGACAAACATGAGCATAAACACATAAATAACTTCTATTCTCTCAAAAATAACTCCATCATAATTATTAACTAACCCGAGAGAATAATAAGGCACACAAAACAAAATAAGACCACCAATTAAAGCTAAAGGCAAGATATTTAAAAAGAAATTTTTCAGCACATCTTAATTGATAAGAACTTTATTATTTTTATACAATAAAGCATCATCCATATAAATATTATTTTAAAATCTTTGACTGCTTTCTAAAGAATTGACACTGTTTTTCATATTACCTTTTCTCTCTCTTTAAACTTCTAATATGTATTTATATATTTCTTATTTGTTAATACTATCTTTTTAGAAGTAAGCAATCAAAAAATCTATCATAAAACAAATCGTGTTTAGTATTATTATTTCATTCTTGTTGTAAATCAAATCACCAAATGAGCATTGCATAAAATTCCAAAAAAAAACTGTAGAAAAAATTAAAGTCTATCTAAAAAAACTAAATACAAGCACACTCTCAAAGTTTGAAGATCTTGTTCTAGATTTCTAAAATATTAGTTTGCTAATATCCCCAATCTTTTGCACGCTTATTTCTGATAATCCATGAAAACTCTGAAAGCTTTGGCTTTTCTTATCCATATATTGAATAGAATAATCAGCTTATCTCATCATCTTTATATCATTAATTCCATCACCAATAGCTAAAGTGTATATCTTGTCTAATTAAATTTTTAAAATTAAAAACTATTTAAACTAATCTTAATTATTAATGCAAATTCTCTACTTCTAAATTATTATTTATTTTCTAAAAGTTAATAATAAAATAAAGAAAAAACATATTTTGATAAATTTTAATGTTTTTACAATTTTTTATCAAATCTTAAAAACCGAGGTAACCAACCTCATTTTCTTGCAAAAAATTATCAATTCTAAAATAAAAAATGAATGAAAAACTAGATAATTTGAAATATTTTCAATTTGCAACTTGGGAATAAACTAGGTTTTAGTAAAAGCATCGAAAAATGTTTGAAAAGAGTAAATTTAATTTGTAAAGTGAAAAATGAATAGAAAAGAAAGAAATTACTTTGATCAAAACTCTTTTTAATAGAGACAAGATCTGATTTTTGTTGAGATGAAAGGGAGTATCCGACAAAGCTTTCACAGAAAAATGTCAAAAACATAAAGTGATCTTTAAAATTTTAGTTAGACATAATTTTACTTAATGATTCACCATTAACAATCATGTAAAATTTCTTTGATTAAGACATTTAATTTGTTTTAGTTTATGGCTTTTCCATATATTTTTGACCATTATTAGAGCCTGTGACTTCTATAAAATTTAAATAAGATTTGAATAAAAATAATAAGAATTTAGATTAATTTACATTTGATCAAATCTTTTTATTTTGTGAATATTTATTATCCATCAGTTTCTAAAGAAAGTTTTATTTTTGAGAGAGAATTCTAAATGAGGAAATTAATTTCTTCATCAGCAAGAGAATTGAAATGAATTATTTCGTTTTAACTAGCTTTTTCTATTATTTGTGAGTTATAGGCTGTTGTTATTGCTCTTATATAGTCGTCTCCTGTTAGCATCCAAATATTTATTTATGATTTTTTTAGATTCTAAATTAGTTCTAAAGAACCTTCACTCAGCTTTTCTTTAATAGAAACCATACTAATAACTTCCATATCATAGAGCTACTCTCTATAAATTTATTCTGTCAACTTATGAAGCTAAGAATAATCAATAATTTATTTTATTTCTTGGTATTTTTCAATCATCTATTAAGCCAAAAATGGTGTTATCAATTTTCTACTGAATACAATTCCAATTTATCCATTTTAAGTCATGTTTTATATCTAAACTTAAAACTTCTCTTTCATTTATTTAATATTCTTGATGTAAGTTGGAAGAGTGTTAATTTCCTCTCTAATTAATTTATTCATAAAAAATATAATCAATAATGATACTATAAAATATAAAAATAAATTCATCTTTTGATTTTTTTGTTAATATTTTCATTAAAAAACTGATTTGTTAATTTACCTGACATAAATGTAGAATTGTTCTTCACACTGAACTAATAATTAAAGTCTATTTCCTTTTTCATTGTAAACAGAGGGTATAAAGAATTTATGTTGATAAACTTTTTTTCCTAGAGTGGAAATATATTCTATGTTTCCATTGAGTAAATGGGAAACACATCTGAATTTGCATTCAAATCTATTAGCAAAACTAATAAACAAACTATCATAAATAGACTAATGATCTGTGTATAGATTTGCTGTTTTTTTACTGACTGTGCTCTTGGAAATATGGCAAATAATCATAGCTAGAATAGCTTCTTTTTAATTAACATAACTTTAAGAATTGCTTTGTATTTCTTCATAGAATCTAGAATCGTTTTGTTATGTGAACATAAATTAATTGGTTGCACTTGTCATCTTTCTTTTAAACAAGAATTATTCAGTGTCTATGCTCCTTGACATTTCTAAGTTTCTATAGTCTTTCATTTCTATAAAGAATATAATAAATTTAATTTTGAAGGTAAGATTAATTTTTTTGTTTACTATGTGTGTGTGTTTAATAGCCCGAATTGAAATTAATACTTGCATTTATAAAACTTTATAGCTTATTTGCAACTTTGATTTCACCTATATCTTAACTTTCTTCAATACTTTTATTCTCTATTTTGAATTGTTGATCATCCAATCCAGATTAAAATTTTATTAATTTATGTTATGGCTTCAATAAATCAGCTCCATTAGTCTTAATAGGGGAATCAAAATAAAAAAGTTATTTATCATTTTAGTTATCAATAATAATCTTGTCCTATTCTTCTTATTCATCTCCAATACTATCTTTTTCATCTTTTAAGTTTAATGGAAATTTCTTAACATCTGAATCTTGATAAACATATTAAATTCAATTCATATTTCTAATCAAATTAAAATTTACGATTGTTTTTAGCATCTACTTAGGTTTTTTATTTAACAAAGTAAGCTTAAGGTACATCATTTCTCAGAAAAACACCCTCTTCTCCAGCTATATCATTTTGGTCATTTGTTACCTCATTTGTTATCACAGTTATCACCTATTTGTTTGTTTTTTTACCACTCACAGATTCTTTTCTTGATAATTACTTATCTATTTATTTAATTATTTTACATTTGAATTTATATTTATTTTTAATATTAAAAAATTTTGTTTGTTTATTTGGTTAATTCATCAATTCAATAAAGTAAGTAAAAGTAATTTTGTTTGGAAAAAATGATGAATTTTGTACTCAAAATTCACTGCATAATAGATTAGAATTTTTTTGTTCTCATAAAATTACATTTAATTTTTTTATAAAAAGAAATTAGTTAAAATTTATTTATTTTTTTTAAATTGTAAAATGAATTGAAAT
Source organism: Tetrahymena elliotti 4EA (assembly GCA_000231825.2). NCBI lineage: Eukaryota > Ciliophora > Oligohymenophorea > Hymenostomatida > Tetrahymenidae > Tetrahymena > Tetrahymena elliotti. Next base: position 177,733 of record JH720316.1, on the reverse strand, counting down.
AACTAACTATTACTTTTGACTATTTTTTGTTTTGAAAAGCAAATGAATAAATTGCTTAATTTGAGTGTAAAAATGAAATTGTAATGATTTTTTAAAAATCTCTCTAAAAATATTTACATGATGGTTCATTTCCATTTGCTGTGTAATCGATGCTTACAAATTTTTATATTTTTATTGGATCATAGAAGTTCTCACTAATAATATATTGAGTGTCATGAAGGGTGATCCTATCTATTTCGAAGCATCTTCCTTTAGTTAAAGTTCCAGTTTTATCAATAAAACTATCAGTTATAAGGCTGAGGTCTTCAATAGGCTTTGAGGAGTTTTTAAGGTAGTAGATATCATCTTAAAAGAATTTACGTATGTTTTCCAAAACTATTTTAGCTGTATTGGGTTTTTCAATTATGTGAAGTGGTTGAGCGAGTTCAGATTAAGATTGATTATCAGTTTTTAACAGTTCTTCTAAATAAATTTTTAGATTAAATGTAAACAAAAATAAAAAATTTTTCGAGTAAAAACTTGAATTAATTAATAAATAAATTTTTTTAAGAGATTTTGATTAAGTAAAATTAGGTTCTCTCAAGTAATTATTTGTAAGGTTAAATTGATCAAAAAGCTTTCTATAATTAACTGAATTAAAAAATTAAATTACATGTTTAAGATCCAAATGATTTATTTGCTACAACAGCTTATACAAGTTCAATAAGATCGCAGAAAAAATAATAAATTTAGGGAAGGAAAAGCATATAATCACAGAAATACCCAAGTGATATATAGAATGTTTGTTAGTCAACACTAGGATTGCCTTAAGCGTTATATTTTGGTAATCCAGAAAAACATGTGTTTAGATGGGTTCGAATAACACTAATTAGACAGCAAAAAATAAAAAGAAAAAAGTAAAGAATGAAATATTTTTCTTTTTTTCTATTAAAATAGCTGAGTGGCTTTTTGTCTTTTAAATATAGCCAGTGTTAATTTGTATCTTAATAATAATAACATTCTCTTCCAGTGTAGATGGCAATACCAATAACCCAGTCAGAATATTCAAGCATGGACCCTCTTAGACCAACATGTTCCTTTGCAAACACAGTTCCAACAGGATCTTTTGAGACTTTAATAAATCCTTCGAATTTATTATTTCTTTCAGTTGGACTCACATATTCTATTTTGCCAGTAAGTATTTTTTTGTAATCGAAATGATTTCCTTTGATTTTGGAGAATTTGGGAACTTCGTTTTTTGATAGAAAAATAATAAATAGTTAATACTGGAACAGTTTTTACTGGTTATTAATGAATGTTAAATAAATAATTACTTTGAGTGATTGGGATAGGATATATTTTATTTTATGTTGTTTTTCCACAACTGTAAGAGTTATTTGAAGAGCAGTAAGTGTTGTATATGTCTAGAATAATTAAGTCGGCAGGAAAGATCTCATTTTTACGAACAAAGACAATGTCTCCAATCTGATTTTAATAGAAAAATGGTTTTCGTTGTATTGAATTGAATTAATTAGATGTGTGTGATTTACTTGAATATCTTGTGCTTTAATTTATTTGTAAATGGAAATATTTTCTTGTTTATTTGATTGTTTCAAAAAGTAATTAAAATTAGTAAATCTCTCTAGTATAGTTGCTGGATTGTTATTTAATTCTTAGGATCGTTTATATCTTAAGTAATCGAAATACCCTTCCATTGCCGCTTAGCCGATGAATGTGAGTAAAATAGTGAATAAATACATTATATGATAGCTCTCCCTTTTTGTTTAATAAATTATTTTCAATAAATATTCTCATTTTGTTTCATTATTTATAAAAATGCAATTTAATAATTCCATTCTATAATTATATTCTTTACTATTAAAATGAAATCCTATTAGCTTCTTCCAAGTATTAATTAGGACATAAAACAATAATCAGATAAGTCGCGAATGAAAGAATGTTTCCTACCCTTGTGAAGTAGTTTGACAATATCACTAATATGAAATTTCTAATCTATTTTTTTTTAAATTTTAATATTATCCCTATTTATTTTATACCATTATGTTATATTCTACGATGGAATAGTAAGCACCATCATCATGGCCCCTTTCTTCCTTCGCTCAGAGCTAAAAATGCCCCTCCTAAAACCTGCCTAATATAAGCTAAATAATCAAGGAAATAATTACTGTAATTTTGTTGAATCTTAGCGTGTTATCAAGCTAGTCCTTTGAAGAAAATCCGTTCAAAGAAAGAACTTCTCCATTAATCAATTCAATCTGTTTACATATTAAATTAACGCTTTAACAAAATAATGCAGCTAAAATCTAAATTTCGAATACTTCTCTTGCATATCGCTACGATTGGGTCTTCGATGAAATGCTTTTTATAAAAAATTAATTTCTTTTGATCAAAGAATTGGTTGGAGCCTTCTCATCCCCCTTATTATTCTATATTTCTTTGCTTGGTATTTAGTTGTCCTATTGCATCTTCTTCTACTTTTGTTATCAACTATATTTATTTATTATTTTCAATTGATTAATTGACTGATTGATTGATTGATTGAAAATAATCAAAGGTTTTTAATTTAATTATTTATTTATTCTTTCTTCTATCAATCTATTAAATGTTTCCAATTGGCTTCATTCATTCATTAATTCAATGAATGAAACACACTCAATAAATTTGTTAAAAAATAGGAAAATTAATTAATTAAGAAAGTAGAAAAAAATATCAGGTAAATATAAGAAAAATTCATTCTCTCATTCATTCATTTCAAACTTTATTTTTTTTATTCTAGAGAGAGACCCTTTTTTCTAACATTAATTTTTGAATTGAATTATTTTGTTTTATTTCTTTTGGTTTGGTTTTTGAGAGTTATGCTTTAGGATTAATTAAGAAATAAACACTTAATTACTTGGGAATTATTAATGTAAATAATTTAATATTCATTTTTACAATTCTATGAAAATTTAAGTGCATATTTGTGAAATAAAAGAATATTTTGTAAAATTTAAATAAATATTGTATTCTAAATAAAAGTACAGCAGTAAATTTAATTTACATAAATGGGTGCTAAAATTGTCTCACCATCTACCCTTAGTATTCCATTTTCATTTTCATTTTACTTTCAGTAAATTTCATTTAAAATAATTAAACACTTTTTTTTTTAATTTAAAGATATTCAGGCAGCATTTAAAGGCGAGTCTCTTTTGGTTACTAAAGATAACATTGATTTTTTAACAAAAGATAGAATTTAATTAGCTTAATCCATAGTTATGGATTTCAGGTATCTTTTTAAATTAAAAAATATAATCGTTTCTCTCATTTATTTAAATAGCTACTTAGAAACTTATGAATATCTCAATGGAATTAAAAGAATTTTAAAAAACTCTGGTCAAATTTAATCTCTAAATCTCCATCTATCGTAATTACTCTTTCTGAATTAATTAACTACTCAAATAAAACAATTAAATAGACCGTTTTTTAATTCATAGTTTAATTTATTTTTATTTAGAAAATGCTAATTCACAGATGATGAAGCCAAATCTTTGATTAAACATTTATCAGCACTCAAAAAACTAAAAAAATTTTGTTTATCTATCAAGTAACATCTAAATAATAGTTGAATTTATTTATAGATATGGCTTAATTTGAATAATAGTTAAGGTTATCCTAGTCTAATTCTTATTGAAGAATACTGTAAAATATTAAAGTAACCCATAAATTTGTCCATTTTAGAGCTTAATTTAAGGTATAATCAGCTATTACTAAATACTTAAGAAATAAGATTAAAGATTTGCTAATTAATTCTTTTATATGTTTGTTACTTCTATTAATTTATTAAAATTTCAATTTATTAATATAACAAAATAAAGCTAATGTAAAGTTACAGATCAGGTCTTAAAAATGCTTTCTAATGGCTTGAAATTTCAAAGATAAATACAAAATTTGAACATGATTTTAAGGTTAAATTTAAAGAAATGAATTGAATTTATTTTCATTTATTTATGTGAAATAATTAGCTCAAACAAAATTGGAAATGAAGGGCTTAAAGACTTAATTTTAGGAATACAATCTATGAAAGACTTATTAGAGTTTAAGATCGACCTAAGGTTTTTAATTAGAAACTAAATATAATAAATATTTGAATAGCTTTTTTAAATAAAGTGATAATAATATTGATTTAAATATTTCATAATTATTTGAGTCAGTAGTGGAAAATAATCTAAATATTTAGAACCTTTAAATTTCCCTGACGTAACAAAATTATTAAATCATTCTTACATTTTTTGTAGTTCTTAAAACTTCATATAAAAAGTAACAATCTGTTGAACTCACAAGGATTTATTGACTTGATGTGCGATATTGCTAAATTAGAAAACATTTCAACACTTGTCTTGTCTTTAAAGTAAATAACCAATATTTTAATTTAAAAAAAACTAACTTTAATTTCTTAAAAGTAATTGTGGATTAAATTCTCAAATGTTTAAGTCTATTTCACTCTATATTTAATATTTTAAACTACTTAAGAATTTTGATCTCTCAGTCAGGTAAATAAATCAATCAATCTATCAATTAATATCTATCAATCTATATTTAAACTGCTTCATATTTTATACAAATTAAGAAAAAACAATCTTTCTAACATGGATATGAAGAACTTTTTTACAGATAGTAAAAAATCACTAGAAAGAGTTGAAAACCTCAGCCTAAATTTAAAGTAAAATATCTAATTATTTATTTTGGTTAATATCAATCAACACACAAGACACTCTATTTTCTAATCACAAATTCTCTTAAACCTTTCCTCCACCCATCAAAATATACTGTACAAATTCCATAATACAGTCCATCCTAAAAATGAGGGTTAATCTGAACTGATTATTTTTTCTTGACAAAGTTAAAAATTTTATTTGTAAATAAAATAAACAAACAAAAGAGAGAGTAAATACGGTTGGAAAAAATGAGTTATTTTTTTATTTCAACTACCTACTAAATAATCCAAAATAAATAAATAATTGGATAAATAACTGAATTTAAAAACAAATAAATTTATTTTGAAAAGATTTTGTTTAAAATTGTTTCAAACCAACAAACATCTTAATTATTTTAATTTTATATTGATTAACAATTCAAGTAAATATTTTATTATTCATTAATTTTGCTTAAAAATTTAATGGTATAAAATTAAAATATATTCTACAAACACTTTTGAAAAAAATAAATAGGTACAACCCAATATTTTTTGCTGGATTAAATTCGATAACAGATAGTATAAAGTATTGTCACAAAATAAGAACCTTTTATCTAGATTTTGAGTACTTAAATTATTGGCAATCAATTGTTTTTAAAGAAATTAATAATATTATTAATCTAAAAAAGTAATATGTATTTAGATGGAGAGAGAGGTGTTAAATTTTATTAGAAATTAATAAAATTAAAAAGATTAGCCTGTATTTACATCAACAAGCATTGAAAATTAAAAACAGTTTATTCAAAGTTATTTAATAAATGTATATTTTAATTTATTTGATGATATATGTGTTTATTTATTTAAAAAATCAATGAATGAATGAATGATTAAAGTGGCAGTAGGTTTTATTGATATTTTTCTTGATTGATTATTCTACCTATAAAAAAGAAATTTAATATTAATTGTATAAGTAATAACATATTTTTTAATAGCTGCTAGCAAGGAAGTAAGTAAGTAATTTAAAGGTGCTTAAAGTAAATAAAGTAGAAGTTTTTTAATCAAAAATGAATGATATTGGAGCTAAAAATAGAAGGCTCATGCTTTAATAAAATACAGTAGGCGATATTGTTATATCCTAGAATAATGATCATTTAGATTTAAATTAATCAGCTTTTGTTGAAGTTTAACATGCTACAAATACCTATAATTATAAACCTCATCATTAAAAATGTGTTAAATAGAGTTGCAATTTGCCTTTTGAAGATGATTCTTTTCCTCTTGCATCATAGAAATATTAAATAGTAACAACATAGAATAACAAGGAAACTGAACCCGATTTAAGTTATGTGGGATATAATCTATCCAAAATGCAAGATTAAAATGCCACCTTTTTGAATAATTTTAATGATTGTAGACTTAATGATAGTAAATATTCTTCTCATTAAAAAGAAATCATTTTGGCAGCTAACAACTAAAATAATAAATATATTACTCCTCTCCCAAGTATGAAAAGGTAATAAACTCAACAAGTAAATTTCTAAAGTGCTAGTTAGGGTATATTCAATGTAAGTAGCAATTCTCCCTATTAAAATTATCAAAATAGACTTAGTAAGTCTAAGCTAAGTATAGGATTACTCAAATAACAAAATCTCCTTGTCTATGGAAAATAAATAAAAAAGTTCATCAAATAGCTCTAGTAAAAAACAAGGTCATATCTCTTTCATCACATAAGCTAAAAGCAGTTTAATATTATTTCTGACAACAGCTCCTCATTTCACTACTATGTCAGCAAAAAAAAAATAATAGATGATGTATTTTCTTTCTTTCTTTCATACATTCTCTCTCATTTATTATTCCATTTGAGATAATTAAAATATTGAAATAGCTTGGGATTAAAGTTTAAAATTACTACTTTCATAAGTACTTTTGAAATTACAATTCACATTCAAAAGTATTTAGCTATTTAGCAATAAATTAATCAAATAAAGCAAACCCTCTCATCATTTGATATTTTTAAAATCATCAACTTGCATTTTAATATAAAAAACATTCGACACAGGCCATTTATTTTTCTTAGCAATTTATTCTGAAAGTATCAACTTAAAATATTTATTTTTCAGCAATTCAAGATTGAATGAAATTGGAGATTTGTAATTTAATATTAAAAACTCAAAAACTTTAAATGAAATTTAAAAAAACAAAAATATTTAGATTTTTGCAATAAATGTAACAATGAAATTCCAACATGTATTTAGTTAGTGCTTTATTATTAAAAAAACAATAATCAAAATAACACAAAATTTTGATCATTTTATAAATAGCTCATTCTCTTAAATTATCAATCAATTTCAATTCCAAATATTTAGATTTTAGAATTAAGTTTATGAATGAATCTAGTTTTAAGTAAAAACTTTATAATTCAGATGTAAATGAATAAGACTATTTAGAATTCAATTAATTCTAAGCAATTAATTTATGAATAAATGAATTAATTTAATATTTGATAAAAAAAATTTGAACAAAAAATTAAATGAAACTAAACTAAAATTAATAATAAAATATTTTCAGGAATTAAAAAATAAATTTAAGAGTTTGAATTCTATTTTTTAACTGTTTTTTACTCAATTATTTAAGTGCTTGTAATTTCAGCAAGTTAAAAGTATGAAAAAAATAATAATGATATCTATTAAGAATGAAATACCTAAAAATGATGAATTATCTTTAAATATTTTTTTAAACTAATTTATATGAAAGTTGAAAAGAATTTTTTAATTATCTCATTAATCCTTAAAAAATTGAATAATATTTTTATAGATTTGACTCAAAATTATTAATTGAATTTATTTTTTTAAAAGGAAAACAATCTAATTCTCCAAAAAATGTTGTTTAAGAAGTTTTCAGGTAAACAATTAAAAATATTTTAAATCTTAAATTATTTCTTCACTAAGTTAATGAGTTTTTTTTAACCGAACAAAAATAAAAAGGATTTATCTAAATGATTTTGGAATCTGAACAACTTATAATAAGCTAAGTAATTAATTAATTTATAATTAATAAATGAAAATAAAAAAATATTATTATTTTAAACAAAAGGACTCATTATTGAACATTATTTTGGAGATTGTTTCTATTTTAGTGAATTTATGCTTTATATTTATCCTGCCCATAATAATTAACTTTCATAATTTTTTGTAATTCTTTCCTTTCTATCTTTTTATTGGTTGGTATTTGCCTATAGAAGTGTTTCTCAAAATGAATACAGTAATATAACTTAAAATAATCAATTTCAACAATAAATTTTTATTTATCAATAATAAAGGCATTCTATAAAAGAGGAATTCAAATAAAAAAAAGGGGTAAAATATTTTAACGCTACATGAAAAACGAAGCTATGTAAGAACATTAAATTAATTGAATTATAATTAAATGCTTATTATAAAATAAATAAAAAGCTTTGATGTTGGTATTTGGGTTATTTTTCTGCTTTCTAAAATGACAAACATTGATCAATTATAATATGTGATAGTACTAAAAATATTTAGGTTAATGAATAAGATTGAGGAACTCTTTTTAAAGTATGATAGATAAGTTAAATATGATTTAATTCTTTAAATATTCTTACTGTTTTTGATTATTATCACATATACTCATACACAAGCCTCTGTTTTTGTCAATCTAGCTTTGACTTCAAGTCCTGATGAAGAAAATTGGATAAATTAAATATCTTCCTAAATAAATACAGATTTGGATATTTATATAACTAGCATTTATTGGTCAAATATTACTATGACAACTATTGGTTATGGTGACATTATACCTAAAAATATTAAAGAAAGATTATTTGTTGCTGTTATTACTATTCTTTCATGCTGCATATTTGGCTACACTGTAAATTCGATTGGTTAAATTCTAGCAGATACGTCCAGAGAATCTAGATAATTTAAGATTAAAATGAATGTAATCAAATAAATTTATTGTTTTTACTTACTCATTATTAACATTTTATTTATATTTATAAAAAGCTCTTAGTAAAATAAATGTCGAAAAGAAACTTAGATCAAATATTGCAAAAGAGAGTTAGAAATTATTATGAATATTTGCATGACAAAAGGAACATTTTTGATGAGGAAGCTGAACAGCTTATTCAGGATCTTCCTCATTCAATTAAATAAGAAGTTATCTATGATATCAACATGAAACTTCTAAGTTCTCATAAAATATTTTCATTACAATTTTCTAAATAATTCTAACAAGATTTATCTCTTTGCATGAAAATTTTAAAGTATGGTCCTGAAATTAATGTCATATCATAAAACGACTAAGTTATTTCTTAATTATATTTCGTCTTAGAAGGCAATCTTGACGTTAACATGAAATTAGACTCAAAATCTATTTCTGTTAGTGTTCTTAAGGTATACTTAACTTTTTAATATCAGCCTCTTCTCTTTCTATTATTATATATTTTTTTTAATAATTTTTTCTTTATTTTATACAATAAACCTCAAATACTTTTCTTTAAAATTCATTTAACAAAATAATTTAATGATCAAAAATTTTTACTTCATATTTGGAAATTAAAAAATATTTCTTTAAAAAACTATTTTTTTTAAATGAATTTGGAGTATATATTTTAAATTAAAAAATCGTTTCATCATTTAAAGTTAGTTAATAATATAATTTATTATTGAAAAGAAAGGAGATATGTTTGGGCTGATTGAATTTTTTTCATAAAAATCTTCTGAATTTTCTGTCAAGACATTAAATGTTGTGACAATAGCTTATATTGATTATTAGGATTTCATAAATGCTCTCAAAAATAACCCTTAAGATCAAGTAAATAAATTAAGAGTAATATATAATGTATGATAAGTTTTTGAAATATTTATTAAAAAGGAGAAGTATTATCTGATCAAAGATAAAATAAGCTAATACAATGATCTTTCAGCTTTAGATTTTTAATGTTATGGTTGTAAAAGGTATGGCCATGGGTTTTTTTAATGCAAATCTATCAACTTTGATTACAAAAAGAATAGGATTATTTAAGATTTTATGAATGTAAACAGCAATTTTACTATGGAAAGAAATTAATAATTCTAAAGATCAAAATAAAAAAAGTCAAATAAACAAAACTTTACTCAACAAATAATTGCTAATTAGCAACAAGAATTCTGTTCAAATAATGAGAACTTTATTTAAAATTACTATCATACTTACAAATTTATTTAATCTGATCATAATACTGCAATTTAAGATTAAACATTCGAAATTTATGGAGATTAAGAAAACATGTAATTTATTCATTCATTTTTAATACAGAAATTATTTACCAAAAACATTATCTTTAGAAATTAATTAGGAGTAACACATTTGGCTAATGACTATTTTACTGGAACATTGCAAGTTATAGAAGAAGAGTCAAAAGATATATAAACAAAAAAGGTAAAGCTTAGTCCTCCTAGAACTGCTATGAAAAAGAATTTTACTTTTCTAGCTGATCCTAAAAAAATTAGCATATTGTAATAAGAAAGGTTAGAAAGTAATACTCATAACGATGATGTAGATACTTCTGTAGTTTGTCCTGAAAATCCTTTTAGATAAAATGCACCAAAAAGTAATTAATAATCGCTTATTATCAATAAATCATTCAATTAAACTTTTGTTCTAAATAAAAATAGAAAAAATAGAATCACCAAAAGTTTCATTTAGTGTATTCCCATAGATTGATATTCATAATGAATAAAATGAGAGATTTAATTCAATGAATTTAAAAATGAATTAAGGAGGATTAATTGATAAGAAGGAAGAAAGTTAACTAAAATAACTCTAATAATTCAATAATAATTTTATTCTTTTAAATGATTTTGACAAATCAAAAATATTTAAGGTTTACTTTCCATTTAATAATATTGATATCATCCTTCAATAATATAAGAAATACTAAAGACTTAAATAAACTCAGAATGTTAATTAAAACATTTAGCATAAAAAAATATTTTAGTAAAACAAACTCAAAACAAAAAATTTCTGATTTTATGTTGTACTCAATCTCATTTCTGTTTATTTGCTTCACCAAACTAACTAACAAACAAACAAACTAAATAACCAACTAATTTATTTTGGTATGAAGGCATTAATTATCTAATTTAAATATATTAATCAATTCCTTATGAAAATCATAATATTTTTTTTTTATTACACATTTTTAATGTTGAAAAGACTAAATACATTCGAAAAAGTAAAGCCAAATGTGTTTGTATTTTTTGGAATTTAAATAAAAATTAAGATTTCTTTTTTAAAATTTTTTTGAAGACGTAAAAAAATATTTTAGAGGGTGGGGTAAGTTGATATTTGTAAATCCTCCTTTTGTAAAATAATAATTTCAATTAGAATAAATAGCTAGTTTGGTGAAATTTAGAATCAGAAAAAGATCATTCAAATAATATCATTATCAATATGAATGATTGAAGCAACAAATTAAGCCTTAATGAAAATAAATTTAAAGTAAGAATATTGAGATTAAAATTTATACTTTTTTAAATTTTAAGCAGCAAGTTGAAGCTTTTAAATAGAAAATGAAATACTTTTTATAATAATAGACCTATTTTTTCAGATCTTTGCTTAGATGCCAAAAAATCTTGTTTGACTACTTTAGATGAAAAGTAAATTGATAATACAAATGCAATAATACTAAGTTAATATGATTAATAAATTTAAATTTAGCAAAAAGAAGCATCTTTGAAGATAAGTGATAGTAAAAAAGAAGAATAAATTTAATAATAAGAGGAATAAGAGAAAATTCCTTCTGATAAAAATGAATAAAAAGGTGATCTTGATGCCAAAAATTTTTTTGAAATATTTTTCGTAAAAAAGTAGTTTAGAATAATTTCTGTCATAAATTACGAACAATTAAATCAGCAAAGATTAATTCAATAAAATTAAAAACTATTACACTGGTATGATAAATGAATTTATTTGTAAGAAAATCATATTGTTATACTTTTATATGTTCTCTTTTTTGTAAATTAATTAAGATCATCATTTTTTAATTTTTAACTCAAAATTTTTAATATATATTATCTATAAATTCAAAAATTATCTTTCAAATAAAAAATCTGAATAATCTTATCCAAAAATAAGGAAGAAACAAAGTACTGCTTAAGTATTTTTTAGAGATATTTGTTTTTAAATAATTTAGTTTTAATATCTTATTTTATATTTTGAATAAAAAGGTTTTCAAGTTAATTAATTATTGCCGTAGGCTATTCTAACAATAATTTTATGGTAGATATACTTAATTAAAAATCTTGGAAGTTATATTCCAAAGCATTTCCTAAATAAATTCTAATTTTATTATCCTCCTAATTATTTTTATTCATATTATTTTAACTTGTAAAATACCATAAAAATTATCAAAATAAATTCATAGCTCAAATATAAAAGAAATATTCTGAAACTCACAATATAGTATCTAATAGAAGAGATATATGTTAGAAAAATTTTTAAGATAGATCAATTTGTAAGGTGATTAGATATATATAGAAAAAAATAAATAAAATAAGACATGATATTATTTAAATAAAAGATAAAACACTAGAAAAATAATATCATAGATTATAGACAGGTTTATTACTAAATAAAAAGGCATTTTAATAATTAGAGATACCAAAATAAATAAGAAAATTTATTTTCTAACTTACATTTAGGAAAGTAATTATTAAATTTATAGTTTTAAAGAGAGGATCTATTCAAGTTAGAAAATCACAGTACTAGAACTAAAACAGATTTCATACAAAAATTAATTTGCTTTGTAAATGAAATGAAAAAAATTTCTCTCCATTTTAATTAAAACAAATATTCAAATTATTTTTTGTAAGAATAATTTAAATAAATTTTAACAAGCACTAATGAAGAAGAATTAATTAAAATCTAGAATAGTATCAAGTAACTCAAAGGCTAATAAAATTTATATCAGTAATAATTTAATATTTCTAAATAATGAAAAACTACTTTTTTTTGTGTGACTTAGTAGTTTTGTTATCATTTGTTTTAACCATTAATTATTTAGAAATCAAGTAAAAAAGAATAAGTATTTTTTATCTTAAAAGAAAAACATTTATATAAAATTTGGTTTTTAATAATGGTTATTTTAAGATTTACTTTTCACAAAGACATTTTTGATAATTTAATTAAGAATGTTTGTTCTTTAAATTTTTGTTATTAATTAATTAATATTAAATTCTTTCTATTTACCTGAAAGAAAAATAGAGTAAACAAATTTGCATTAAAAAATGAGTATAAGAGGAATTAGTGATAGAAGGTAGCTATTTGAGCAAAACTAAATGAAAAATTTTGCAGATTAAAAGATTAAAAATGATGAAATAGAAGATATCATGACCATTTCAGTAGAAAATAGATCTAAGATAAATGTAAGTTAGGACTTATAAATTCAAATTGAGCCTACTTAAAATCGGGAGCAGAGATATTTTTAAAATGAAAACGTAGATGAACAAATTGAAGTATAATTTGATAATAATTTGTCATTCTCTAGAATTCCGTTCAATTAAAGAAATGGAATGGGTAGAAGACATCTTTCTTAACTGTAGCTTGATTCTCCTAAAAATAATTCTCGTAGTTTACATAATTTAGATTCGTAAAGCTAAGTGTATAAAAAGAGTTTTAAAGGAAATCCAAAATAAATAACAGATTTAACTCCTGAAAAGAAAAGCCACTTCTTACCTGGTTCTCCTTTGATGTAAAAATTATAAGAAAATGGCCTTTTAAATGAAAAAGATAGCAAGTAAGAATCACCCTAAAGCGTTAGCAAAGATTCGCCTTTAAATAATTGTTTTGCAATGTTTAGAAAGACTAATATGATAAAGAAATTTATTTACAACCTCAAAAAGAGGACAGAAAAATAAATATTTAAAAACCTTTCAAAAAATTAATTCAAGATGATAGGTGACAAATCTGCTGATTATAGTTATTTTTAACAAAAATAATTAATTAATTTGAATGTAACAATTCATTTCCAATTGATAATTAAGAAATTATTTTTCTATTATAACAGGAATAAAAATTTGATAATAAGGTATATGAGCTATAAAAAAGTAAAAAATTATTAATGAAGAATATTTTAATTACTCTTTTTTACATTATAAGTTATTGACACATATCTGCTTAAGAGTGAAAAGATTATTTTACAACCAGTAATTCTAATTAAACTCAATTTCAGTTTAAAAACTTTTTCTTTTTGAACTAGAATTCTTTATTTAGCATCTTATGGGACATTTTGACAACAATAATCTGGATTCTAATTATCTTTTATATCCCTATATAGATTAATTTAATACAACATGAATATAGTGGTTTCGATAAGCCTAATAATTTCATTACAGTTTTTATAATACTCGAAACGCTGGTGAAAATTAATAAAGTAAATAAAAATCTTATTTCATACTAACAATTTTAATTAATTAATACCAATTTACTTAAATCAGGCTGTATTTAAGAGAGGCATGATAATTACAAATAGATAGTAAATTCTCCAAGAATACATCTCTCAAGAAGCTAAGTAATTACAATTTTTTAAAGTAATTAAGTTATCTAATCTTCTTCATTAATTTTTATTTAGGTATGATTTAATTATTTTAGTATTTCATTTTATCTCATCTACGCACTAGAATCTTATTTATCTAGACTATATACTAGAGCTTAGAATTATTAGAGTTATTAAGACATATCAAGATTTAATTTAGCTGATTGATCAAGAGCAACATTATAAAATATTTAGACAGATCTCTTAGCTATTTTTAATAGTGTTAGTGTTTATTAATCTCCAAGCTTCTATTTTTATTTTCGTTGGAGTTTTTAACTCTTAAAAAATGACTGATTAAGTAGGATCAACCAATTTGCTAGATATTTATGTTGCTGGTATCTATTGGTCTACAATTACCATGACAACCATAGGATATGGTGACATATATCCATAGAATACTAATGAAAGAATTTATGTCTGTATTGTTTGTTTGATATCTTGTGGCATATTTGGATATTCAATCAATTAAATTGGATAAATTGTGAGTGAAATTCAAGAAAAATCAGAAACCTTCAACCAAAAAATAAATGTAAACTAAAAATTATTTAATGATTATTATTAAAAAATATACATATAATTAGGCGCTGAATAAACTGATGAAATCAAGAAATATAAATAAAAGCTTAATGTTTTAAGTGATTAAGTATCATGAATATAGACATTTCGAAGAAGAAAATATAGAAGAGGAAGGTATTTCACTAGTTAATGAACTACCCAAATCCATGAAAGATAGAGTAACATATGAAATGAACCATAAAATCTTGTATCAATAAAAGATGTTCTTATTGAATTTCTCAAAGCTTTTCCTTGACTCCCTATCATTAAGAGTTAAGTAAATTAAGGTTGGCCCGGAAACAGACATTTATAAACCAGAAGATTTAGATCTAAGAGTTTACTTCATTTAAAGAGGAAATATTGAGCTTACTTTTAATCAAAACGATAAGATTAAAAATTTTGGAAATTTGAAAGTATAATTTCTTAATTAATTTCAACTTTTCTTACTCTTCTTAATTTTTTAACTTACTCCCACAAATTTTAAATTTTTTTGTATTTTTTGGATGAGAATTGAGTTATTTGGAACAAGATAAAAATGAATAAAAATAGCAAAATAAACTCTTACAAAATTATTTTAAAAATTATTTTTTAAAAATTTTAATTAGGAAGGTGATATGTTTGGTGAAATTGAATTTTTCAGCTCATCTAGAAGAAGATTTGGGGCAAAATCTACTTCTGTAGTACACCTCTTGTATTTAGATTATGAAGATTTCAATTAATGTCTTTAATCTTTAGATAAAGATATTGTAAATTATATTATGAATATTTCTATTTATAAGTTTTAACAAAATTATAACAGGAAAGCTTTAATATGATTAAAGACAAGCTTTTAATGGAAAATGATCTGCTTCCTTTAGATAAAAAGTGTGAAAGTTGTGGAAAATTTAGTCATTTATTTTTAGAATGCAATCATTTGTAATATAAACCTAATTTAGATAAACTAGTCTATGAAATAAATAAAAAAATACCATAAATCAGAGAAGAATTTTTAGGAAGGAAAAGATTTAGATCAGCAAATGCTGTAGCTGGAATGAATTAATTTATGTCTTTGATTAACATGATTTAATAGGATGGAACTGTTGCAAGCAATTAAGGAAAAGAAAAAATTGAAGATAAAAATACATTTAATCAAATCTAAAGAGAATATAGTATTGAAGATGAAATAAATGAGTAAAACATTTAAATAAAATTTAATTTAAATTATTCATAATTATTCATTATTAATTTCAAACATATTTTTTAAAATAATTTTTGCTTTATAAAAATTCATTTCTTTCAATAATTTATTGATTATTATTTTAATATCATATAAATACCATATGCGTTGATTAATTAAGAAGTCAGTCATAAAGGGCTCTCAAAATTTACTTTAAAAAAAGTAGAAGTTTTAACTGAGCAAAAATAAAATTTTTAATTTTTTGAAGAAGTTAATTTATGTTATGTGATCAAATAATTAATTTTTTTATGATTAAAACTTATTTTAAAGATGAATTTTTTATTAAAAAAATAAAATAAATTTTTATTAAAATTCTAGATTTAATGATATGACTTCTTCTCATGGTTCATTAAACTAAAAGAAAAAATCTTTAGTGTTTGATAAAGATGTTGGGATATTAAATAAATAGTCAACAAGGAAGACAAATAAAATGAAAAGACTTTCTTTAGTAAAAATAAATGAAAGAATTAATTTTACAGAAGAAAATAAAAATCTTATTTATAATGATGATAAAACAATAGGAGGAATAATTTCTTAAAAATTGAATTCAGATTTGTAATAGATGCCATAAATTCAAGGCAATAATGAAAATAATTATATTTAACTAATTGTTAGCAATGGAAGCTATTCTAATATACCTAGTAATTAAAATTTACCTTCTCCAAGACTTTCTTCTCTTTCATAAACACTTGAAAATTAGAGTGTTAAATCAAAAAAAATAAAGAATGGGATTGAGTAAAGAGTTATTAAATTTTAAGATCATGAGGTTTAAGGATTTGATAACAACAAGTAATTAAACTAAAACTCAAACAAATATAGTAAGTTATAAACTAGTAACTTAGAAACAGATAACGAATTGTATAAATTAGATCATCCTTATAAAAAGCAAGAACCCCTGTGGTTTTTAAGTTTTGATACAATGAAAATGTTTAAAATTTACTTTCCCCATAATAATTATGATAAAGTGCTACATAAATTAAACTAAAAAGTGAATGCAAAAAGGAAACAAAATTTACCTTCAAAGTCAACTAAAAACAAGGTTTCTTTATTTAATTTAGAGATGAGAATAAATTCTACTAAAAATTGCTGACTAAGAAGTTGAAAAGAAACATCAACTTTAATTGAAAGGGAAGTGTCAAAATTGATAAATTTTTAAAATAAAATTAAGTTAGTGTAACATTTAAGGTAAATGTAGTTAACCTAAAATAAATTGAAGTATTTTGTAATAATGAGTATCTTAAAAATTTGGTTTTATTAAGAGATTAATATTTCTTTTTTGACTTTATTAAAAATTAGTTTATAAAACTATTTTAATAAAATAAAAATTATTGTTTAGAAAGTATCAAGCATATTTAGAGCATAAATTGTTTTCAATAATTTTATTGATATAATTATCTTTTGCTTAGATTCCTAAAAAGAATGTATATTGTATAAATATTATTAGTTAACATATCTTCTTTTTAATCAATAAAATATTTTTTAAAATATATTACTGTAAACTGTATAACTGTATGTAGCCGAATAGGCAGTACCTTAGGGTACTATACATATATATATATATATATATATATAAATAATTTAATTCAAAAAATAACAAAAATAAATTAAAAATGCAAAACATCATTTCTGTGTTGATTTTTTAGTAATAGAAAAAAATTAAAATGAATGCAGCCTTTACTCTAATAGCAATAGTAATCTAAGATATTCTGATTCCTGGTAGATTATTAATAGGATTTAAAGAAAAAGATAGTAATATCCTTACTTTTTTAGAATTTAAAAATATCTTAACTCCTTTTATATAAGAAATTACACATTTAAATGAAATTTAAAAGATATTAACAAATAAATTGCTCTTAATTTAACATAAAATTTAATAAGAAAGTGATAAAAATGAAGATTTTAATGGAAAATTTTCAAAATTTAGTTATGAATATGAAGAGGATGAAGACTACCAAATGAATTTGTTTAAAGAAAAAAAAATGAATTCTTTTTAAGAGCAAGGAATGGATTTTTAAGAAAAATATCCTTAATATTATAATAACATAAATTTATTGTAGAAAATCATTGATTATTATCAAATCTTACTCCTTTAACTTAAAATTAATGAAGGAAATATTTGTATTTAATTCAAAAATCCTCTCTGTATAAATCTAAAAGATTTTAAAAAAATCTAATTTGAATATTATTTTCTTGATTTAAAAGCAATTCATTGTTAAGCTATAGATAAACAATTAGATATAAAGAAAAATAAAGTAAAAATATAGATTAAGAAAAATTAAAATTTGAAGTTAAATGGTTAGAATTGTTTTATTACATTTAATCTTTTTATGGATGTGTACAAGATTATTGCTTTGATATGGTTTATTTAAAAAAAGTTGAATAATAATTGATTATACCTAATATTTAAACAAATTATCTCCATTTAATTTTACTGGAAGATTATCTTAATATATCAACATTGCAGATAATGTTTACATAAACATTAGAACATAATTAAAGATGTAAGATAATAATAGATCATAGGTTTACTTCTCTTCGATAATTCGAAATAAAACTAAATGTAATAGAAATACCAAGTTTACTGAAAAATGTTAGATGTTTTATGAGAACTAATATTTAAGCAGAATAAAGTTTAGAAGATTAGTACATTCTCATGTTAACTTATTTTTAAAAAAATTAAATACATCAATTTTTATAATTTAATTCTTCTTTTTTTATATCAGATTTCTTAGATTTAGGATATGCTTTATGTTGAGTTTTAAATATTTCTTTTAATAATATTCTATAATTTTCAAAATCAGTTTTCAAATATATTTTACTATCATTTTTATCTACAATCCCTTTTATTTTTTGAAAAAAACTAGATTAAAATTTAACAGTGATATGACAGGGTAACAAATCAAAAGACTAGGGGTATCTAAAGATACACATCATCTTGAAAATCCCCCCGCCCCCCCAATATTAAGCAAAAGATCTTCCGATCTCACCCACCTGAGTTGCTTTGCTCTTCTATTTAGGAATATTAAGTGCATCCAGTTCACAAATTTAATTTTTTAGCAAGAACTAAAGTTATTTTTAGATTTTTAAATCAATAGTAGATATGTGACTGAATTGCTTTTAGAAAATTAATGTTATAAAAAATATAAACAGAAAGTTTGCTAAAAAGCACATAAAAATTCTCAATGCTTTGATCCCTCTTCTCTCCTTATATTTCTTAAACAATAAAAACTTTATTCCCTTCAAATTTGTATTTAGCGAATTCTAGATTATTGGGAATGACTTCCTATGATAATTAACCTCAATAAAAATTTATGTTTTTGTTAATTCTTTTTAATTATAATTTTTAAAAGTATTAATGTGTATTATTTATAATTTTTATAGACAATTATTTACTGATTGATATTTTTTTGGATTATGGATTGGTGTTCTTGAGTAAATATTTTTTTAAATTTAATTCTGAATTTTTAATTAAAAAAAGAAATGAAAGGTAAATTAAACAATGAGTATAAGAGGTATTTGTGATAGAAGATAGCTGTTTGAGATAAATAAAATGAAATATTTTGCAGATTAAAAGATTAAAAATGATGAAACTGAGGAGGTTATGAGTGTGTCTTTGATGGATAATAGCTCAATAATTAACATAAGCTAAGAGTTAAGATTTTAGTTAGAGGCAAGTTATAAGCAGTAGTAGTAATTATAATTAGCAAAAATCGAAAACATAAATGAGCATTTATCAGTTTAAACAGATAATTTATCTTTCACAAATATATTACTAAACTAAGCAAATCTGATAAGTAGGAAACATTTTTCATAGATTTCTATTGGCACTCCAAATAATCATTGCAGAAGTTTTCATAATCTAGATTCTTAATGCTAAGTTTATAGGAAAAGTAATATCTAAAATAGCAAGCTAATCAATGATAGCAGCCCTGAAAAGAAAAATCATTTTCTTATAGCCTCTCCTTTAATTTAAAAATTGCAAGAAAGCAGCATTATAAATGAAAAGGATTTAGACTCTCCTTCAAGCATAAAAAGTTAAGTTAACTTAAATAGTTGCTTTGTGATGTTTAGGAAGACTAATATGATCAAAAAATTTATTGAAAACCTCAAAAGGAGGACAGAAAAGTATATTTTTAAATTCTTAACAAGACATCAGTTCTAAGTGATAGATGATAAATCTACAGATTACAATTATTATAAATAAAAACAACTAGTTGTGACAAAGGTAATTTAGAAATACTTAAAAAATTAACATAAATATTCTTTCATTAATTTAATAGGAGGAAAATTTTGATAGCAAGATTTATATGTCATACAATAGTAAAAAATGTCATCTTTTTTTGGAATTTATTTACATTATTTTACATTAATAGTGGTTGACGTTTATCTGTTAAAGAGCGAAAAGATCATTTTACAACCAGTAATTCTAAATAAATAGAAAAAATAGATTTATATACTTCCTTATTAAAAAAGAATTCTTTGTTTAGTATCATATGGGATGTTTTGACAACAATTATTTGGATTCTAATTATCTTTTACATTCCAATATAAATTAATTTAATAGAAAACAATTATTAAACATTCGACAAACCAAATAATTTCATTAAAGTTTTTATAATACTGGAAACGCTTGTAAAAATTAATAAAGTAACCAGATTTTTTTAAAAACAATAATCTTTAATAATTTAAAATTAACTTACACAAGGGTCTGTTTAAAAGAGGAATGATAATTACAACCGACAATAGATTCTCTAAGAATATATCTCATAAGAAGCAAAGTAATCACTTTTTCAAAATAATTAAAAGCCCTAATAATTTTAAATAGATACAATTTAATTATTTTAATATTTCATTTTATATCATCTATTCACATAAGCCTAATTTATCTTGACTATATTATTGAGCTAAGGATTATTAGGGTTATTAAGACATATTAAGATTTAATTTAGTAGATCGATCAAGAGCAGCATTATAAAATATTTAGAGAGATCTCTTAGTTATTTTTAATTATGTTAGTATTTATTAATCTCCAAGCATCCATTTTTATTTTCATAGGTGTTTTTACTCTTAAAAAATGTCTGATTAATTAGGATCTACCAATTTGCTTGATATTTATGTAGCTGGTATCTACTAGTCAACAATTACCATGATAACCATAGGATAAGGAGATATATATCCATAGACCACTAAAGAAAGAAAATTTGTTTGTATTGTCTCTTTGATATCGTCTGGCATATTTTGATATTCAATCAATTAAATTGGATAAATTGTAAGTGAGATACAAGAAAAATCAGAAAGTTTTAATCAAAAAATAAATGTAAATTAAAGTTATTTAATAACAAGTACTAGAAAAATTCCATTAAAAATAGGCACTGAATAAACTAATGAAATCAAGAAATATTAATAAAAGCTTAATATTTTAAGTGATTAAGTATCATGAGTACAGACAATTCGAAGATGAAAATATTGAAGAAGAAGGTATTTCGCTTATTAATTAGCTTCCAAAATCCATGAAAGAAAGAGTGACATATGAAATGAACCATAAAATCTTGTATTAGTAAAAGATGTTCTTATTGAATTTTTCAAAGCCTTTCCTTGACTCCTTATCATTAAGAGTTAAGCAAATTAAGGTTGGTCCAGAAACTGATATTTATAAGCCAGACGATTTAGATCTAAAAATTTATTTCATTTTTTGAGGAAATATAGAGCTTATTTTTAATTAAAATGACAAAACTAAGAACTTTGGAAACTTGAAAGTAAAAGCAAAATTTAGATTTTGATTATCTTTTTACACTTTTGTTTGTGGATTATTTTTGCTTGATAAATTTTTTAGATCTGATTCTACTCAATTAATTTTTCTACCTCCTTAAATTTCATTTAATTTTTGCAATATTGATCATTGCATTATAATTAATATTTTATTCAATCTTTATATCTTTAGCAAATATCCAAAGATGAAACAACATAATCATTTAAATCCTATTTAGTGGCTCATTTGATTCTATTAAAATATTTTATTTATTATTTTAAATAGGAAAGAGATATGTTTGGAGAAATACAATTTTTTAGCAAATCAAGAAGAAAGTGTGGAGCTAAATCAACCTCTGTTGTGCATCTTTTATATCTTGAATTTGAAGAGTTATGATTATAATTTTTTGATGGAGATTTAGTAATAGATTACAGCAAATTTCATACTAATTGTTATATATTTAAAAAATAGGAGAGCTTTAATATGATTAGGGATAAACTTTTAATGGAAAATGACTTACTTCCTTCCATTAGATAAAAATGCGAAAGTTGTGGAAAATTTAGTCATTAATTTTTAGAATGCAACCATTTACAATATAAACCTAATTTGGATAAATTAGTTCATCAAATAAATAAAACAATACCACAAAAAAGAGAGGAATATAAAGATAGGGAAAAAATAAGAATGTTAAATGCTGTTGCAGCAATGAATTAATTTAAATCTTTGATTAATTTTATTTAACAAAATCAACCTCATTAAGCAGCCTAGCATTAGATAAACCAGAAGATAAAAATACCCTTAATAATATCTAAAGAGATTACAGTTTTGAAGATGAAGAAAAAGAGTAAAAATTTATTATAAAATAAAACTTTGTTTAATTTAAATAATAAAATATATTATACAGTAGATTCTCGATTATTAGCACACAAATAAACTAAGACAGTTTTTACTTTGAATTTATTAAAACCTAAACTTCCATTTTTGAACTGGGAGTGTGGGTTAAGATAAAATATGAGAATCTACAGTATATTTATTTTTAAGTAATATACCTATATTAATATGATCTTTCAGGTGTGTGAATTAATCTGACTAACTCAAATATTTTAATTAACGAATTTAGAGTAAATGATATGGTTACTTCACTTGAGTCATTAAATTAAAAGAGAAAATCTTCATTATTTGATAAAGATGTTGTAAAATAAAATAAGTAATATCCTAAAAAGATAAATAAGATGAAATTACTTTCAGTAATAAAGATGAATGAAAGAATTAATTAAATAGAAGAAAATAAAAATCTTATTTAGGTAGAAGAAAAAATAATGGAAAGAGGTATAATTACGCAAAAATTAAACTAAGATATGTAACAGATGCTGCCAACTTAAAATCAAGTCAATAACGAAAATAATTTAAATTAGCTGACTTTAAATAAAGGAAGTAATCCTAACCTACCTAGTAATTCTAATTTACCTTCTCCGAGACTCTCTTCTCTTTCTTAGACTCTTGAAAATTAGAGTATAAAATCAAAAAAAGCTAAGAATGGTATTGAGCAGAGAGTAATTAAATTTTAGAATTAGACTCAAGATTACGAATATTAGAGTACGTTTAATGAGCTCTACAATAACTAACCAAATCAAAATCAAAATTTAAATAAAAAGAGCAAGTTATTAACAAGTAACACAGAAACGGAAATAGAATTATTTAAATAAGATCTACAAAATAAAAAGCAGGAAACTCTTTTGTTTTTGAACTATAATGAGATGAAAAGCTTTAAAATATATTTTCCTCACAACAATTATAAAAGAGTTATTAACAAATTGAACTAAAAAGTAGATTTAAGAAGAAAATACAATTTGCACTAGAAGACTGTTAAAAATAAGGTTTCTTTATTTAATTTAGAGCAAAGAAAAAACTCAGCTAAGAGCTAAAAAATAAATAAATAAGTTAAATATTCAAAGATTTTCATATTTTTTAAGGTTAAAAATGTTTAGGATTTAGTAAGAATTTTCAAAAATAAGTTTTTCTTACTTAAAAATAGAGAATGAAGAAAAGGATATTTGCTAATAATAAATAAAGAGTCGCTTCAAATAAAAAAGGGGTATTTTTATTAAAGAAAGTAAATAATAATAATTGATTGTCTGTCTATTTTTGTTTTTTTAATAAATTATTTATTTTTGTATAAAAAAATAATCCAAAATGATTAAAAAAGTGTATGGACGGATGCTTTCTAATTACCATAATAATCATTTTGTCTATTTTTAGTGTATAATTATTATTCAAAATTGTTTGCTAAAATAATCAAAATTTATTGCTTTAGAGATATTATTTATAGTCTTGAAAGTAATTTGTAATAAAAAGATTAAATAGTAAACAAAGATTTAAATTGGATTTGGAATTGATCATCAAAATTTAAAAAAAGAACCAAAATCATAAGATTGCTTGAATGTTTAATTTTTGTCTTTTTTTTTGAATAGAAGTATTTCTACTATGATATAAATTACTTGATAATTAAATAAATAACTTTATTTGGATTCAAGAATTGCGATAATGAAATTTCTTTATGTTTTTAACCTTGAAAATATACTTTTTATTGGATATTAATACTATTTGAAAATTAATTATCAGCATTAAGAATAAAAGATTACAATTAATTTATAAGCAATTTATTTAATCAATCAATATTTCATACATTCATTCAATAGATCAAGTAAATATATAATTTTTAGTAACATTACTTTCAAAGTATGGATGAAGGTGGAGCCTTGAAAAGAAGGGGTCTATTAGATGAGAATTCTATGGAGGTATTCAATATGAGGAAGAAGGATATTTCCAATGATTTTAGTGTGAGTGGCGATATAACTAGAAATAATTCGTAAATGCATAATTAAATCAACGAAATAACAATTTATAATGTTTTAGATGAGTAACTAAAGCATCACTCTTATTAGGTTTATCCATAAGAGCAAACATTTCATGCTTAAAGTTAAATATAGGATATTTTGTAGCCATCTATAGATTTAAATGAATAGAGAATTTAATAAAAATCTCTTTCTTCTTTCCAGCAGCCACAAAAAAACTATGTTAGTGAGCTTTCTGCGCCACTAAAAAAACAAGTCTCACCTTAGCAAAGCTGTGAGTCAATGCCACATATAAATGGGGATATAACTACTTCAAAGAATGAATTTTTAAAGAATAAAAATTATAAAGCTCCAAGCTCAAAGTTAAAGGTGGTTTAAGATGAAAAATCAAATTTAAATTTGAATGAGTAAAAGTAGGACAAAAAAACATCTATTTTATATATAGAAAAACTTTAAGTTGACCTAAAAAGAGATATTAACAATATAAAAAGAAAGAGTGTTAGGAACGACTAGCTCTTTCTCTTCTAAAAGACAAATCTTGTTAAGAAATTTATAACAACTCTACTATCTAAAACAGAGAGATATTTATTCAAAAATTTAAACAGGCATCAAGTAAAGATCATAGATGATCAATCCTGTAATTACGATTACTTCATAGCCTAAAAGATGATAAAAAGTGAGGTAAACACTACCTTATCAAAACAAAGCTTAATCGCTCTAATTTATTCAAATATCAAATCTAAAATTTCAAAAATACAATAACAAACCTGAATTAATTTTATCAAACATTTGTTTTTTTTCACTCTATTTTCTTGCATAAATAAAGCCACCAATTTTGAAAGAAACATAGTACTTCTTTTTTCATATTTTTAAGAGAAAAAGAGGAGTTTTTGCTTCTTAATGAATTGTTCTCTGGAAGTTCTATCAATTGCCTTATAGAAATTCTTTGAGGATTCTTAATATAAATTAAAGCTTACTTTTTATTAAAGAGCAATTTTGCACTTTGATTAATAATTTTTTACTAGTAAAATCTAATAAAAATAACATACTCTATATATTCAAAGAAATTCCTACTTTTTATCATTTATTGGCATCAATCATAATAGTTAACTTAAATCTCTTACAGATAATTCCATTCAGTTTTCTGATAAGAGCTCACTTAAAATACAATTTTGGATTTGATTTTTTAGATTGATTTTGCTGACTTAAATTAATTTCATGATTTAACTGAAAATAGGAACAATCAATAGGGAAGATTGTCAAGAAATCATTTTAAGGTAAATATATTTGCTCAAAAAGAGTATCTTAATTAATTGAAATTATATAAATTATTTAGGTATGATTTTGTCTCTTCTAAAAAGCGAAAGATTAATTATCTAACCTGTAATAAATTTAATTAAGTAAGGAGTTCTTCTTTGTCTATATTAATTTCTTATTATCTATCAAATAGGAATCTATCGTATCTTTGGTTTGGGAGCTTTTAAATATATTTATTTCCTTATTCTTAATATTTACTATTCCCTATTTTGTTAACTTTCCCAATTCATTTTCTTAACATCAATTTGGCCTTGCTGGTATAACCCTAGCAACTTTAATCTTAGATATCCTAATCAAAATCAATAAAGTAAACCGTTTTTTAATTATTCATAGTAGAAATTATATTTTAAAAAAAAATCTATTTCAAGGCTATCTATAAAAGAGGAATGATTATTGTAATGCGGCATTAAATTGTCAAAAGCTACTTAAAAAAAGAAGCTCTGTAACAAATTTAGTTTTTCACTAAAATTTAAATTTATTTTAATAAAAAATATCTAGATTTGATTTCACAATATTAATAATCTATAGTATATCCTTAATTTCAGATGATTTGGATTACTTCTAATATGTCATCATATTGAGAATCTTTTAAGTTATAAGAACATTGAAAGGTCTATTTGAAAAATATGATTAAGAATGTAAATATTCTATCCTTGTTAAAATATTCATCCTTGTAATTATCATTCTCTCTTTTGGAAACATCCAAGGATCTATTTTCGTTGACATAGCCTTGAGAAAATCTAAATCAGGGGTAAGAACATGGCTTGATTTAATACCTTCAATTTAATCTGAAAGTGGGAAATATATTGCTGGTTTATATTGGTCTACAATTACTATGGCAACAATAGGCTATGGTGATATCCATCCTGTCAATACTGAAGAAATGATATATGCTTCAGCAGTTAGTCTTATTTCATGTGGTATATTTGGTTATGCTATCAGTTAAATAGGTGAAATAGTTGCTGCAATCCAAGAAAGAAAAGAAACCTTCAAGAAAAGAATGTTGGTAACTAACTAATAATTTAATCTCTTAATTTTAGATATTTTTATTGGATTTTATATTCATAATCTAACTAAAAAAAGTTAGCTAGTATTTATCTCAAAATAGCCTTATTTACTATTTCATTAATTATTAATATAATATACTGGCCAATATTTTATTATGCATCTAAAAAGAAGAAAAAAATGAAAAAATAATTATTCTTATAATTATTATCATTCATTTTATTATTATTTGAATAAATATTTCTCAAGGCAAATATTTTTAGTAAAAAAAAAATTTTAGGAGTGGCTTTTGGAAAGAAAAGAAATCATTAGACATTCTTTAAACCTATTAAAAGCAATTATTCCATACATTTTTATTAAAAATAAAAGAAATTATTTGATATTTTTACAATCAAATAAATTTGATATTTTTCAAAATAAATAAATCTAAATAAGATAAAAACTTTCTTGATTTATAATTTAGTTCTTTCAACATTTAAAAAAAATATACTCCACAAAGGTTTTATAAATAGCGAGAGTCACATTCATAACAAAAAAATATCTTTCAATATTATTAATTTTTTTTAAATTATTATTCATTAAAACATTAAAATTAATGAATCTTAGAAAAACTACCTTTTATTAATTTAATATGTTTAAAAGATAATTTTTAAATGTCCTCAATTTAAAATTGAAGATATTTTTAAAATAAAAAATCAAGATATGATAAAATTTATTATTTTGTTGAATTAAATAATAGATTCTGAATAGATCGATGAATCAAAGATAGCTGAATAAAAAACTTCAACATTAAGTTAGAAATTATTTTGAGTACTTGCATAAAGAAGAAAGTAATGATGAAGAAGATTCATAGTAAATGATTAATAATCTTCCTAGTTCAATGAGAGAAGCTATAACTTATGATATGAACCATAAACTTTTATATGAATAAAAAATATTTTCACTTAACTTTTCAAAATAGTTCTTGGATAAGCTTTCTCTTTGTATGAAATAGATAAAAATAGGCCCAGAAATATCTCTATTTGAATAGGATTAAGTTGATTAGAAACTTTATTTCATTCTTAAGGGTACAGTAGATATGTTTATTACTATGAACAATAAAAATTAGTCATGCAAAATCTTAAAAGTACATCATTTTTTTCAATGTCAACAAAAATAATAAAAATTACTTTAATTTAATAGAGAGGAGATTTAATTGGAGAAACAGAGTTTTTCAGCTAGTCTTACAGAAGATTTGGTGCTAAGACATAAAATGTAGTTAAACTCATGGTTCTAGACTTTAAAGACTTTCAAAAATGCATTAAGAACTTCCAAGAAGATTTTGTAAAATTTTATTTGAATTCTCAAATAAACTTTAAAATATTTGTGGATACATCTAGAGTGTGTTACATCAGAATTCGCTAAAAAATTTTTATAAAACCAAGAAATAATTATTAATGACTTCTACTACTTTTCTTTAAAATACAAAGCCTATCTCCTTTTAATTTTCAAATTTTTATTAAAGAAAGCATCATAAAATTTTTTAAAAAATAATTTTTGGGTATATTTTAAATTAGAATCATTAATCAACACAATTCTATTTAATAATTTAGTCTAATGATTTTTTTATACATTTTTAATTCATATTCAATTAGAAAAATCTGATTTCTAAATCCAAAAAACAATTTTAGAAGCTTATTTAATGATATAATTTAACAATAAAATGACCATGATATTTTAAATTTATTTTTAATGAAATTATTTGGGGAAATTAATTAATTTTTTGTGAATTATTAATAGGAGAAATACAATTAGATAAAAGATAAAGTAGCAATATATAGAGATTATACTAATTTAGATAGGAGATGTCAAAGTTGTGGAAAATTCAGTCATTAATTTACAAATTGCCCTAGTTTATAATTTGTTCCGAACTATAATAAGATAGTTTATAAATTAAATCACACTGAGAATCAGGAAAGATAATTTTAAAAAAGAAACAAAATTAAAAAGAGCAACTCACTTAAAATTTAAAAGAGTGTGAAGTTTCATGTAGAGAGTTATCAAAAAAACAACAATATAAAATAAATATATCATGATGATACAGGTCTAGATTCATAACTATCTGAAGAGGAATACATTTAGTAATAAACTGAGGGATTAGCACTTATGTAGCAAGATGATGGATCTGAATAATCAGCTTCGTAATTTTAATTGTATTGCACTAAATGAATTATTTATCTCTTTTTAAATTTAAATAGAATGTAAAATAGAAAGAAAGCATTCACTTAAATAGAAATTGATTTGAAACGAAAAAAAGAAAGACACAACACTAAAAAATCTACTTTTCATAAAGAAGTTACTGAGCTAAAAAATAATTAAAATAATTATGATAAAATGTTATCAATTGATGATAAACTGGCGGCAGAAACAAGACCAAGATAAAAATCATAATTGGCATAAGAAATGGATGATAAAGATTAAAATTATCAATTAAAATACATAAACCCTTAGAATCTTTAAACTCAATATTTAATACCAGCTAATTAGCAGGTTGTTTAACTAACAACATAGGCTGGATATTCATTGACAAATATTTAAAGGTAGAGCTCTTTTGGGTAAGGATCTAATTATAATATTTAAAACAGCTTTACCATAGATCCTCAACCAAATTAAATCAAATAGATTTTCTAGTTAACAAATTATGCCAATTCTCAAACTTATATTCCAATGCCAAATGATTTGAATCTTAAATTAGACAGTGGAGATAATCCAAATAGTAAATATGACAAATAACCAACAAATGTAAGCAGCAAGAGTCATTTCTAACAAGGAAATCCTACTAATTAATTCTATCAATAACAAACCTACAACCCAAAAGTAATAAATAACATTTTACTGCAACAGTAAAGCCAAATTTACCCAATACTTAATTTTGATGTGCTTAAAAATTATAAATTTTACTTTCCTCATAACAACTTCTCAAAAATAATAAAAACTCTAAAATCAATAAAATCACAGTAAATCACTATGAACAAAAACAAAGTAAAAAAGAAAAAAATATAAACTCATAATAGTAGTGGAAGAAATCCAGCAAAGACTCTATCAGTAAATAGATCCAAGTAAGATTTATCTGTTTAAAGTCCTTCAAATAATAAAATAGCAACTCCTTAAAATTTTCTTTCTTCATCTCCTCCTCCTAACCAAATTTAATGAATAAAATAATAATATAATTAATTAGCTATTAAGTTAATCCAAATTATAAATTTAACTTATTTAATAAACTAATTTATATTTATACCTTTTACAAATATTTTATGTCACATACATATTCACTCCTTTTTATATTTTATTCTAAATTTACTCATTAAATTGATCTTCCTAAATTTTTATTAATTTTTCACTTAGTTTAATAAAACAAAAAAATTGGTTTAATAATCAAAGAATAAAATTTTTTTTTTTTGGATATTGAGTGAATCACATTATGAGTATGAATTAATTAAACAGAAATAAATTCTAATTTTAATATGAATAAGATAAAGAATAATCTAAAAAATAATAAAAAATTTTTTGCTTTTTTTAGTAATTATTTTTAATTTTTTGGCTATAATAAAAGAGAAGTATTGATCTGATCCACCTCATCATTAGGTATTAAAATTTTATGGTGAAAGCGAATTTTAATTTGGTATTATTTCTTTAAAAAAATCAACAATTCAAGGTCAAAATTGAGAAATTTAAGAGAGTACTCCTGTAGAACTTTAAATTTGAATTCTAAATTGATAACTTATGAATCAGTAAATTTTTTGAAAAAAATAATATTTAATGTAAAATATTTCATTTTTGAATGAAATTATATTTTTCAATTTAGAAAATAAAATTTTAACAAAAAATTTAAGAAAAAATTAAAATTTTCTCTCTTTTATGATAATTAGATTAAAGATTAATCCCTATATTAATATTTAGATTTTTTAATCTTTTTGGAGCAAATGAAAATTTTTTTACTTTTTCATTCATTCATTATGATTTAGTGTGAAAATTGTATTATGTCAAGATTCTCCATTTCAGCTAATTCTGAGTTTGTGAAATATGAAGGTGAATCTACCATGAAGTAAACCATTATTAGGGATTGTTAAAGTAGGGTAACGACTATGAATGTCGCTTTCAGCTTTAGAGATAGAGAGAGAACATGCAATGGTAAAAAATGATTTTGTAAGATTAGACTATACATTTGACAAGGCTTGATTTTGAGAATAGTAAGAAGCTCTTGAGCACCATATTCACCTTTGGTGAATCCATTTGGAGCGACATCTTAACATGTCGTATTTAGCTCAGTCAATCATGGCTCTTTTATGAAGGCTTATTTTATCATAGAGGAAAGTATAATAATCAACAGCGCAGATGAAGTTAAAGGTGCCAACTCCTAATTTAGCATAACTAATGACATTTTAGGTTAATAATTTCACTGATAGGTTAGGTAAGGTATGTAGTATTCTTTTGTATGATAAAAAAAATTATTAGATAAGACACTTATTTTACTTTTTTTATTTAGAAAATCAAATTTAGTGAATCTTTTTTTAGATTTAAACACTCAATAATTATTGTTTTTTTTCCTAAAATTTTGTGAGAAAAAGTTTATCTAATATATTAATTATTATTAATTAATTCATATTCAATTTATTATCTAAACAAATTTTCAAAGAAAAAAATAAATGTTAATATAGGATAAAAAATGTTTTAAAAATCTCAGT
The DNA here is from genome assembly GCA_000231825.2 of Tetrahymena elliotti 4EA. Lineage (NCBI taxonomy): Eukaryota > Ciliophora > Oligohymenophorea > Hymenostomatida > Tetrahymenidae > Tetrahymena > Tetrahymena elliotti. Next base: position 146,045 of record JH720316.1, on the reverse strand, counting down.
GATGTATGGACTTTCAATTTCTTTATAGATACAAATATATTTTAATTTTTATCTATTTAAAGTTTCTAAGCTCTGATTTAACTTCTCACTTAAATCTCATATTGATTTGGTGTAAAATCCTTTTAAAAATAATCAAATTCATAAACTTTAACTTTGTAGCATTATTTGATAAACAGCAACTTTAATTTTGGAAGAACTAAAAATTTTGGATTAATTTAATTCAAATTTTGATGTTTTTCTCATTCTTTTAAATTTTTCTTTTTTTCAATACCGATTTTGATCATTCATTTTAAAAGAAAAAATAATATTGGTGATATTGATGGATATAAATTAGGATCTGGCCTATCAGAATGCTCTGATCTCTAAATTTTGGATCTTGACCTAAAGTAAAAATCACATTTAGATATTAATTATGTATTTTTAATAGAATAAATAAAGGCTTTTATTTATGAGACTAGTAGACAGAGGTCTAATTTGGGTAAGTTTACTTGATATTTGTTTGGCTCATTCATTTATTTTTATTTGTTCTTCTTAGATTTCATTCAAATTTTTATGTTTTTCTCATTTTTTTTAATATATCTTTTTATCTTTTTTAAAAGAAACAATAAGATTGGTAAAATGGGCTCAGAAAGATTAGGATATGGTTTAGCATAATGCTCACATCTAGAAATTTTGAAACTTCACATCTTGTAAAAATAGTGTTTAAATACTAGTTATAGATTTTTTAATGAATGAATCTAGATTTTTATATATTAGTTACTGACTGATAAATTTGGGTTTGATGACTTGATATTTGTTTTTCCCATTTATTTATTTATACTTGCTTTTCTTAGATTGAATTCAAATTTTTATGTTTTCTCATTCTTTTTTCTTTCTTTTTCCAATATTTATTTTTATAATTTTTTCAAAGTGAGAATAAACTTGGCGATTTGGGCATAAAAGGGTTAGGATATGGCTTAGCAAAATGCAAAAATCTCAAAAATTTGATGCTTTTACTAGAGTAAAAATAGTGTTTCAATATGAATTATGAACTTTGAATTGAATGAATAAAGACTTTAATTTATGAGCAACTGACAGAATAATTTGCTTTTATAAACTTTATATTTGTTTGGCTAGGTTGCTCATTCATTAATTTTATTTATATTTCATTTAATTCAAATTTTTATGTTTTTATCACTCTTTTAAATATTTCTTTTTATCTTTTTTTAAAGGAAAAATAACATCGGTGATTTGGGTACATTAGAATTAGGGTTTGGCTTAGCAAAATGCTCTAATCTCAAAAATTTGACACTTTTATTAGAGTAAAAATAGTGCTTCAATATTAATTATATAGTTTTGAAAGAATAAATAAAAACTTAACTTATGAATGACTAATTTGGGTTTGATTACTTGATATTTGTTTTGCTCATTCATTAATTTTGATGTGCTTTATGAGATTTTATTTCAAATTTTTAAGTTTTTCTAATTCTTTTAATTATTTCTTTGTTCAATATTTATTTAATAACTATTTAAAAAGTTAAAATAGTATAGGTGAAATTGGCTCATAAGGATTAATTTCTGGCTTAGCTTAATGCTCTAAGCTGTAAATTTTGAAACTTCACCTCTAGTAAAAATAGCGTTTCAATTCTAGTTATGTATTTTTTAATGAATGAACACTTGAATTTATGAGTGATTGTCTAATTTTGGTTTCATTACTTGTTATTTATTAGACATTCATTAATTTTTATTTGTTCTTCAAATTTAATTCAAATTTTTATGTTTTCCTAATTCCTTTAACTATGCCTTTTTCAATTTTTTTAATAATTTTATAAAAGTGACAATAATATTGGTAGAATAGACCCATAAAGATTAGGCTCTGATTTAGCAAAATGCTTTAATCTCTAGAATTTGACTCTTTTCTTTGAGTAAAGATAATGTTTCAATATTATGTATTTTTGAATAAATATATAAAAACTTTAATTGATAAGCTACTTTCAGATTTTTTTACTTGATTAATTGGCTCGTTCATCTTCTGTTTTTATTTGTTTTCTTAGATTTAATCCAAATTTATAAGTTTTTCTGATCCTTTTAAATAATTTTTTTAATAATTTTTTAAAAGGATTAATGGCTATAAAATAATAGACCCATAATAATTAGGATCTGGGTTAGCAAAATGCTCTAATCTCTAAACTTTAGCTCTTTCTTTCAAGTAAAAATTATGTTATTTCTATATTAATAATGCATTTTTGAAAGAAAGAATAAAGACTTTAATTTAAAGAAATGACTGATTATTTGAGTTGGTTTACTAGATACTTTTATGGCTCATTTATTTATTTTGTTTTATTTTTGTTTAATTCAAATTTTTATCTTTTTCTTATTCTTTAAAATATTTCTTTTCTCAATACATTTTTTATTATTTTTTAAAAGGATTAATTATTATAGAATGAGCACTAAAAAATTAAGAGCAAAACTAGCCAAGGCAAAAAGATTAGTGAAACTCTCACTTTCATGTTTGAAATAATGATTACTTGAAATAACAGGCATTAAATAATCTTATGATTATCATAGTTAAAATAATTTAATAAGATTATTATTTTGAACAACTTTTATTAATTAAAACTGATTTATCTATCTTTATTGCATTTTTTTCTCTACTAAATTAAATTTTTTTTTTACCTTTTTTATTTTATAGAAAAAGAAACATTTTAATTTCCAAAAATAAAAATTTAAAATTACTAATAACACCCATACAGTGAGAGTATATTTGTGTGTTACAAGTGCAGGTTGGCCTAGAACAACATTAAGGTCTTACTTCCCAAAGAGAATGTATCTTCAGACTTGAGATAGCTTATTCTGAGCTTGTAGCAGAAGATTTTGCAGCTGAAGAGCATTGAAGACTTGATTATTAAATATCTCAAAGACACTTACTAGGATAAGGGATGGAGGATACACAGGAAGGGCTTCAAAAACCAGTAAGCCTTTCTGAGACAGATGACCTAAAAGCATTTCATTTACTCCTTTTACTTAAAATTCACGACTTTCTTGTGTTGTGAATGCTTCAATTTCACAACCAACAGCCTAGAGAATTTTCAAAAGCACCAAGCATCTTGAATCCCTCTCCCTAGAGCTCACCAACTTAAGTTCATGATCCAAACTTTGAGTTAGCTTGAATAATAATAATGAATAAACCAGCGGTAGTAAAAGTATATGAAAATAAAAAACTATTTTCATATTTCCATGCAATATTATTTGCTCATGATAATACCTATACTACCTTTTATAACACTATGTTTTTCACATCTCTACATCTAACAAACCAGCATTAGCATTTAACATAAAATAATAATTAGATTGGCATAAACAATACCTCTAAGCTAGAACTATGAGGCTTGATAATAATTACAAAAAATTATAAAAATATTATTTATGTAACTAAAAGTTCAACTGTTAAATTTTTTATGTTGTTATATCTATTATATAAATTAAATGACTTTATTTTTACTTTTTCTTAAATTAAAATTAGCTTTTTTACATCCTTTAAAAAAGAGAAATATCTACTAGATTTCTACTTTTTAAATGAAAAGTAGTAAAAAGAATAAGTGCTTTTTAATTTTAATTTAAAAATGCACTTTTCACTGTTTTATTGTTTTATATGATTAAATATTAAAAATTTGACTTTGAAATTATTTTTTATCTTCTTTTTTCAATATTAATAAATTTGTCTTTTTGATTAGTTTTTTTACTTTTGATAATTTTGTCTTCAGTTTTACTTGATAATTTTATAAAATTGATTCTATCTATGGATGTATGGATTGAATGTATTCTATGGACTGAATGGGCTTTTTGGATTTTAGATGAGCACATTATATTTTCATTTTTAAAGGGTAATTTTTTAACAATTTAAAAAATTAAATAAAAAGAAAAAATTATTTTTAAAATAATTAAATTTTTCACTCACAATAAAAAACACCATAAAATCTCACAATAATTTTTATTTTTAATTTTATTAAAAAAATTTGCTCAAATAATTTTTTTCGATATTTTCATAATTTTTCTCAAATCTTTGGAATTAAGTGATAATTTAATAAATTACAGTTTATTAAATATTTTTAATTATTTTAATTAAAAAACTTCTTTTTTTTCAAAATTAAAAATTAATTAATAATTAAATTAAAAGTGGTAATTGATGATGATAATGTATTTCATAAAAAAGATTTAAAATCAAGATTTGTTAAAAAAGCTAAAAAGTAAATTTAAATAATTTCATACAAATACCTATAAAACAAACAGATACATAATATCATAATAAATTAAAATAAGTTTGCCCTTATATTATTAAAAGAATTATTTTTTTTTCATCTTTAATCATTCAAAAAAGTAAAGTTTCATCAATCAATACATTCTAACTTTTTAAGTTTACTAACTTTGAGAATTTCTTAAGTTTCTTATCTATTTTTGAATGGAGTTCTTATTTAATATCTAAATCCCTAAAAAAATCAAATTTTTTTAATTTTTATTTATTTTGTAATTAAAAACTTTATTACTAAATTTAAAGAATGATGGATTAAAGATTATTGCACATTTTCAAATCTTAGATCAACTGATAAAGACTTTGCTCAGTTAATTTTTAACAGTTGCTTTTTTTAAGTAATAAAATTTAAATAATTTTTATATCTTTCAAGAAAAAACTCTTCTAAAATGTAAATTATAGTTTATAAATTTAACTAAATTTGTTTTATTGAATTAAATAATTACTTAATTCTCATCTTCAGACCTTTTAAATTAACTACTTTAATTAATTACTGCCCTAAATCAGCTAGACCCTTGCTCGATACAGAATTTTGGCTATTTTTAAATTTAGTTTTAAATATTAAGAGAATAATTTAAATAATTTAGCTAACTTTAGGATGATTTAAAAAAGCTTAAGCTTAGTCAATTTAGGTAAATAAGAACTTAAATTTGATAATTAATTATCATCTAAAAACATTTTCCTATTTTATTTAACAAAAATTAGTATTATTATTATTATTATTGAATAAGAAATTTTTAGTTATATCTATTGTTAAATAAAATATTTATAAATTTATAATTTAATTTACTCAAATCCTAATAATAATTTTTTGAGATTAGTACACTTTGTTAGATTTAATCCTAGATTATCAAAGACTTTATCTCTTTCGTTTATGTTCCCTTCACTTTTTAAAATTAGAAATTCATTTTGAAAAATTTTTATTTTAAAACTAAGTACCTGATTTCAAGCTTTAGACTTTCAATATTAATGAAGTTCGATAAATTTGAAGCTAATATCAAAACAACATCATCTGTAACTTCCCTTCCACTTTTTAAATAATATTAATAAAAAGTTAATATACCTTAATTTTTTATTTTTAATTTCCTTTAAAATTAGTAATTTTCTATTATTTGTTCAAGTTACTTTTCACATATTTTTTGATAATTTTATTCTAAAAAAATCAAAATTTGAATTAATATAGTATATAACTTTAAAAACTAATTAAATCATTTTATTAATTAAAGTTAAAAAAATAAATCCATTTAAAAGTTCATTATTACCTTAATTTAAGTTATAAGTAAGATAGACTGCTTATGCTTGCTAAGAAAGAACATAAATTTGAGATGATTTTAGCATTTAACCTAACTTCACTAGTTTAATATTTTGAATAAACTTACTTCAATCAAAAAAAATTAGAAAATTTTTTTAATTTTATTACTTTAAGTCAAGTATCAACTTCTAAAGATTACTTGTATTAACACTATTAAAAGGTTCATGTTCATTAACATCAAGAAAATTGTTTTATCTATTCATTCATTTTTTTATGGTTTACAAAAAATATTATGAAATAATTTACTTTATATTAATAGTCAACTCTTACAAGCCAGTATCCTATACTAATCTAGAGAATAGATTATTAAAACCAGAGTAACCAATTAAATTTTTTCTAAATTATTAATTAAATTTAAATAATTTTTGTTTGTTTCCTAAAATGTTTCTTCCGTCTTTCTTTATATTTTTAACAGTAAAAATTGATTTTTTTACCCCATATCAATGTTTAGTTTAGCAAGATTTTTGCATTTTGCCAAATTTGTTGCAAAAACAGTAGCCCCTTGTGATTTTATTTCGTTTTCTCTTTATTAATATTATCAAAATAATTTCAAGCAAATTATTCTATTTTAAATATTACCCAAATTCTAATGTTAAATTTGTGAGATTAGGATGTTAACTGATTTTCTAAGCAAAATCTGACAGAAACTGATCTCCAATTTAGTTTTTACTTTTATGGTTTTTTAAAAGATGAAAAATGAAATTAATAAAAAGAATCTTTAATCTTTTAATAAAAGGTATTTTGAATTTAGATTGTTTTTGATTGATGGAAGAAAAATTTTTACAAAGCAACTATTTTTAATTTTTTAAGTTTTGTTTAGGCTGCTATCATAGATCCTAAATGAGTTCCTGATTCTTAACCAATTTAAGTATCTCTTTTTATTTTATTTGAACGGTTAATTATTTGTTTAACATTCTAAAAAAGAATCGAGTTTATATTTGAGTTCTTTTTAAAATTCAAAAAATATAAACAGAAATATTTTACTAGATATCTAAATTTAAATCAGATATTTCAGTACATTTTTCTAATCCCTGACATAAGCCTCCGATATTCTAGATTGCATTTTGACTTTAATTATAAAAAATTGATTTATTCTTAAATCGAAGAAAAGAAATAAAAACAAAATAATAATTTTTAACTTATTGCTTTAATTCTTATTATTCTTTTTGCAAACATTTTACTCAGGAATTATTTATAAAAATAATTTACCTCATTTCTAATTTTAAGGTTTAAACATTAGAACAATATGATAAATCAGACCCAAGAGCTGATGCTCCAACCTCAGTATAATCATTACCTCTAATTTATTCAATAAATTTATAAAAATAGAATAAAAATATTTTAAAACTTTAAAAAGTTATTACAAAATTAAAGTTTTAATGTAAAAATTATTTTTAATTACCTAATACCTAGAATTAAAGTTTTAAGATCCCTGCAATTTTTCAAATGGCTACATAAGCTTGAAAGTCCCTCATTATTTATTTTATTTGCACTAATATTTGTTTAAAAATAGAATAAAAGTAGAAATAATTAAATTTTAGTTTAATATTTAATATAATGTAATATTTTTTTAAAAGTCTTTAAAATAGTAAAATAGGGTTATAAACATCTAAGAATTTT
>JH720316.1:65032-127496 GCA_000231825.2 Tetrahymena elliotti 4EA | reverse complement strand
TACTTAAAAATTAAAAAAAGACATAAAATATAAAAGGGGCTTTGTTTTATTTAAAATTGAACACAAATTATTAACTATTTATGCTAAAGGTTGATAATTTAAATTCATAAAAATACCAATTTAAAAAATACAGATACTCAAACATAAAAAATTTGAATAAGAAAATAAGTTAGTCCTTAGAAAATTAAAATAACTATTTTTGCTGATGTCTTTAATCATTCAAAAAAGCTAAGGAACAAGAAAACATGAAACCACATGATTAAAGTTAACTAACTTTTAGAATTTCATAACCTTCTTATCTATTTTTGATTAGAATCTGTAGTCTATACCGATCAGTTCGAAAATGAAATATTAAAGATCTTTGCACATTTCCAAATCTTAGATCAATTTATAATACATTTCTTCAGTTAAACTAAAGTTGTGGCTGTTTTTAAAAAACAAAATTTAAATAATGAAAGATAATGTGTATATTTTCCAAGAAAAAACTCTTCTAAAATGCAAACTTTAGTTTAGAAGCTCAACTTAATCTAAATTTGTTGAATTAAATAATTACAAAAAATGAAGTATTAAGCCTTTCAAATTAACTGCTTTAATTAAATACTGCCCTAAATCATTAAGACCCTTGCTAGATACATAACTATCTCTAAATTTAAATTTATTTAAAAATTATTAGAGAATACTTTGAATAATTTAGCTAACTTAAGAATGAGTGAAAAAAGCTTGAGATTAGTCAATTTAGTTAAATAAGAACTTAAATTTGATAATGTATTATCATCTAACATTCTACTATTTTATTTAACAAAATGTAATAATAGATTATTAATTAATTATTTCTATTCTTAAATTAAATCTTAATTTATTATTTAATTTACTCAAATTGTAATTATAATTTTTTGAGATTGACACATTTTGTTAGATTTAATCCAAAACTATTAAAGACTTGATCTCTTTGATTTATCTTACCTTAACTTTTTAAAATTAGTAATCATTTTGAAAAATTTATATTATTAAATAAATAAGTACCTAATTTCTAGCTTGAGACTTTCAATATTAATGAAGTTCTATAAATTTGAAGCTAATATCAAAACAACATCATCTGTAACATCATTTCCACTTTTTAAATAATATTTATTTAATTTCCTTTAAAATAAATAATTTTCTAATTAAATATTATTTATTTTTTAAAATTACTGTGCAAAACCTTTAATAGTTACTGCCTTGACTAAATAAATAATAATATTACTTAGATATAATTGGTTTTTATTTTTTTTATCATAAATTTTTTTTAAAAAAGTCAAAACTAAAAATTTGACTGATTCTATTATAATTGATATTTATATAAAAATTTTTTAATTCAAAATAAATATATTCATATATTTTAACTGGGAAAGAACAATTATTTTTTTGGGAACAAATAATACTAAGGGATATCTTCATAACTTTAAAAACTAAAAAATCTTTTTATTATGAAAGTTAAAAAATTTAGCTATATAAAAGTTTATTAATACCTTAATTAAAGAGATAAATATAATAGGCTGTTAATACTTGCTAAGAAGGAACAGAAATTTGAGATGATTTAAGTATTTAGTCTGACTGATCTAGTTTTATATTTTTAATAAAAAATTACTTCAATCTAATAAAATTAAAAACCTTTTTTCATTTTATTACCTTAAGTTAAGTATTAACTTCTTAAGATTGCTAGTTTAAACACAATCAAAAGGTTCATGTTCCATATCATCAATAAAATTGTTTGACCTATTCATTTGTGTTTAAAAGAATTGTATTTTATTGAATCAATATATGATTAATGAATATTATGAAATAATTTACTCTAAATTAATAGTCAATTCTTACAAGCTTGTCCAGTATTTTAATTTAGAGCATAAATTCTTAAAGCCATAGTAACCAATTAAATTTTTTCTAAATAATTAATTAAATTTAAATTATTTTGTTTGTTAAATAAAATTTATCTTTAAGTATTTTTTTATTGTTAACAGCAAAAATTTATTTATTACGCCATATCGATGTTTAGTTTAGAAAGATTTTTGCATTTTGCCAAATTTGTTGCAATATCAGTGATCCCTTATGATTAAATTTTGTTTTCTCTTATATAATATTATCAAAACACAAGGAATATAAACTTTGTAATCAGTTTTAAATAATATTTTATTGTTAAATTCTTATTCTTTTTACAAAGATTTACTCGGAAGTTATTTATGAAAATAATTTACCTCATATCTATTTCTAAAGTTTAAAGATTAGAACAATATGACAAATCAGATCCAAGAGCTGATGCTCCAATATTAGTAAAACCATTTTTACTTTTTTTCAATAAATTTATTTTAATAGAAGAAAAAATATTTTTAATACTTTAAAAAATTATTTCAAGATGAAAGTTATTGATATTAAAATTTATTAATTTTAATTTGCTTTTCTTCTGAATAAATATTTAAAAACTATCATTTTTATCTACCTAATACCTATGATTAAAGTTTTAAGATCTTTGAAATTTTCCAAATGGCTACATAAGCTACAAAGTCCTTCATCATTTAAGTTATTTCCACTAATGTTGTAAAAATAGAATAATAGGAGAAATAATTATATCTTAATAAATTATTTAATGTAATGTTTTCTAAAAAAATTTAAGAGTAAAATAGGGTTTAAAAGCACCCAAGAATTGTTCCAATTTCAATAATTTGCATAGTCATTTTTTATAAAAAGGAGATTAAAAAATAAAATAAGTAGTAAATGAAATTTTCAACCTTATAAAAGTGGGAATTTTACAATTTATTAAAAATATTTTAAAAATCAATAGCAATTATTTGAATGCTAAAACTATTTCAAAATTTTTAAATATTCCTCAAAATTATGTTTACAAAAGTTAAATTTCTAGAGACTCTAATTTAGTTAATTTTCCCAAAGAAAGCCCTAATTGTGTTGCTCCATGCTCTGATATGCTAATCTATCTTTTTAAATATATTAAAAACTTTAATTCTTTATCAACAACAAGATTAAATAGAATTATCCTTTAGAAAGAAATAACATAACAACTATTTTACATTAAGAAAAGTTTTAATAAGGAGATATTAAAACAATTTTCTAAGGATTTGGCTATTTCAGTAATTCCTGTGTTATTGATAAAGTTTCCCCTTTTTATAAATAAAAATTTTTGTTTCAATTAAAAATAATTTTATAAAGGTAAAAGTTAAATTAATTTTATTATTAAATATTTTTAAAAATTAATTAAATTATAATTATAAATACTATATATCTAGGGTCAAAGTTTAAATATCAGTTAAATTTTCAAAGCATTTGCCAAATTTAGCAGTATTTATTGGATCAAGCTAGCAATTTCTATTAAATGTGATATTTAAAAAGCAATGTAAATATATTTTTTTAAAAAGATAGAAAGGAGGCTAATATTTACTCCATGTCTAAAATAAGTGTAGAAAGCTTATTGCATTTCTATAATGCATCAAAGAAATCACTAAAATTTTGGTTCTCAAATGGCTAATTTCTAATGTTTAAGTATAAATAAAAATTAATTTATAAATAAATAATGTCATTTTAAATGTTTAAATCAAAGTTATTTTTTTAATTTTTCTGAAATTTAGGGAAATGATTTATAAGAAAGCTTTATATTGAATTTAAAGGTAAATATCTTTAAATATTGACGCAAATTTAATATTGATTCTTTAATGGTCTATCAATCTAGAGTTTACAAACTATTTTTTAAAGAAAAAATTATTTTAAATAGTGGATTAAAATAATCACTTCTTGCAAGTCAGTGAAATAATGATCACATTTAATTTCATCTTTTATCTTTTTATATGGATAAATAGGTCCCATTTAAATGCATTATCTGATTTTATCTTGAATTAATATTTTTGATTGATAAATAACAATATCAAGAATTAAGATATATTCAATTACAATAGATACTAATTATTAGTGAATGAAAATATCCTTTCAAGCTTTTAAGTTGAATGAATAAAATGTAATTTTTAATAGAAACATTATAATCCTTTTACTTTAATGAGCAATTTCTTCTAATAAAAAGTTCTTACTTTTTAATATTCAAAAAACACAACAAAAATACATATTTTAAAAGTAAATCATGTAGGATTTTTTTTTATATGACAAAAATTTGTGACTTAAATAATCAAAAAAAAGACAATTAATTATAAATAAGTTTATTTAATTAAAAAAATGGTTTATTTATGATTTTTTATTTTGTTTTGTTTATCTCAATTTATAAATACTTTTGATATTTTCCTTCTTCAAAGAATTATTTAATTAACTTCATCTTTTAATTTAAAAATATTTTCTCGTAAATTAACATAATAAAATATTATTTTTTCAAAACAAAGTTAAATAAAGTAAAAATATCTTTTATCAATTTCAAAAATAGTAAAGTTTATTTTCAATCAAATTAGTCAATATTTATTTAAAATATTAATAAAGCTTTTTTTCTCTCAATAAAAATATCTTTTTGATTTAATAAAATAATAATGATAAAAAGAAATTTTTAAACAGAGAAGAAAAAAAAAGAAATTAAAAATATCAAAATACAGAATAAATAATTATCAAACATAAATAATTAATTTTATAATAACTTCTTTATTTATTTATTTTATAAGCATGTATTGTTTTTCTTCTTAATTATCAATTATTAAAATGAAGTATTTGATCTATCAAAAATATTGTTAAATAACATTTTTCATTTAATTGCACTTACCTTTTAGTGCTTATATAATAAACTATTATTTGCAAAGAACTTTTTCAAAAACTACATTATTTGTTTTCAAGAAATCTTGAATATAAATCTGCAAGTGACAGTTTTTAATATGTTTTTTCTGTTAGCAATTAGCTTAAAAGGTTCTCAAAAGACTATTAGGACAAAATAGCAAATTCCAATTAGCAATTTGTTATTTTATTATAAACAATCTAAACAAAATTGTTTATTAAAAATAGCGAATTCACCATAGCATTTTTGCCACCATTTTTAGAGCATGAACGTGGCCAATAAATTCCATATCAAACCTGAGATAATCTTGTATTTTCAAATTAATTTTATTTTGATCAAAGTTATTTAGATATTCGCTTAATACAAAAGCAGAATGAATTCTTGTTCTGCAGACAGGGCAATTCTTATGAGTTTTTTTTTTGAAAAAATAAATAAATTAAATAATTAAAAATAAATGAATAAAATTTAAAATAAAAAATTATGTTAGTCTTTTTAATTGATCATTAGTTTTAAAAATCTTTTTTACAGACAATATGATGGCAATTTAATATCATAATGGTTGACTATTAATTTCTTAAAATATGATTGTAATCTTCTGCATATAAATAATATTATTAATTAGTTACCATCATTTTTAAAAGAATTTAATTTTCTTTCTTTCTTTGTTGGTTGATTTATTGTATTTTTTATCTTGAAATAATTTTTATCATATTAAATTAATCTTATATTTAAATATATATATTTTCTTTTTTCTTCTTGATTACAAAATTCTCACATTATTAATTTGTTCATAAAAAGAAAAGTTTTCAACCAAAATGTAAATTAAATGAAAGAAAGAAAAAATTAATTTATGTCAATATTATGAAATTTTTTGTTTTTAATTTTTTTGTTTATTTCTTTTAAAACCTATTACAGTAAATCCTCATTAATTAACACCTAACTCCCCCCTCCTCCTCTCCCTCTCCCCCCAGATTTTAGAAATTTTTCAGTTTTTGGGTGTTAATATAACTGGGTGAAAATTTATAAGGTTTTACAGTGTTCATCAAATTTCCTATTTCTTGTATTAAAATTTAATAATTTTTATCTTAATTAATCATTACAATAATTTTTTTAAAATTTTTACTTAAAAATTAAAAAAAGAAAAATAATAAAAAAGGAGCTTTGTTTTAATATTGAACATTAACTATTAACTATTTATTTTAAAGGATGATAGCTTATTTCATAAAAATGATTTATTTTTTTAAAATCAAATATTTACAAAAAATAACTAAAAATTCATAAAAATACATATACTTAAACATTATAAATTTAAATAAGAAAATAAGTTAGTCTTTAGAATATTAAAATAATTATTTTTACTGAGCCTTTAGTCATTCAAAAAAGCTAAGTAGCAGGAAGAAATGAAATCATTATTTATGTTAACTAACTTTTAGAATTTCATAACCTTCTTATCTATTCTTTATTTTAATTTTAAGTTACGCCTTAAGAGAGAAAGTGATGTATTAAAGATCTTTACACTTTTCCAAATCTTAGATCAATTTATAATAGATTTCTTCAGTTAAACTAAAGTTGTGGATGTTTGTAAAAAATAAAATTTAAGCAATGAAGGGTAAATAATTAATTGATTAAATGCTCCCTAAATCAGTAAGATCTTTGCTAGATACAGAACTTTCACTAAATTTAAATTTAGTTTATATAAGAGAATATTTTAAATAATTTAGCTAACTTAAGAATGAGTGAAAAAAACTGGAGATCAGTCAATTTAATTAAATAAGAACTAAAATTTGATAATGTATTATCATCTAACATTCTATTATTTAATTTAACAAAATGTAATAATAGATCATTAATTAATTATTTGTATTCTTAAATTAATTCTTTATATATTTATTATTTAATTTACTTAAATTATAATAGTAATTTTTTGAGATTGACACACTTTGTTAGATTTAATTCAAGGCTATTAAAGAGTTCATCTCTTTGATTTATTTTCCCTTCACTTTTGAAAATAAGAAATTATTTTTTAAAATTATTATTATTAAATAAATAAGTACCTAATTTCTAGCTTTAGATTTTCAATATTAATGAAGTTCTATAAATTAGAAGCTAATATCAAAGCAACATCATCTGTAACATCACTTCCACTTTTTAAATAATATTAATAAAAAGTTTACATACCTTAATTTTTTATCTTTAATTTCCTTTAAAATAAATAATTTACTAATTCAATTTTATTTATCAATTTTAATTAAAAATTATTTTTATAAAAAATTAGGATTAATTAAAGAATAGAAGTAAGGTAAATTGATGATATTTTATTTCATAAAAATTATTTATTTTTAAAGTATTTAAAATTTTAAGAGTATCTCAAACAAAAATATATTAAAAAATACAGATACTTAATCATTAAAAATTAAAATAACAAAATTAGGTCCTCTTTTGTCTATTAAAATTATTATTTTAACTGAAATCTTTATTATTCAAAAAAGAGAAGTATCTTTAAATAAATCCTGTTAACTCTTTAAGTAAACTAACTTTTAGAATTTCTTAAGCTTCTTATCTACTTTAGATTTAAACGATTCTTATTAAGAAGTAAAATCCCTAATAAAAAAAATAGAATATTTTTTAATTTGATCAATAAGGAAATTGAAAATTTTATTACCAAAAAAATAGATTTATATATTAAAGATTATTACACATTTTCAAGTCTTAGATCAATGGATAAATGTTTTATTCAGTTAACATAGAGCAGTTACTTTTTAAAAAAACAATAAAACTTAAAATATAAAAAATAATTTGTATATTTTGCAAGAAAAAATCTTCTATAATATAAATTCAACTAAATCCATATTTATTGAATTAAATAATTACACAAATTTAAGTTTCAAGCCTTTCAAATTAGCTGTTTTGATTAAATTCTACCCTAAATCAGCTAGACCCTTACTAGTCACACAATTGAGGCTAATATAAAATTTAATTGAAAAATAGTAAGAAAAAATTTTTGATTATTTATTTTGTTAACTTAAGGTCAAGTGAAAAAAACAGGAGTTGAGTTGTTAAATGAGAACCTAAATTAGATAATTAATTATCATCTTATAGCATTTTACTATTTTTTAAAAAATTATCTTTATTTTGTGTTTTAGATTTTTAATTGTGAATATCTTCAAACTGGATCTTCATAAATCTTATTTACTCTAATTTTAACGATAATTTTTTGAGATCGAGGCACTTAGTTAGATTGAATCCAAGATCATTCAAAACTTCATTTCTTTAATTTATGTTCCCTTCACTTTTTCATATTAGAAATTCATCATCAAAAACTTCTACTTTATTAAATAAATAAGTACCTGATTTCCAGCTTTAGACTTTCAATATTAATGAAGTTCTATAAATTTGAAGCTAATACTAAAACAACATCATCTGTAACATCACTTCCTCTTTTTGAATAATATTAATAAAAAGCTAATATATAGCCATTTACCAAATTAAAATATGAATATATATGGACTAAACATATTTTAGTTTATAAAATAAATAGCTTTAAATTAAATATTTTAAATAAAATTATCGCATTTTTATTAATTTATTTTGTTAAATTTAAATAGTTTTTTGTTAAAAAATTTTATAATAATCAAAATTTTAAGTAATTGTTTTTTAATTTATTTTTTTCTTTATTTTTCTTTCAATTACATTAATTTTTTTTAAATCAATTTTAAAAAATAATTATTTATTCTAAAAAAATCCAAATTTATTTCGGTGTTTCTTAATTTTTTTGAAACTAATTAATTTTTTTTTACTATTTAAAAAATAAACCCAAAAGTTAGTTTATTATTACTTTAATTTAAGTGATAAATAAGACAGACTGCTAATCTTTGCTAAATAGGAACATAAATTTGAGATGATTTTAGCATTTAGCTTGACTGAACTAGTTTAGTAAAAATTAAAATTATTTAAATTCAAAAAATTAAAAAATTACATTACCTTAAATCAAGTATCAACTTTTAAAGATTACTTGTATTAAAGCCATGGAAAAGTTCAT
Source organism: Tetrahymena elliotti 4EA (assembly GCA_000231825.2). Classification (NCBI taxonomy): domain Eukaryota; phylum Ciliophora; class Oligohymenophorea; order Hymenostomatida; family Tetrahymenidae; genus Tetrahymena; species Tetrahymena elliotti. The sequence continues at coordinate 118,710 of JH720316.1, read as the reverse complement.
AATCCCCATCATCAAGAAAATTGTTTGATCTTTTCATTTATTTTTAAAAGAAGTGTATTTAATTCTATAAATTTATTATTCATAATGAATATTATGAAATAATTTACTTTAAATTAATAGTCAACTCTTACAAGCTTGTTTCTTAAACTAATTTAGAGCATAAATTCTTAAAGCCAGAGTAACCAATTTAGTTTTCTCTAAATAATTAATTGAATTTACATTATTTTTGTTTTATGACTAAAATTTATTTTATGTTTTATTTATTGTAAGCAGCAAAAATTTATTTTTTACCCCATATTGATGTGTAGTTTAGAAAGACTTTTGCATTTTGCTAAATTACTTGCAAAAAGAGTATCCCCTGATAATTATATTTCATTTTCACTTTAATCAAATCATATTACAAAAAAAATTTCAGGTAAATTAAAAGAATCATTTCAAAATATTACCTAAATTCAAGTGTTAATTTTGTGAGATTAACATGTTAACTGATTTCTTATGCAAAACTTGACAGAAATTGATCTCCAATTTAGTTTCTTCTGTTGTTGTTTTTTTTAAAAAAAGATAAAAAATTAAAGAATAAAAAGTAACTTAAATTAGTTGTAAATACAAATTGAGAACTCTAAGATATTTTGAAATTAAAGACTATTTAAATGATTTGAAATAAAAATTTTTTACTCTGCTTTTATTTTTAATTTTTTAAGTTTTTTTAAGGCTGCTATCATAGATCCTAAATGATATCCTGCTTCTTTTCCAATTTAAATATCACTTTTTATTTTATTTGAACATAATAATTTGTTTAAAATTAAAAAGAAACAAATTTATTAGAGTTTTTGTTGAAATATCAGAATATATAAATAGAAAGATCTTTACAAGATATCTAAATTTAAATCAGATATTTCACTGCATTTTTTTAATCCCTGACAAAAGCCTTTAATATCCTAGATTTTATTTTAACTTATGATAAAAAAATTAAAATACTCTTTAATCTAAGAAGAAAAAAAAGTAAAAATTGTAAACATTTTTAAATTAAATTTAGCAACTCTTCAAATATTTAACTAATGAATTATTATTGAAAATAATTTACCATGTTTCTATTTCTAAAGTTTAAAGATTAGAGCAGTATGATAATTCAGATCCAAGAGCTGACATTCCAATCTCAGTGTAATCATTACTTCTAATTTTTTAATAAATTTAACTTTATATAAGAAATTTCTACATTAAGTTTATAAATGAAAAAATTTATTAATTTTAATATGTTTTTTTTATGAATAAATATGAAAAATCTATGATTTTTAATTACCTAATCCCTAGGATTAAAGTTCTAAGATGTTTGCAATTTTTTATATTTCTACATAAATTACCAACTCCATCATTATTAATATAATTTCCACTAATATTTTAAAAAATATAATAATAGTCGAAATAATTAAATCTTATTAAAGTAAATATATTATAATCTTTTATTTTATGTTTTATTTGTAAAATAGGGTTAAACAAACAGCACCTTAAATAAAATCTAATTTTGAGGGAAGCTTTAACCAAATCTTAAAAAGATTGGAATTTAGACAAGTTACACTTTATTAAGATTATAATTTAAAAATGGTTTTAAAAATCAATATCTTTTATATGAATACTAAAACTAATTAAATATTTTATGATAAGTCTGAAAATTATGTTTTACAAAAGCTAAATTTCTAAAGATTCTAATTTAGTTAATTTTCCTAAAGAAGACCCTAAGCTTATTGCTCCCAATTCAAATATGCCATTAGATCTTATTGAATTAATTATAAATTTTAATTATTATTAATATCAAAGCTAAATAGAATTAAACATTTAAGGAAAGAATCTAACAACAATTTTACCTTAAGAAAAGCTTTAAAAATGAGATATTAGTGCATTTTTCTAATGATTAGCCTAAATCAGTAATTCCTGTATCTTCAATAGAGTTAATCCTTTTTTAATATAATTATTTATTAAAGTAATATCAATTTTGTGATTAAATATTTTCAAATAGTTTGTTCTTTTTTAAAATTTATTAAATTATAAATGTAAAACAAATATTACTCTATATCTATGACCAGAGTTTAAAGATCAGTAAAATTTTCAAAACATTTGCTTAATTTAGTTGTATTTATTGGACCAAGTTAGCAGCTTCTATGAATTTTATATTTAAAAAGTAATGTAAAAATATATTGTATAAAAAGGAGGATATTATTTACTCCATGTCCAAAATAAGTGTAGAAAGTCTATTGCATCTCTATAATGCATCAAAGAAATCACTAAAATTCTAGTTATCAAATAGCTAATTACTAATTTTTATAAAAAAATAATTTAATTTAAAATATTTAAATTTGAAAGTTATTTTTTTATTTTCTTTTTGAAAACTTTTTCTTGAATTAAAGATAAATGAAATTAATCTTTAAATGTCAACTTAAATTTAATGTTGATTCTCTAATGGTCTATCAATCTAGAGTTTACAAACTATTTTTTAAAGAAAAACATAGTTTAAGTAGTGAATTAAAATAATCACCTCTTCCAAATTAGTAAAATATTGATCACACTTGATTTCATCTTTTATCTTTTTATATGAGCAAATAGGACCCATTATATTGTTTTTCTTAATTTAAGCTTGAATTAATATTAGGTAATATCATGATTAAAGATAAAAATAATTAAAATAAATACTATTTTTTGCTAAATAAAAATATCCATAAGCTATTAAAAAGAAGTTATAAATAATTAATATAAATATTATTATTTTTTTAACATTAAATTAAAAATTTCTTTTGATCAAAATATTTTAAAAAGTAAAATTAGGAGTCAAAAATAAATAGCACAAAAAGATTTTAAAATGTTTCGAGTTAAGTTGTATTAAAAATAAATAATTACTTAATTGAAATGTGCATATCAAAATTAATATCCTTAATTATAAAAAAGTAAAATTAGCACTAATAAAGTAAATATATAAAAATGTAAAGAGATAATTCAATAATTGCATTTAATATTTAGTGATTTACTAAAATTATATCAAATAAAATTTGTTATTTATGGTTCTATTATTTTTTGTGTAGTTTTAAACAAAAGTGATAAATTATTAATTATAAAAATAAATTTATTGTTTTTTAAAGAAACTCCAAGCTTAATTAATGGTCAAAGATTAAAAAAACATTGAAAGTTTTTAATTTGAATATAATAATTCAATTTTTAATATAAAAAAGACAATTAATTTATCTCTTAAATAAATAAGACAATAAAATAAAGGAAAGCCAAGAAAGAGTATGAGAAGGTAAGGAGTAACAAAAGTAAAAAGTTTTTGCTTAGTCGACTAAATGTAGGAGTTTAAGATAGGAAAGGAGAAAGAAAAAGATGCTTTGAGTAACTTATCATTTTCTTTTGAGAAGAAATCAAAGACAGATAAAATTTAGTCAAGTATAAATAATAAAGATATCTATTAAGATGAAATACCTAAAAATGATGAATAACTGTCTTTAAATATTTCTTAAAATTAATTTATAGAAGTTGATGGGTAAAGTTTTAGAATGAAAATATAATAGAGCAATTACCAAAGTGGAATGGATCAAAGTCAACTTATTCCTTAAAGCGATGTCCAAAATCTAGAAAATATTAATGTTTAAGTAGCTGAATAGAAATTAGCTAAAAGATAGAATTCAAGTTCTTTAGAGAAATCTATGTAAGAGTAGAAAAAAAAGATTATGCTTGCTTAAATAATTTAAAAACCACAAATTCCATTAAAAAGTTATTTTTCAAATAGTAAAAATTAATTAAAAAATCAAAATAGTGACGATTCTGATAAAAAGAGCTCAAATTAAATTAAAGCATCTAATATGTTATTTTTCAAAAAGACTTACTTGATTAAGAAATTTGTAAGCAACCTTTTACAGTATGCCTATTCATTCAATTTCAAAAACTTTAGCTAAAAATAATTTGCTTTTTTGAATGACTAGAGCTCTGATTATTTTTACTTCTTAAAGAAAGGTCTAATTCAAAAATAAGTATTCACTCATTCATTTGTTGATTTATTCTTTCATTAATAATTTTTTAGAAGTGAAAATTCACTAAAATAAGAAAACTTACATATTTTTATTATAAAAAAGGAACAAAATAATTCGACTCACTTATTGACAAAATTAAGTTTAAGTAAAACATAATTTCTAATTTATTGATATTTATTCAATAATTCTTTGTTAAAAATAGTTTTTAGAAACTACCTCATTTCAACAGAAAAGCTGATTGCTACTCCTGTAATTTCTTTTGTTCATTTTATGAATATTTCCATTTAAAAAAAAATTTTTTTTGACTTCAACAAAAATACTTTGTTTTAATGATGAATTAACTAATAAAAAAAGGATTCATTATTTTTATTGATTTGGGATGTATTGATTACTTTTGTATGGATTTCAATTGTTTTTTATGTACCTTATAGAGTTAACTTTGATCTATCAGAATAATAAGAATTGGATAGAGAGCTTTCATGTTTTTAAATCATGATATTTTGTTTTCTTCTTATAGAAACAGTAATTAATCTAAATAGAGTAATATTACGAATTATATTTCTTTTATAGTTATATATTACTTTTTAATTTCTAATTAGGCAGTTTTTAAAAGAGGTAGAATCATTATTAGTAGAGAATATATACTTTTAAGGTATTTTAAGAAAGAATTCATGTAAAAACCTTCCATTCAATTTAAAAAAATCGATTTATTTATTTTTTTAAATTATAAATGCTAAATAGGTTTGACTTTTTTATTTTACTATCATATTATCTTTCTGTGAATTTTTATAGTCTGCGATATTTAGAATATATTTTGGTTTTAAGAATTTTTAGAGTTGTGAGTACTTACAAAGAATTATTTTAGAAATTTGATTAAGAAGCAAAGCATGTAATATTTAAAAGAATATCACTGTTAATCTTAACAGTTATTACATTCATCAATATTTAAGGCTCTTTTTTCCTTTTATTTGGCATATAAGATGAAAAATATCAACAAATTAAAACTAAGGTGGATATTAGTTCTAATTTTTCAAAATATGTTGCTGCAATTTATTGGTCTACGATTACTATGACAACCATTGGATATGGAGATATAGTACCAATCTCAAATATAGAAAGGATTTATGTCTCTTTTGTTACATTAATCTCATGTGGTATTTTTGGATATTCGATAAGTTAAATTCAAGAAATTGTTGCAGAGATATAAAAAAAATCAGAAATATTTAACAAAAAAATGCAAGTTACTAATTAAAAAATTACTTTAATATATCTTATGTAAATGTTAATTATTAATTTTAAAGGCTTTAAATAAATTGATGAATTCTAGATAACTGAGTAAGAAAATAACATATTAAGTTATGAAGTACTATGAGTATTTGCATAAAGAATGTGATTAAAGTTTAGAAGAAGAAGGACTTGCGATGATAGATGACCTTCCTAAATCTATGAGAGACAATATTAAATATGAGATGAATCATAAATATTTATATTCATAAAAATTATTCTCTTTAAATTTCACAAAGTCATTTCTAGATGAGCTTTCGATGAAAATCAAATAACTAAAAATTGGTCCAGAAACTGATTTATATCAATAAGGATAATTAGATAATAGATTGTTCTTTGTACAAAAAGGCACTATTGTTTTGTATATTCAATAAGGTAATCACCAAAAAGAATGTACTGAATTAAATGTAAGTATTGATTAATTTATTTTTTTTCACTATTTTTCATATCAAATTTTTTGTATTTTTTAACATTATAAAAATCTATTTTGCCCAGATCTTAATATTAATAATTCAAATAATAATTCATTCAAAATCAATTACATTTCTCTTAAAACAAAATTTTTTCACATTAATTTAAGAATTTTTCTTTTGAATCAATACAAATTACAAGAGGAATCACTTATGAATACAAATTTGTTGTATTATTCAATTATTAATTTTTATCTAATATTTTTTCAATTTTTATCTTATTTAAGTGCAAATGGTATTTTTAAATATCTTCATAATCTCCTAATTTTTAATTGAAAACCTTTTTTTAATTTTTGGTGAGAAAAAATAATAATATGTAAAACCTCTAAAAAGATGACCAGCATAGTCATAAGGAGATACTGATTTTTCTTTATGAAAGAAAATGCAAAAACCTTAACCTTTAATTTATTTTTTTTAGTTGCCTATTGACAAAAAAAATACAGTAACTAGCAATACTATATAAAAAAAACCTCTTATATTTAAGAGATTTCTGATAATTTAAATGTAATCAAGTAAAAATACAAAAATAGTAAACCAAGAAAAATGAAATTTCTTCAAAAACAAAGTAAACACACAGATTACACAAAAAATATACTTATATCTTTCTAAATTAAAAATTAATTCATTTATTGATTCATTAATTCATAAAATTTTAATATTTTCTTAATTAGAAAGGAAGTATGTTTGGAGAGGTAGAATTTTTTACTAGAAGTGGAAGAGTGTTTTAAGCAAAATCACAAAGTGTTGTTTCTCTCCTGTTTTTAGAATTTGAAGATTTCTATCAAATTCTTTAGCAACATGAAAAAGACTTGGTAAATTGACAATTAATGTATATAAATTTAAATTTTCTTTATATAATATAAGGAAAGCTACAATTTTATCAAAGATTAACTAAGATAAAATTAAAATTATTAATTTCTCAATAAGAAATGTGAAAGTTGTGGAAAATTTAATCATCAGATTCTCGATTGCAATTTGCTACAGTATTAACCAAATATTCAAAAAATACTGTGCTTATAAAATCTTGAAAAAAATAATGAAAGAGATGAAACTTTTAATAGAAAGAAATCCAGAAGTTTAAATGCCTTTTATTAATACATTTGCTCTGAATTAGTTTAGTAGGTAGTTTAAAATAAGAAAAATTAAATATAGTAAACAGGATTTGATGATGAGTATATTTTTCTTTCTGAAAATTAATAAGATTAAAGTGAAAATATTGAGTATGATAATTTTTTATTAATATTCATTTCATTTTTTAAAAAAAGCAAAAAAATAATATTTATTTTATTTTTATAAAAAAAAAGAATAGATGAGCAAAGTTCAAGTTAAAGAAATAACTAAAAATAATTTTTTAAAGAAAATACTTATTGCTCATAGAAATCTAACAATAAATATCAAAGAAAAAATTCATTTAAAATAGATTTTTCAAAAGTGATTAAAAACTTAGAATAATAACAAAACATGAATTAGAATCAAAATTAAGAAGAATTGAAAACAGCAAGTTAGATTAAAATAAATATTTATCCAAAAGAAAATACAGTTAGTAATTATCAGTAATGCTCCGCTTTAAGCTAATTAGACAATATAGAAAATTAATAAATTTAAATTAAATAATAAAATACTCTCTTTAGTCATAGACAAGACTCTCTTAATTTGGAAATTTAAAGTGGCAGAAATAATAAACTTCAATCTTTTCAAACTGAATTATAGATAAATTTATCAGAATAATAAGGTTTAAGTATTGACAAGTAGAATTTTGTTCCTTCTAATTTGTGGTTTTAGCATTTCGACCGATTTAAGAATTATTAAATTTATTTCCCTCATAACAACCTCAGTAACGTAATACTAAATTACAGAAAGTTTTAGTTCAGGAAAACAAAAAAAAAAGTTTAAAAAAATGGTAAATCTAAGAAGCTCTCTCAGTCAATAACAAAAAAAGATAAATAGAAAAATGTTCCAAGCTCATAATATGACCAATCTCTCCAATCATTAAATATCTTGTCACCTTCAATAAACTTAAACATTTGAAAAAGATATTATTTTCAAATGTGCTCTTGTGCACATCTATCCCTCATTTAAGGTATTACCCTGTTTTTAGTTATTGCTTTTCAGCATGAAATATAATTATTTCTAAGCTAATTGTTCCTAAGATACATTGTGGATTTTTCTTTGTTAATCTGATTGCTTGTTTATATGATAATTTATAAAATAATTATTGATTTAAATTTATAAAATAATTTTAGATTTGAATAATATATACATTTGATCTTTTACATTTATTTCTCTCTAAAATTAAATAATCAATTCTAAAAATTATTCATTTTCAAAAAATCTACTCCAGACTTGAACCTAGAAGAAAAAATGATTTTTTTGTTTCTTTTTAGCAAATGAAATTAAGGAGAAAATTTATCAAATAAATAAATAAAAAAATTGAAAATTAAATAATTATTTTTAATTTTTGTAATTGATTAAATTATTCTTATCATATTTGACTAAACATCTCTAGAACAGGGTGATCTAAAAAATTGTGCTAAAACCCTCAGCTCAATCTCATCAAAAAATTTTGAATTTTTACTATCTCGGTATTCCAAGACATCTATATTTACTACGCCCTATTTACTAAACACTGAAAAAATATTTTTGGTCTATTAAATTTTGCTCATCCCAAATAATTTATTTTTGACAAATAAAATTAATCAGCATTTGCAAATAAGTAATATATTCTCAAATACAAATAAAACTCTTTTCACCTTTTGATTTAATAAAATCAACCAAAATACTAATCAAGTATTCAAACGATGATTTAAATATCAGAAAATAAACAAAGTGTGGTTAATTTTGAATTTTTTAATTGTTGATAAGATTTTAAAGCAAATGATACAAATTTTATAAAAATAAGAATCTATTTTAACTCAAAAACATGAAAATAATTAGTTTTCTTTATTATTTGTTTTTAACTCACTGAAAAATTTGGTATATAAAGATTATATTAATCAATTTAATATAAATTTAACTTACAATTCTGAAGAAGAAATCATTATTTAAAAACTGCTTAGTTTTACAGATTAACTAAAATCAATTTAAATTACAGAGATACCTTACGGATTAAATTAAATCAAGTAAAAGGCACAAATAAATACTAAATCAAATTAATTAAAATATTCAAATTACTATTTCATCTCTCATATTTCTTAGATTACTCTAAAAACATCTTTCAAAATTAAAAATTCATCCACTAAGTTTAAATATTTTTTTAATTAGAAAGGAAGTATGTTTGGAGAAGTAGAATTTTTTACTCAAAGTGGAAGAATGTATTAGGCTTGATCATAAAACGTTTTTTCTCTCTTGTATTTAGAATTAGAAGATTTCTATCAAATTCTTTAGCAAAATGAAAAAGATTTAGTAAATCCAAAATTAAAAATGAAAAGTATTTTAAAAATGAGATTCAATTTTTTTATAAAAATAAAAGGAGACCTATAATTTTATTAAAGATTAACTAAGACAAAATTAAAACTATAAATTCCTAAATAAAAAATATGAAAGTTGTGGAAAATTTAATCATCAGATTCTCAATTGCAATTTGCTACAATATTAACCTAATATTTAAAAAATATTGTTAAATAAAATCTTTAAGAAAAATTAAAAGAGATGAAACTTTTAAAAGGAAGAAACAAAGAAGTATAAATGCCCTGTATTAATACATTTCCTCCCAATTAGAATAGTAGATAGTTTAAATTAAGAAAAACTAAATAGAATAAATAGGAATTGAGGATGAGTATCTTTTTAATTCAGATAATATGTAGAAAATCCCGCGAAAGAGTAAGTTAATTTTAAAATAGAAATTTATTAATTTTTGATTAAAAAAGGAAAGATGAGGCAAGTAGTCATCTCTAAATTCAAAAAGATAACTAAAAATAATTTTAGATAGATAATTACTGTTCACAGCAATCTAAAAATAAATTTAAAAGAAAAAGTTCTCTTAAAAAAGATTTTTCAAAAACAATTAAAAATTTTGAATAATAACAGCATATGAATCAGATTTAAAACTAAGAAGAACTAAAAGCAACAAGTTAGATTAAAATAAATATTTATCCAAAAGAAAATACTCTTTGTAATTATCAGCAATGCAATGCTCAGCTTTAAGATAAACGGAGAATATTGAAAATTAATAAATTTAGTTTAAATAATATAATACTCTCTATGGTTATAGATAAGATTCTCTTAATTAGGAAATTTAAAGTGGTAGAAATAATAAACTAACTTTAATCCTTTCAATCTGAATTCTAGATTTACTTGTCAGAATAATAAGCTTTAAGTTTTGGCAAGTAGAATTTAATTTCATCTTATTTGTTGTTTTAGCATTTTGACCGATTTAAGAATTATTAAATTTATTTCCCACATAATAATCTGAGTAATGTAATACTAAATTTCAGAAAACTTTAGTTGAAGAAAACTAAAAAAAAACTTTTAAAAAATGGCAAATCTCATAAGATCTCTCAGTCTATACCAAAAAAAGATAAATATAAAAATGTTCCATTTTCTTAGTATGAATAATCTCTTCAATCATTGAATCTCTTATCACCTTCAATAAATTTAAACATTTGAAAGAGATTTAATATGAATATTTTAAATAATATTTATCATCTAATTTTATTTTGTTTTTTGATTAAAAATAAAATTATATCATCATTCTAAAATTTCTTTTTAATTTTTTGTTATTACTATCTTTATCTAACTTAATTTAAAAATTTTTTCTTTATACAGCCTAAAAATAAAATAGATGCATGAAAAGATTTAAAGTGTTTCTTGTTAAATCTTATTTATGAATAGTTGATTGGTTAAATACATATTAAAATTAGTAAAATTAGTACTAATAAAGTAAATATGAAAAAAATGTTTTTTTCTTTCGAAATCTAAAAAATAAATTTTAATGAAAAGATGTTTACATTTACAAAAAATTTAAATTTTATAAAATAAAAAGGAAAATTTAATAATTGCATTTTATATTTTGTGATTTGTAATAAATTATGAGTTGTTTAATAAATTTGTTTTTTTAAAGAAACTCCAAGCTTTATGGTCTCTGATGATTTTTGATTTTATATTATAATGAAATTTTTAATATAAAAAAGATAATTAATTAATTAATTCCTAAACTAAGACTATAAATTAAAGGAAAGCCAAGAAGAAGTATGAGAAGATAAGGCGTAACAAAAGTAAAAAGTTTTTGCTTAATCGACTAAATGTAGGACTTTAATAAAGAAAAAGAGAAAGAAAAGGACGACTTGAGTAACCTATCATTTTCTTTTGAGAGGAAGCCAAAGATTGAAAAAAATTAGTCAAGCATAAATAATAAGGATATATATAAGTAGGAAGTACCTAAAAATGATGAATAATTGTCATTAAATATTTCTTAAAACTAATTTATCGAAGTTGATGGATAAAGTTTTAGAATGAAAATATAATAGAGCAATTACTAAAGTGTAATGGATTAAAGTCAACTTATTCCAGAAAATGATGTTCTACATTCAGAAAATATTAATGTTTTAGTAGCTGAATAGAAGTTAGTTAAAAGATAGAATTCAAGTTCTTTAGAGAAATCTATGTAAGAGTAGAAAAAAAAGATTATGCTTGCTTAAATAATTTCAATTCCACAGATTCCTTTAAAAAGCTATTTTTCAAGTAGTAGAAATTAACTATAAAATCAAATTAGTGAAAACTCTGATAAAAAGAGCTAGAACTAAATTAAGACATCCAATACCTTATTTTTTAAAAAGACTTATTTGATTAAAAGATTCGTCAGTAACCTTTTACAGTATGCCTATTCATTTAATTTCAAAAACTTTAGTTATAAATAATTCACTATTTTGAATGACTAGAGCTCTGATTATTTTTACTTTTTACAGTAAGGTCTAATTCAAAAATAAGTATTTATTTATTATTTCATTAATTTTTGTATTTTTGATAAGAAGTTAAAATTTACTAAATAAAAAACTTACATATTTATATTAATTAAAATAAAAGGAACAAAATAATTCAACTCACTTGACAAAATTAAGAATAAGTAAAATATCATTTCTAATTTATTTATAGTTATTCAATAATCATGTTGTGCTAAAAATAGTCTTTAGAAACTACCTCGTTTCAACTGAAAAGCTGATTGCTACTCCTGTAATTTTTTTAATCCATTTTTGCTTTTTTTTTCCTTTAAAAAAATTTTTATTTGATATTTTCTTTCTTGTTAAAAATACTTTGCATTAAATAAGATTTAACGAATAAAAAAAAGGATTCTTTGTTTTTGTTGATTTGGGATGTGTTAATAACTGTTTTATGGATATCAATTGTTTTTTATGTGCCTTATAGAGTTAACTTTGATCTAGCAAAATAATAAGAATTGGATAGAGAGCTTTCTTCTTTTTAAATTATAATTTTTTGTTTTCTGATAATCGAAACAGTAATTAACCTAAATAGAGTAAGATATTTTATTATATTTCTTTTATAGTCAAAGATTACTTTTTATTTTTTAATTAGGCAGTTTTTAAAAGAGGTAGAATCATTATTAGTAGAGAATATATACTTTCCAGGTATTTTAAGAAAGAATTCATGTAAATACCTTCAATTAGATTTAAAAAAGTCAATTAATTTATTTTGTTTGATTGTAAATTTGAAATAGGTTTGACTTTTTTATTTTACTATCATATTATCTTTCTGTGAATTTTTACTGTCTGCGTTATTTAGAATATATTTTGGTATTAAGAATTTTTAGAGTTATTCGCACTTACAAAGAATTATTCCAGAAATTTGATTAAGAAGCAAAGCATGTAATATTTAAAAGAATATCACTGTTAATCTTAACAGTTATTACATTCATCAATATTTAAGCTTCTTTTTTCCTTTTATTTGGCTTATAAGATGAAAAATATCAACAAATTAAAATGAAGATGGATATTAGTTCTAATTTTTCAAAATATGTTGCTGCAATTTATTGGTCTACAATTACTATGACGACCATTGGATATGGAGATATAGTACCAATCTCAAATGTAGAAAGGATTTATGTCTCTATTGTTACACTAATTTCATGTGGTATTTTTGGATATTCGATAAGTTAAATTCAAGAAATTGTTGCAGAGATGTAAAAAAAATCAGAAATATTTAATAAAAAAATGCAGGTTACTAATTAAATAATTACTTTAATGTATTTGATTTTAAATATTTATTAATATACTTTAAGGCCTTAAATAAATTGATGAATTCTAGATAACTGAGTAAGAAAATAACATATTAAGTTATAAAGTACTATGAGTATTTACATAAAGAATGTGATTAAAGTTTAGAAGAAGAAGGACTTGCAATGATAGATGACCTTCCTAAATCTATGAGAGAAAAGATTAAATATGAGATGAATCATAAATATATATATTCATAAAAATTATTCTCTTTAAATTTCACAAAACCATTTCTAGATGAGCTTTCAATGAAAATCAAATAACTAAAAATTGGTCCTGAAACTGATTTATATCAATTAGGATAATTAGATAATAGATTGTTCTTTGTACAGAAAGGCTCTATTGCTCTATATATTCAATAAGGCAATCATTAAAATGAATGTACAGTATTAAATGTAAGTATTGATTAATTTATTTTTTTTCACTTTTTTCTTATCAAATTTTTGTATTTTTTAACAATATAAAAATCTATTTTGCCTAGATCTTAATATTAATAACACAAATAATTATTTGATTAAAAATTAATTAAATTTATCTGAAAATAAAAAGCTTTAACATTATTTCAGAATTTTTCTTTTGAATCAAGACAAATTTTGCATAAAAATCAATACAAATACGTTGTATTATTCAATTATTATTTATTATCTCATTTAAGTTATTATGGTATTTTCATACATTTACAGTGAATCTCCTAATTTTTAATTAAAATTTTTTTATTAACTTGTAATTCAATTTTTTTGAGTCAAAAAACTACTGATAGAGTCCTTAGACTGGTTACTAAATACATAAAATCTATTTAATTTTAGAAGATATCTTATCATTTAAATTTAATCAAAAAATACAAAAATTGTAAATCAAATTAATTAAATTTCTCCAGAAACAAAGTAAACTCACAGATTACTTGAATAAAAATATCATTCTAAATTAAAAATAAAATTCATTTATCGATTGATTTGTATATTTTTTTAATTAGAAAGGATGTATGTTCGGAGAGGTAGAATTTTTTACTAGAAGTGGAAGAGTGTTTTAAGCAAAATCACAAAGTGTAGTTTCTCTACTGTTTTTAGAATTTGAAGATTTCTATCAAATTCTTTAGTAACATGAAAAGGACTTAGTAAATTGACATTTAATGTTAATAAAATAAAATTTTCTTTTTTAATACTAGGAAAGCTATAATTTTATTAAAGATTAACTAAGATAAAATCAAAACTATTAATTTCTCAATAAAAAATGTGAAAGCTGTGGTAAATTTAATCATCAGATTATCAATTGCAACTTGCTGCAATATTAACCAAATATTAAAAAAATACTGTGTAAATAAAATCTTTAAGAAAATAATGATAGAGATACAACTTTTAATAGAAAGAAATCAAGAAGTTTAAATGCCTTTTATTAATACATTTGCTCTGAAATAGTATAGCAGGTAATTTAAAATAATAAAAATTAGATTTAATAAACAGGATTTGATGATGAGTATATTTTCCTTTCTGAAAATTAATAAGATTCAAGTGAAAATATTGAGTAAGATGATTTTTTATTAATATTCATTTCATTTTAAATAAAAAGTAAAAAAATTATATTTATTAAATTTTTATTAAAAAAAGGAATGAACAAAGTTAAAGTTAAAATGATAACTAAAAATAATTTTTGAAAGAAAATACTTATTGTTCACAGAAATCTAACAATAAATATCAAAGAAAAAATTCTATGAAATTAGATTTTTCAAAAGTAATTAAAAATTTAGAATAATAGCAAAGCACGAATCAGAATCAAAATTAAGAAGAATTGAAAACAGCAAGTTAGATTAAAATAAATATTTATTCAAAAGAAAATACAGTTAGTAATTATCAGTAATACTCAGCTTTAAGCTAAATGGATAATATTGAAAATTAACAAATTTAGCTTAAGTAATAAAATACTCTCTCTGGCTATCGATAAGATTCTCTTAATTAGGAAAATTAAAGTGGTCGAAATAATAAACTTTAATCATTTCAAACTTAATTCTAGATACACTTGTCTGAATAATAAGCTTTAAGTTTTGACAAGTAGAATTATGTACCATCTAATTTGTGGTTTTAGCATTTTGATAGATTTAAGAATTTTTAAATTTACTTTCCTCATAATAACCTAAGTAATGTATTGCTAAATTACAGAAAACTTTCATTGAAGAAATTTAAAAAAAAAGTTTAAAAAATTGGTAAATCTAAGAAGCTCTCTCAGTCAATAACAAAAAAAGATAAATCTAAAAATGTTCCAAACTCATAATATGAATAATCTCTCCAATCATTAAATCTCTTATCACCTTCAATAAACTTAAACATTTGAAAAAGAGATTTAATGTGATATAAAAATAATATTTGCAATTTCTTTAACAAATTTTTTAAATTGCTCTTCAGCATGAAATATGATTATTTCTAAGCTAATTGCTCTTAAACACAAATTGGAGGCTTTTCTTTATTAATATAATTTATCCTTATCTAATTTATTTTTGTTTTAAAATTAAACAATAATTACTTAAAATAGTTTATAAAATAGTTTTTTATTTAAATAGCAATTATATATTTAATCTTTTATATTTATCTCTCTCTAAAAGCTAATAATCCATACTAATAATTACTTCTTTTCAAAAAATCAACAAAATTTATTGTAATATATACATAATAATATAATTATTTTTTTTGTTTCTTTTTCGTAAATGAGGTTTAAAATTTTAATAATTGTAAAATTAGGTATCTAAAATATAAATATGATCAAATTAATTACATTAAATATAAATTTTATCTTTTTTTTATTTGATTATCCTTAATAATCATTTATTTGTTAATTATGTAACGTAATCCAAAAAAGCTAAACATTAACAAATAACCAATGTAATCTAAATGTTGGCTGAAAACAAATTAACTAAATGCACAAAGAAAAAAAGTTTAAATATTAATAATATTGAGTGTATTGATAACCACTATTATTTATATGACACTAGAAATTTGAACTTAATTTGTTTGGCTTTTTCATAAATAAATATTTTTATTTTAAAAAATTAAGTAAGTAACCTTTTTATTTGTGAACCAAGAAAAATAAGGTAGTAGCTTGATGTAAATTTTGATTAAAACTTTTGCTTGATAAGTACAAATAAGAAAAAAGAAATTTCTAAAAATATTAAAATAAGTGCAATTCACTAAGAAAATAAAATAATCAAGAACAAAAGCAAAATATAAATTTTGTGATTTTTATCAAAAAATAATTTAATTTAATGTAAAATAACACATTTACTCTCATTTGCTGCAATTTACTGGTCTACGATTACTATGACAACAATAGGATGTGGAGATATAGCACCAATCTCAAAAATAGAAAGGATATATGTCTCTATTGTTACACTGATTTCATGTGGTATTTTTGGATATTCCATAAGTTAAATTCAAGAAATAGTGGGAGAGATATAAAAAAAATCAGAAATATTTAACAAAAAAATGCAGGTAATTATAAAAATTTAATGTTACAGATTTAAATGTTAATAAATATTTTTCAAGGCTTTAAATAAATTGATGAATTCTAGATAACTGAGTAAGAAAATAACATATTAAATTATGAAGTACTATGAGTATTTGCATAAAGAAGGTGATTAAAGTCTAGAAGAAGAAGGACTTGCTATGATAGATAATCTTCCTAAATCTATGAGGAAGATTAAATATGAGATGAATCATAAATATTTATATTCATAAAAATTATTCTCTTTAAATTTCACAAAACCATTTCTTGATGAGCTTTCAATGAAAATAAAATAATTAAAAATTGGTCCTGAAACTGATTTATACCAATTAGGATAAATAGATAATAGATTGTTCTTTGTACAGAAAGGCTCTATCACTATGTATATTCAATAAGGCAATTATTAAAAATAATTTTCAGTATAAAATGTAAAATTTACTTTTCTTAATTATTTTTGACTAAATTATTGTATTTTTAATAACCACCTATATAATTATTTTTATTAAAAGTATTAACAGCCTCTCTCTTAAATAAAACATTTTCTTAAATTTAAATGTTTTTGTTTAAATCTTTAAAAATTTTGAGTAGAAATTGTTCATTAGCACAATTTGTTTTAATTTGAATACTTCAAATATTACAAATATGATTTTCTTATCTAATCGTTCACCTAATTTTTTATTGATAATTTGGTATTTTTTAGATACTGTAAAACTTCTAAATAGATTTCTCTACTGTTTTTTTAAGAGACCATATTTTGAAAATAAAAGTTTTTATAAATATTAGTTAAATAATAAAATTAATACTAGGTTTTAGTATTTATAAGTATTAAAAAACACGAAAAATATTAGCGAATAAAAAAAAAATATAAATTTGCTTGAAAAAGTATGGCTAATTTTTGAATTTTTCATTTTTGAGTAGATTTTAAAACAACCATTTTCAGTCAAAAACTAATTAATTTTTCTTTTAACTTGTTTTGTTTTTAGCTTACTAAAAATTTTAATTTACTTTAATATTAATTGTAAAGAAACAAACAAATAAAATTTAACTTTATCATATTTACTGATAAGTTTTTGATATTCATTAAATTCAGTTTATTTTACAGTGATATCTTATGGTTAAATTTAATCAATAAAATTGGAAAAATAAAGGAATAGATTGAATTAATCCAAAAAAAATTCATCTGATTTATATGACTTCAAAAATATCTGCCTAAATTAAAAAAAATTCATTCATTCACAAAGTAAAAATATTTTTTTATTAGAAAGGAAGCATGCTCGGTTAAGTAGAATTTTTCACTCAAAGTGGAAGAATGTTCTAAGCAAAGTCATAAAGTAGTTTCTCTTTTGTTTTTGGAATTTGAAGATTTCTATCAAATACTTTAGCAACATGAAAAGGACTTAGTAAATTGATAATTAAAAATTATTTTTCCCTTTTCACAAGATTAAAATTTATTTTTATTAAATTACGAAAGCTATAATTTTATTAAAAATGAACTAAGACAAAATTAAAACTATAAATTCCTAAATAAGAAATGTGAAAGTTGTGGCAAATTTAATCATCGGATTCTCAATTGCAATTTACTACAATATTAACCAAATACTTAAAAAATACTGTGTAAATAAAATCATTCAGAAAAATAATAAAGAGATGAAACTTTTCAAAGGAAGAAACCAAGAGGTTTAAATGCTTTTTGTTCATACATTTGTTCAGAATTAGTGTTGTAAGAAATTTAAAATAAGAAAAATTAAATAGAATAAATAGGAATTGAGGATGAGTATATTTTTAATCCAGATAATTAATAGGATAAAAATCGAGAGAAAGAGTAAGTTAATTTTAATATATAATATTTATTTATTTTTTAATTAAAAAAGAATAGATGAACCAAGTAGTCATTGCTCAATTCAAAAAGATAACTAAAAATAATTTTAGCTTGAAAATAATTATTATGCAATACAATCTAATAACAAATATCAAAGAAGAAGTTCTTTCCAAAAAGACTTTTCAAAAACAAATAAAAATTTTGAATATTAACAAAATTTGAATCAGAATTAAAACTAAGAAGAATTGAAAACAACAAGTTAGAATAAAATAAATATTTATCCAAAAGAAAGTTCTGTTAATAATTATTAGAAATAGTCAGCTTTAAGTTAAATAGATAAGATTGAGAATTAGTAAATTTAGTTTAAGTAATAAAACACTCTTAATAGCTATAGATAAGACTCTCTTAATTAGGAAAATTAAAGTGGCAGAAATAATAAACTGTAATCGTTTCAAACAGAACTCTAAATATAATTATCAGAATTATAGGCTTTAAGCTTTGATAAGTAGAATTTTATTTCATCTAATTTGTGGTTTTAGCATTTTGACAGATTCAATAATTATTAAATTTACTTCCCTCATAACAATCTGAGTAATGTAATACTAGATACTAGATTACAGATAACTTTAATCGAAGAAAATTAAAAAAAAAACTCTTTAAAACTAGTAAATCAAATAAGATCTCTCAGTCAATAATAAAAAAAGATAAATCTAAAAATATTCCTAATTCATAATATGAATAATCTCTTCAATCATTAAATCTCTTATCACCTTTAATAAATTTAAATATTTGAAAAAGAGATTTAATGAAATATTATAATTAATGTAAGTCATCTAATTAATTTTTGTTTTGTTTGATTCATAAACAATAAAACTGCATCTAAATATTTCTATTTAATTTATTAATTTTTTATTTAATATTTAAAAATTTTAAAAAAAATATATTAATGCAAAAAAAAACCTGGCTGCTTTTTTGAATGTATGATTAAAGATTTTTCATTTTTCATTTTGTATTTTTATGAGGTTAATTTTTTTTAATGTTGAGTTTACTATTAATTTGATTGACACTACTTATTATATGCAATATTTATATGTTTAAAAATTTAGTTGCCTTTATTGATTGATAATATTACATCTAATTTATAGTTTCTATTTAATGAAATTAAGATTTTGATAATCACAGAAATACTGTGTAATATAATAGTAATTAAGAAATAAATTACATGTAATTGTTAATAATTAATAGTTTTTTGATTAAGAATAATTATTAACCATAAATTAAACTATAAAAATGAGTGCATAAAATGGAGTTCAATTACGGAGAGATCTTTTAAAGTAGAATGATATGAAAAATTTTAGTGAACAGAAACTTGCAGAAAACGATAATAACATTTCATTTTCAGAAGTAAAAGCAACCAATTTTTAAGTTGATGATAATGAATTTAAATAAATTGATAATGAACTTGATGCAAGCAAGAATGTATTTTTTCCGATAGATGTTAGCCAAAATTGTTTAGATAATCCTTCAAATAGGTCTCTTGCAGTGAAAAAGCAAGCTATTTTTAAAAGTAATTCAATAAAAGTGATAGAATTAGGGGGAGACAAATAAGAATCAAATTCTACAGCTTTTCATAAGCAAAACAATTCAATTGTAAGCATTAAAGTAGGAACTTCTACTTCTCTTAAGAATAAGTTTATTCCTTCAAAAGAAAACATTTAGTCATAGCAAACTAAGATAAATAATTTAGCAAATACAATTAACGAGTTTAAAAAAAAGAAGCTACAAGTTTAAAGTAAATCTTTCATTGAAAATTCTCTTGGCCCTGATTAATAATGCTTAAAAGTAGAGTAGAGTTAAAGTAACAAATAATAGCAAAAACCAATGCAATTTTTTTTCTTTAAAAAGACCAATATGATCAAAAGATTTATAACTAATTTATAATCCAAAGCAAGATCTTTTATCTTTAAAAGGTTGTCTCAACATCAATTTAATCTAATAGGGGATAAGAGTTCTGACTATAACTCCTTCCAAGAAACAAACCACATTTTCAAGCAGGTAAGAATTAAATTAGTTAATTCAAACAAAATAAATCTAGAAAAAAATTGATTATTCTTAAATAGGAATAAAAGAAGATGGAAAAATTAGACATTCTTAAAATATGTAATTTCTATTCAGAATCATGCTAAATAAACGAAATATATTTTTCTATCAAAATAAGTATTAAAAGCATATTTAGCAAAGTCTGAAAAGCTTGTAATATCACCAGTAATTAATAACAATCATTCATATTTTTTTTATATTACATTTAATTTATTGAAGATTTCCACCATATACTCTAATCATAAAATTAAAAGCTTGTCTTATTTATCAAAACCTAATTTAACTAGTAAAAAAATTATAAGATTATAATTTATAACACAATCTATGGATATAATTTGTATATTTTATTCTTTTTCTAAAAGCTTATTTCAAACATTTCTATGAATCTTAAACTTTTTATTGAAATAAAGAGTGCTTAAATAAATCAGATTAAAGTTGAAAGATAAAAAATGGAGAATCTGAATAAAAATAATTCCATTTTAAAATAAATTGAATATTAACTGAAATATTTATAATCATTTAGGACTCAATGTTTTGTTTAGCTTGGGATATCATAAATGTTTTATCATGGATTTTGATCATATTTTATGTTCCATTCAGAGTGAACTTTGGACATTAAATTATAAAAGAGACAACATTTTAGTTTTGCATAATTATATTACTCATCATTGAAACATTGATCAAATTTAATAGAGTAAATTTTCTTAATCAAAGATAACTAAATTTATTTAACTTCTTTTTAATATCTTATTAATTGAGAATAAAATAATTTATAAATTTAACAAAAAGGCAGCATTTAAGAGAGGGAGAATTATTATATCTAGGGAATTTATTATTAGGAAATACTTTAAAACAGAGTTTGTGTAATCATTTGATTTAGCTTTTTTATCTTTAAAAAGTTAATATTTTTAAATATAGATTTGACTTTTTCATTTTTGTTTGCTTTATTGTGTCAATATAGAATTTCCGATTGAGGTATTTTTAGTATGTGCTTGAACTTAGACTATTGAGTGTACTGAAGACCTATAAGGAACTTTTTTAAAAGCTTGATTAAGAAGCTAAACACATCATTTTTTATAGAATTTCCTAGTTGTTTTTAATAATTCTCTGTTTTATTAACTTATAAGGATCAATATTTGTATTGCTGGGGATTTAAGAAGATATTGATCCTATTACTTATCAGCTAGGTCTTGATACAAGTTATTAGAGATATGTTGCTGGCCTCTATTGGTCTACTATTACAATGACTACAATTGGGTATGGTGATATTATTCCAAATTCAACAACAGAAAGAATATATGTTTCTATTGTTAGCTTAATTTCATGTGGAATTTTTGGTTATTCTATCAGTTAAATAGGTGGTATAGTCATGGAAATTTAAAACAAATCAGATCTTTTCAATAAAAAAATGAAAGTAAAAGTTGCTTACAATTAAAAATTAAATTTATTATTCAAAACAAAAAAAATATAATTTTAATAAAAAATATAAGGCTTTAAATAAATTGATGGTGTCAAGGTAGATGAATAAGAATATAATGCAATAAGTGATTAGATATTATGAGTATTTGCACAAATCAGAAGAGAATAATTTTGAAGATTAAGGTTTATAAATGATTGAAAAGCTACCAAAATCAATGAGAGAAAAAATTGCTTAAGAGATGTATAGCAAGCTAATTAATTCGCACAAAGTTTTCTCTTTAAATTTTTCAAAAGCATTTTTGGATAAATTATCAATAAAAATAAAATCTATGAAGTTAGGACCTGAAACTGATCTTTATAAGCAAGGAGAGCTAGACCAAAGAATTTATTTTATAAGTAAGGGTTCTATGACACTTTATTTTTAGCAAAATTAAGTTGAGAGATAATGTAAAGTCATAACTGTAAAAATATTATTTTAAAAATGATCTAATTATTTAAATAATATTTATAGAAAGGAGATATGGTTGGAGAAATTGAGTTTTTTGGTTAAATTTCAAGAAAATTTGCAGTCAAATCTCACTCTGAAGTTTAACTTTTATTCATTGAATTTGATGATTTTTATTAAACGCTCCAATCATTTGAAAAGGATTTTGTAAAATTTCTTTTGGTTCAAATTATTTAAAATTTAAATCAATTTATTTCATGAAAAAAACAGGAAAGCTATAATTAAATGAAAGATTAGTTAAATTTAGAAGGGAGTTTGAAATCTTTAAGTAGGGAATGTGAGAGTTGTGGGAAATTTAATCATTTGTTTTTTGATTGTTTTTCATTGAAATATCTTCCTAATGTTATCAGTATCAGACATAATTTAAATGTTGTTTAGGAAAGAAATAAATAATTTAAACGAGTTGATAAAAAATCTTCAAAAGCTCTATTTAATATCAACATGTGTGGAATATATTTTATAGATGATCAATTCGCTAATACAGATTGTTTTAATGATGACAAAATGCTTAATAGCTATAATTCTTAAACATAATCTAACTTAAATATTGAAAACGATTAAGTTGTCTCTCCATCAATTAAAAATCAAACTATTTTGTAATTTTTAGCTTATTTGCATTGATTTAATTCTAATGCCATTCAAAATTAGCTTAATAAAAAAAATAATTTAATAGCTAGGTTGTAAAAAAAAATATTTTTTATTTTGAATTAAAAGAGATTCTTAAGAGGGGGTCAGAGAAAAATAGAAATCCATGCATTCATTAGCTAAAAGATAAAAATAGAGTTTGAAAATTTCTATTAATAAAGGGTCTATAGATCAATATATTTAGCAAAAGATAGAATCTAAATCAATGGAAAGCAGTAAATTGTTGAGTAATGAAATAGAAAAAGGTAAGACAGTAACAGATAGTAACTATTCCCCTGATTTAATGTATAGGAGTCGCAATCCATCAGTACAGAGAATCAAATTACAGTAATAGCACACTCTAAATGAAACTGCAACTCCACTTGGTATAGAAAAAACCCACTAGATTAATTCTGAATAAAATGCATATTTCAAAAGTCATAATAGCTATTGGGATAATGAGTTTGAAAGATCAAAGACTTATGCGATATATTTCCCTCACAACAATCAAGATAAAGTTTTGTAAGGATATAAAAAATTCTAACTTAAAATTAAAAACAAGAACAAACTTAAGAAAAAAAGATATAAATCAAAAAGTCCTTTGAAAAAGAAATCCTCTCTTGATAAATGCATTAACAAATGATAAGTAAAACAGCTTTCATATCTTCATGGTATGAAAACTTTCACTCTTTTTAGATATCAAACAAACAAACGCGCACAATAACTTTTTAAAGCTAATTCAAAAATCATATAATTTTAAGTCTTGTTAATTTTGGTAGTAAAGTATTTATGTAATCATAGTATTCCCCCAAAAAAATGCCACTATCTTTAATTAAGGAAAATCATTAATATCTATTGTAAGTTATTTTTTTTTTATGAGTAGATTTTATATATTTATATTACTTTTTTCATAATATAAAAATAAATTTTTCATCTAACAGATTGAAAAAATGGACTAATTATGAATATTGTAAGGTGTATTTTTTAAATTTACCTATTGTCATTACAATGAAAAGAAGTAAGTAAAAAAATTTTATAAATTAAGCGTTGTCTAAGAACAATAATTTGGAAAATAACTAAAAAAGAAAAGAAAAAAAATCAGATAATGATTGAAAATAATTCTTATGATGAAATTAATATCTGAATAACTTCAATTCATGTTTTAATTTAAAATTATTTTTATTAAATTATTACAACCACTATTCTTTTATCATTCTAATTTTGAAGTATTTTTAAATGTAATAAATTATGGTTTAGATGAGATTTTTGTTTAGAGTTTTTAAAAAGAAAGCAGAATGAATATCCTATTAAAATCTATTTTAAAATTTAAAGAACTGTTTTGAAAATAATGAATTTAAGATGGAAATGTTTAAAATAGAATTTAAATTAATATTGCTCAAACAATTCAAAAATTGAAAATTAATTAATATATCTGTGATTCTTTTGGAGATTTAGGTTGTTAAATTTTGGATTTAAGAAAGCATGAAATGCATAAAATATGTATTTTTCAGAATGAGATTTACCTATTTTAATAAGAAGATCAGCAAATATAAAATTTGCTTAAGTAACAGTAGAATTAGCATAGATTGTAGATATAATTAAATAATTCAATTATTGCTGAGAATGTCATGCTTTTTTATGCTTTTCTAGATTGAAATCAAATTTTTTAGTAAATTCATTAAATATATTACACTTATTTTATAGCAAAAATAGTTTGAATTAGAAAAACAAAGAGTTTTTAATGAGTATCTATTATCTTTAAGATTAGCTAAGTGAAAGAAGGAATTTAGATAGCAATTCATTTTCAACAAATTAGAATTTTAATGAAGGAAATAGCTAAATAAATAATTCTATACGAGAAGGGGGGCTTAAGCGTCGACATTTACTGGACTTGAATCCTATGGAGGAGTTAAATCATAGATGTGATGATTTTAGTGAAATAAATAGGTCTTAAACGATAGAGAATGTTTTAGCAGCAAGCTTTATAAATGGGAACAATAACTTAAATAATAACTCTAATATCAACATAAAATCAAACAACAATATTAATTTAGACCAATTTAAAACCATATAAAACGAATTTGCTGGTCATCATGACCCATCAAAATTAATGTTTACTTCTTTAATGAAGTCGCCATTAGACAATAATTGCTAGCAATTACAATTTTTATAACCAGCTAACTAAAAAGTGGAAGAAGTATAGCAATTTATTGGTTTAAAATCAGGAGCTAGTATGAATGCTGATACAAGACTTAAATCAATGGATACATTTTTACCTCATTCAAGATCTGATGCTTTAGAAGCAGAAAGACAAAACATGAGATCATCAAAAATGATGGAAATTCCAAACACAATGAATCATTTAGACTTAAAAAGTGAAGAGAGGAAGTCTAATATGATTAGAGTTGTTGGTAGCAAGCAGCATTTAACATCAAATTCAAAATTAAATGTGGAGGTAAGACAAGAGTAAAGGAGAAAATCAAAAAAAAATATGTTGTATTTTATGCTTTTCAAGAGAACGAATTATGTGAAAAAGTTTGTGAATAATATTAAGAATAAGGCATCATCGTATATATTTCGGAGATTCAAACCAAGATAATTTGAAATTTTAGAAGATCTCTCCACTGATTTTCAGTATTATGAGAATAAAGGACTCATTCTTCCAACTGTAATCAATCTATCATATTTCATTAACGTTTATCATCGATTGATCTAAAAACACCAAATTTTAAATTAATAGATACATTCAAAATTTACACCTTTACTTTATTACTCAAAAATTTAATCGTTTTAAACCATTGGATCAATAATCAATCAATAACCAATAAAAATCAAAATAGTAGATATTTATTAAGTAATAATTAACAACACTACGACAGCGTCTAAAAAGCGCCTCAAAAAAACAAATAAATTCATTACCATTTAATTCTATTTAAGCTGAATACTTTTTTTGAAATATATAAAAAAGATACTCACATTACATCAGTCTATGCTAATTCCTGTCTAAAGTAATTAATTATATTCAATTTTTACCTGTTCTATTATCTTACAAACTATTAATACTATTTACTATGATAATAAATAGAGGCGATAAATAACTTCTTAGACTCATCCTCTTTTATCATCCAGCCTGTAAGGATAGATTTTTAACAACATAAAAGCGAATAACGTTAATATTAAATTGAAAAAATAGGAATCGATGATAACAGTTATTTGGGAGATCTTTGCAATAGTTGCGTACTTGTTGTTGATAATAATTTTGCCAATTGATAATAACTTCAATTTGAAAGTTTTGTAAGATAGTTAATACATACACTAGATTCCTTTAATTATAATTCCTATAGAAATTCTGCTCAAATTAAGCACTGTAAGTTCTTTTATTATAATTAATTTATATTTAATATTTTTTAGATGCTTTCTTAATGTAATCTATTTATTTGTATGTATATTTTCTCACAAATGTTCAAATATACTAGATTTATTTATACTATCTCTCTCTTCGCCATGTTGATTATTATTCTAAACAATCTTTCTAACATATCTAAATAGGCAGTTTATAAAAGAGGAATGATTATGGAAAACAGAAGATAGATTTTTAAGAAATTCTTTAAAAATGATGCAAAGTAAATTTTTCAATTTTTTGAATTTTTTTAGAAATTAATTTAGATAATATGAAATTCTTTTGTAGAGATGACTTTTAAATTAATTAATTTGACGATTCTTCATACACCAAAAAAATTAAGACAAATATTTCACAATATTTTAACATTAATTGGTACTTTATTCAAAAACAGATTTGACCTAACGACACTTTTCATTTACATAATTTCTCAATTTGGCAATCAATTTAACTTCCTAGAATATGTAATCACAATCAAAATCATCTAAGTTATAGCTTCATTTAAAAATTTAATTCATAAATTTGACAGAGAAATGAAGTATTCTGTGCTAGCCAAAATAATTACATTGATACTAATTATATTAACATTCTCTCATACACAAGCAACCATATTTGTCAGAATTGGTTTATATGAAAGGGATTCTGATTAAAAATCTTGGATAGACCTGCTTCAATAGAATCAAACCGATACCCAAATATATATTGCTAGTATTTATTGGTCAATAATTACAATGGCTACAATAGGATATGGAGATATGCATCCTGTCACTGACAGTAAGATATATTTCTTGATAAAATTATGTTAATTAGTTAAGATATTTTAAATAAACAGTTGAGATGATTTATGTTTCTATAGTATCGCTTATTTCAAGTGGTATTTTTGGTTATGCTCTCAATCAAATTGGATAAATTGTAGACTCATTTGAAAAGAAATCTGAGGAGTTTAACAGAGAAATGCAAGTATAATTAAAAATTAACAAAATAAATTTATTCTTTTAACATTTTGAATAATTAGATTCTTAATAAATAAATGAGTCAAAGAAATCTAAACAGTAAATTACAACACAAAGTTAGAAAATACTTTGAGTATCTCCATAAAGAAGACCAAATAGATGATGATAAAGGAAATTAAATGATTTCTAATCTACCTGTTTCAATGAAATAAAGTATTCTGTTTGATATCAACCATAAAATTCTTTATGCTTAAAAGGCGTTTTCTTTGAATTTTTCAAAGGAATTCTTGAATCTTCTAGCTTTGGAAATGAAAACACTAAAATTAGGACCAGAAGTTGATCTATTCACCAACAGCGATACAGATGAAAGATGCTATTTTATCTTAAAGGGCTAAGTAGAAATATACATTAACCTTAGCAATAGACAAAAAACATGCTATGTTTTGAAGGTAAATTAATTTAGTTTTTGTTAATAATTCATTGAAATTGTTCATTTAAAAAATGAAAAAGAAAGGAGATATGTTTGGAGAAATCGAATTTCTTTGCTAATAATAAAGATTAAAATGTGCAAAAACTTTGAATGTTGTAACACTGCTATATATTGATTATAAAGATTTTATCAGATGCATTAAGAATTTCGATTAAGATTTTGTAAAAAATTATCTTCGTTTATTGGTTTATTCTTTTATTAAAATAGATATTTTCAAAACATGTATTAAGTTTTACTCAATCTTTTTCTTTTAATAGGAAAACTATTCCATGATTAAAGATAGAGCCAGATTATACAATAATTTAGAAGGTCTTGATAGAAAATGTTTAAGTTGTAAAAAATTTAACCATTAATTTGTTAATTGCCCTTAATTGTAGTACTGGCCTAATATGGGCAAGCTGATTTATGATTGCAACAAATCTGTTTTTTAAGAGAGATCTAATGAAGTAAAGAGAAAAGAAAAGAGTAAGATAAATGCAGTTAAAGAATAACGCTAAGTCAGTGTAGATATTAATAAAATGTATTTAAGAGAAGCAGATGAGGATGAAGAATATGATAATGATGACACTAATAATAATAACAACAATAATGATAGAAATGATGAAACTCTGACTTATAGCAAGTAATAAGATACATATATTCCCTAATACAAATTTACATAAGCACAAACTTTGAATCAAAATGATGACTGCTTGATCGAGGAATAGTTTTCTAATACGAACATTTAATTGCCAAAGTAACATTTTATTATTTTTTATTTGATTTTATTTAATTCATCTTTAGCATTAATTAGCAACAAAGTTTAGTGATTAATAGAAATAAAGCAGTAAGCATTTTAGAAAACGATATTCTTAAGAGAGCCAATTCAAGAAAGTTTTCAAAGAAGCTTTCTATTAAAAAAGATAAGAAAAAGAATACATTGATAATATTAGGAAATATGCAATATGATGATGAAGTTTTATCTCCTTCGAAGAGAATAAAAATAAATTTAGATAGCTCATAAATAGATATATTAGCTGCAGGATTAAATTAATCTTTTAATTTATAGCCAACATTGAATTCACTGACTCATATAAATACTGCTAATCTTTAATAATAAAATAACCCTCTTTAAAACATGCCTCAGCCATCTACACAAAATGCTAATTAAAGTCTTTTTTCATAGCAAAATTAGAAATAATAACAGCAAGGAATCTCACTAAATCCTTCTTAAAATATAAGTTCTATTTAATTGGTTCCTTTTCATTAACTTTAAGGCAGTAGTAATAATAATAATGGGAGTAATTAAGATAATAATGCAAATAATCTGATGCCATAAATAGATTTAGATTGCTATAAAACTTTTTCTAAAATAGATGCTAATCACACTAACAGTAGAAATACAAAAACACTTTATGAAGGTAATAATGGTCATAGTGAACGATAAATCTTTTTAGGTTCAGATTAACAATTTGATAAAATGAAAATTTACAAGAAATATTTCCCTCATAATAATGTCACTGTAGTAATCAAAAGATATCAAACTTTCATGAAATAAACTAGTTCTATGTATCAAACTTAAAACAATAAAAGAAAAAAGCTGCATAGATATTGAAATCATTCATAATTCAAAAATTTTCCAAAAAAATTAAATAATTTAAATTAGTATTCCTCTTATTTAAACAAATTAATTTTATTTCTATTAATTAATATTAACTTTCGCCTATATATTATTTAAAAACTTTTGTAAATTAATTAATATTTCATTCAAAAATACCAGAAATATTAGAAATGCTACTATTTTTAGAAATATTTCTTAAAATTTATCTTTAAAAATGTCTGGAAGGTTAATTTTTGAAAAATATTTATATAAAAGAAATTAAATGTAAAATAATCATAAAGTCAAGCTTTAATGTTCTTTAAAAAAAGAAAAATTGATTAATTTGGTTTATCTCATTATTTGATTTTTAATAAAACTTAAAGAAATTGATATTAAAGGCAAGAAAAAAATAAAAACAAATGAAATAGAATAAGAAAGAATATTAAAATCTAAAAGATGTATTCAGATATATCCTTTAAAACACATTTAAATTATTTTTTTTTAACTCAAAAGTTTTTCATTTCTGAACTTTCCTCTCATTCCAATCTAGAATTGGATTTCAGGTAAAAAATTATTATTTTATTTTATTTTTATATAAATTAATCAAATTTAATTTAATACATTTAAGTTTATATTCTCTGACTAATGTAAATCTATGTATTATTTATTTACTTCATATTAATAATGAAAATTATTTTTACACTTCTTTTGAATATTTTACATTTTTTAATTCTCTCCAAACTAAGTTATTTAATATTAAATTTGAAAAATTATTATCTAAACATTATAAGCTCAAATAATATTGATGAGGGTGGAATTTCAGACCTCTGTACTGCTTTAACTCAATGTACAAATCTCTAAACATTGAAGATTGATCTTATGTAAAATAAGTGTTAATTTTAAATATGTTTTGAAAAAAAATGAAAAGAGATATTGTATGATTGATAAATTAATTGATTACTTTTTAATCAATTTTTGTTTATTGATTTAATATTAATTTGATCAGAAAAATTATTTTCTATTTATCATTATTTTTTTATGCTTTTTTTATTTAATTTAGTTTTTTATGTCATTGTATTTTGTAAAATCCATATTATTTTTAAATGTATTTTCTACTACCAATTAACTTTATTGACTTTCCTTTAAAAAGTCAATCTAAACTTAATTTATATTAACTAATTCTCTCTTTAACTGATTTTCTTATTTATTAACACAAAAGGGAAAACTAAATTGGCGAGAAAGGTTCAACAAACTTAGGTTCTTCTTTAGCTCACTGCACAATTCTTTCAACTTTAAAATTAGACTTAAGGTAATATTAATTCTATCTATTTTTTTAATAATAAATTAGAAAATCTAGTATGAGTAATTAACTTATTTATACACAAACACAAAGCAAAAAATAAAATATAAAAAGTAAAACTAGTGATATTTATTTTTTAACATTTTCTCAAATATTTTTCAACACCTTTATTGAAATTTATTCATTCTTTCATTATTTTTTGGTTATTAAATATAAAATTAGAAGTAAAATTAGCTGATTTTTTCATTAAAAATTTGTTAAATTTTTAACTTTAAATTCAGAATTTTATACACTTTTACAAATTCCTTTCTTTCTATTTTAAATAGTTCTTATGTTATCTAAAAAAATTTCTTATTTGTAAATTAAAACAAAATTTACATAAAAAATTAAGGGAGAATAAAATTGGTAACCAAGGAATGCTAGGATTGAGTTCTGGTTTAGCTCAGTGCAAAAATCTCGAAAGTTTAACACTGAATCTAAGGTAAAAAAATTTTATGAAATTATCATTTATAGCAAATTGGATAAAAATAAGCCAAGAAAAAGCTAAAAGAAATAAATGTAGTCTAAAGAAAGGCAATAAAAATTTTTTGATAAGGGTCTGCTGATTTATTTTTTACATCAATTATGATTGGTTGACAAATGAGTATTAAGACCTCCTAGCTAAACAACTCAATAATTTACTATTCTAAATTTGTTAATATTATCTAAATACTTAAGGTGGAACAATATTGATCAACAGGGAGCCTTAGAATTGGGATCTATTTTAAATCACCTGACTAATCTCTAAACTTTTATACTTGATTTAAAGTAAAAAATTTATTTCATATTTATTTTATTTATGCATGATTAAATAAGCTTTATTTTTATGGATGCGATTACTTTTTGTTTAGTTAAAAAATATTTATTTAATGTGAATAGATGGAATGAAATAGGTGATTAGGGATTATTAGGTTTGAGTTTTGGTTTAGCTGATTGCACTAATCTTTAAACTTTGACTCTAAGTCTATGGTAATAGAATAGTTAAATTTTTAAAATTTAATTTGTTCAATCATAATAAAAAACAAATTTAAATAAATTTTCTTAACAATGAAAGGTCAAATTAAATTAGTGACATTAGTGCTTAAGGATTGTGCTCGAGCTTAGAAAATTGCATTAATATCTCATCTTTAACACTTGATCTATAGTAAAAATAGTTTAATTTGTACTTAATTAGCTATGATAAATTAAATAATTATAGCAATCAAATCTAAGTCGGAATAAATAGATAAACATAAGCTTTTTAGGAAAGTGTATTTTTTACTCAATTCTCACTTGTTCTATTACTACTGAAAGCTTATTTATTTTTTCTACATAAATTATGATTAGTTTATTTTATTATTATTTGATATTTGAATGATAATAATTTATTTATTCATTCAATTATATTATTATTATTTTTATAATTTAAAAGCTAAATTATACCTACCTCTCTATTCATATTAACTTTAATTTTTATCTCAAATAAATTAATTCCTTTCAACTTAAAAAATATTTTATATTATTAAAAGGAGTAACTTACTCGGTGAAAAGATGACTTCAAGTTTAAGTTCTGTTTTAGCTCAATGTACTAATATCTCAACTCTGACATTAGATTTATCGTAAAATGATTTTATTTTTATTTTATTATAAATATATAATAATCAATTAATTACCAAGATATATGCTAATTTAGTAAAAAAATCTGATATGCACAAAAGATTTAAAAAATTTAGAGTTGCATTTTTAATTGTATTTTAAATGAATTATGATAATTAATTACTTAATTATTTTATTTCTGAATAATTAGATCAATCAACTATTCTAAAATCAACCACTTCTTATTGTTTTTTAATTTGTTTTGATATTTTAATTTTAAACTTGTTTCTACTTTTCTTTAATTTTTATTCATTTTTTTATTCTTTTAATTTGAAATAGAAAAAAGCATTTTAAAAATATCTTAAAGTTTCAATAGAATTGGTGACGAAGGTACATCAAACTTAGGTTCTGCTTTAGCTAATTGCAATAACCTCTCAAATTTGACTCTTAAATTATAGTAAATATAATTTTATGTACTTTATTTTTACAACAGCAAATTAAAAAAGCTTACAATAAATAAACTGTTTAAAATTTACTAAAAAATTTAAATTAACTTATAAAATAAAAATTATCACCAACATACCTTACTTAATTGCCTAAAAGTTAAGGTGGTATTTGAAATATTTTTTTGGAAAATTGAAACCTTGACTGGCTTTTTTATTATTATAAGTTTAAAATCTTAAAATATTTGATGCTGTTTGTTTATTCGTTATATAAAAATTAAATTATTATTTTCAAAGAAAAATTATTTTTTATTTTATCAAATTTTTTCAAATAATCAAAAGAGATAATAGAATTAATGACAAGGGGGTAATAGATCTGAGTTCTTCTTTAGCTCGCTTTGTAAGTCTCTCAACTTTAGCTTTAGATATTAGGTAAATATAGTTTTATTTTTCTTTTATGTATCAATGAGTACATTGATCTATGCTTAGCTTAACTATTATTTATTCTATATTTTTAAATTGAAAATGAAATGAAGAATATAATTTTAAACTTGTTTTCATTTTACCTTTTTTATTTTTTAAAAAACTCCTTTTATGATTTACTCAAAACATATTTTTATAAATTTTAAAGCTAAAATAAAATTGGTAGAGATGGCATATCATGCTTAGCTACTAGTTTAGTTTAATGTTCTAATCTATCAGATTTAATTCTTGAACTGAAGTAAAAATACTTTCATTTTATGTGATATAAATACAAATTCAAGTAAAATGTAAAATTTATTTTGATCTGAATATAACTAGTCAGACAAAGTTAATAAGTTTTTAAGCTAATAATTATTTATTTATTAATTGATTTATTGCTTAGTGGTTTTATCTCACTCAATAATCCAATCAATCACAAAAAAAATGTTTTTCTTTTTATACTTTAACTCAACATTTTTTTAATTGTTTCACCTTTAACTTTTTATTAAATTCTTATTCAAATGATATTTTCCTAAATGAAATAAGCTCAAATGAAATTTGTGACTATGGAGTTTTACTCATAGGTTAAGCTTTAACTAAACTCAGTAAGCTTTCCACTTTAGTAATTGACCTAAAGTAAAAATTTTTTTTGTTATAGAATTCACTAAGCAAATAAGCATATATTAATAACTCATTTACTAATTATTTATTCCATTTATAAAATCTATTAATGATTTAATGAAAATTCTAGCTTATTCATCTAATCAGTCATTAACTTAAAAATTATTATATTACTACTTTTTTATTTATTTTTATTCAATTCAAACTTTTTCTAAATTTCTTATCATTTTCCTTTCATTTTTGTTTTTATATTTCATCACTTAAAAAACTTGTTTCTAAAATTAAAAGATTGAATCAAATAAGTTCCTAGGGAGTATCTGATTTAAGTTCTGGTTTAGCTTGTTGTATTCACCTTTCAAACCTGATAATTCTTTTGAGGTATAATTTTCGCAAAAAAAGTCATCATAAAAATAGAGACAAATGAATAAATACAATTTAATTTATTTTTTGTAATATTTGATTTTCTTTTTTATTGAACACAAAGAATAGTTGCTTAATTGATTTGATAATTTCTTATTTAAATGATACTTCCTATTTTCCCTTTTGCTTTTATTTTAATTTCTAAGTTTTTCGTTTTTTTATGGAAAAATTTTTTTTTTTTATATATTATAAGAGGTGAGAAAATTGGTGAAAAAGAGTAAAAGTTCCTAAAAACAAAATTGCTCAAACTTAATAGATTAGTCGATTTATAGTATTATGATTGAACATTCAATTTGATATTTTATAGTCTAATGATCATACATTTAAAAATAATTATTTTGTTATGTATGAGTGCTGAATTAGAAATAATTATTTAATACACCATTTCAAAACATTTAAACTGAATAAATATTTTTGTTAAATTAAAGAAAGCAATTTCATAAATATAATTTTAAGTAAATGAAAAAGCTAAATAGTTTAGTTTTAACATACAAAAGATTAATTTTAGTATTCATTAGAAATTAATTAAATATAAATTTATTAAAAATTTTAAGATAAAAAAAATGATAATTGAAATTATTGAATAATATTTATTATTCCTCAAAATTATATTCGGCATTTAATTTATTTTATAAATTTTTAGATTCTATTTTTAATGCAATTATTCCTCTGAAATCACATTTATGTTTTGCTAAAACCTAAGTTTCACTCATCTTCATATAAAATCATGATGAAGTAATGTCGTATTATTTTTTTAATTCCAGTATCTAATATGCTTGGTAAATAACTAACTAATACAAACCATAAATTCTCATTATCTTATTACAAAAAAATGAAATTCTTTTCTTATAAAATGAAAGCTTCAAATGAGAACTTTAATCTTCATATCATTTTCTTGAGTTTGTAATTTCATTTCGTTACTTCTAATCACGTATAGGAGAAAAATATAAAATTATTTATAATGAAGGTATGTATGTTGTAATCAACAAGAATTTGATTTTTCTTAAAATATGGCAAAACAGAGCTTCAATATTTATTACAAATAGCATTAATATAGTTGATAATTAAATTTTAGAAAGCTACTTTTAAGATTGGTTTATTAATAAAGTCGCTCATGCCAGATTCAATGGATTTTTAATAGTCTTCTTATCCTACATAGGCAGTACAAGCAACAATAATAGGAATATTGTTGTACTGCAAGTTTTTGTAAAATTAAATAATTTCTTTGACAGTTTCATAGCCGTTTTTAACAGGCATTTCTATATCCATTAAGATCAATTGAGGTGACCTGCAACAATTAGAAAAGAATTAAGATTTAATGAATTAAATTGCTTAGTCACCATCAGAGAAAGTGATCAAATCAAATTGGAATTGTTGAATAATTTTAGAGAGTGCATATAAGTTGAATTAATTATCATCGACAAGCATGATTTAAGGACATTTACATTTAAGTTTTTTGTCTAAATTAAAAGCAATAATTTACTCTATTTTCTATGAAAAGGAAATGGGTTTTTCATTTTTATTTAAATCAGTATAGCTTTCTATTTCTAAATTTTTATTGTTGCTGATTTGTGATTTAAAACTGATTGTTTTTTCAAATTTTTCATTTGTAAAATTAGTAAAGGAAGATGTAGTTAACTTTTAACTGGATAAATATTAGCCTTTAAAAATTTTAGAATTGTTCAGATAAGAAGTAAATCCTTCTTATTCTTAAAATGCATCTTCTCTACCATCAAATAATATTTTAGGGCTTTACAAAGATTTAATTTAATTTGTCAGATAATTTATTTGTTTAAATTTCATTTTTCTTCCTAAATCTGTTTGACTTGTATTTTCTTAATAACTTTAACTATTTTCTTATAAATTAATTCCTAATGTTTTTCGATATATTTAATTTTGATTGTCTAAGAAGATATTTGAGTTAGAATTTTGTTGTTAATACTTTTACAATTCAAGTTTATTAAGATGATTCTAGTCTATATTTAATTGTCTTTTTGAAATAACTGGACTTTAATAAGTTATTTATGGGTTTTAATGCTTTAAAGAAGAATTTTCTTGTTAATTCTTCGGAAAAAAAACACTATCATCTTCTTAGAAATTTTTATGAATTTAAATCTAAAAGATTTTGCTCAAATTATTTTAAATGTCTTAATTCTAAGAATCTTCAATGACTTAGGTTGAACTTAAATTGGAATTGCTATTTTATCTTCTAATTTTGCTTTGTTTTGAATTAGTTTCTGTATTTTTAGAATAATTGCTAAATTTATCACAATTAATACAACTGCTTTCTTTAAAAAAAGCATAAAGTGAATTATTTTATTTTTAGAAATAGCTTTAATTATTTTCATTTAAGTCGAATGAAGAATTCACAGTTTAATCTAAATTTTATTTCTCATGTTAAAATGATGAATTCTTCACATTCTATTTTTATTCTATTTATGAACCCTTAACTAAATGAGCTAAGCTCTCAATTGATTTTTTATCAGATTTTATTGTTTAACTTTAGCCACTCTATTAGTCATTCAATCTCTGCATATTATAGTTTAAATCTTCTACTAAAATGCTAAATTTTGAGCCTTAGCCATACTCTGACTCAACAGATATTCCTCCATTATACTATTCATCATTAACTAAACCTTTTGCTATTGAATTAGAAATAATTAAGCCTAAACCACAACCTTGATTATTTAACTACTCTTCTTCTTTATTTTAATAATTTATCTTTTTATTAAAAAAATTATTTTAATTTTAAATTGAAAAAA
The DNA here is from genome assembly GCA_000231825.2 of Tetrahymena elliotti 4EA. NCBI lineage: Eukaryota > Ciliophora > Oligohymenophorea > Hymenostomatida > Tetrahymenidae > Tetrahymena > Tetrahymena elliotti. The sequence continues at coordinate 81,717 of JH720316.1, read as the reverse complement.
GTTGTTAAAATGAATGAATGCATGCATTTACTTTGTTACAAAAACCAAATATTTTTCTTTAATTCTCTTTAGTGATTCCTATTCCACTATCTTTTACATAAAGTTGATAAATATTCTGGCATATTTAATTAAATCCCAACTCAATGTATCCAGATTTAGTGAATTTTAAAGCATTTGACAAAAAATTAAGTAAAATTTAACGAATTCTATTTTGATCTGAACATATTTCTTAGTTGATTTTTTAATCATAAACAACCATAAGCTGTAGATTTTTCATTTTTGCTTGAATACTGACAAGCTTGCAGCAATCTTTAAGAAGACTTGCCAAATTAAAATCTATAAAAGAATATTTAAATTTTCCACAATCCATTTAAACATAATCAAGGATATCATTTATTTAATTTAAAAGTAATTTATTTGAAAAAAGAGCCGGAACTATGTATTCTTCAATGCAATATTTATTTGTTTATTCCTATTAAAGCTCATCTTTTAGAACTTCCAGCATAGAAATAGAGCAATTTAATGGAGTTCTTAGCTCATGTGAGAGGGTTGCAAATGTCTTCATCTTCTCCTATAACAACTCCTCTACTTTTTTTTGATAGAGATCTTACCACAATTCCTAAACTACAATAAATACTAAAGGCTCTTTGCTTTTTTAATCTTTTAGCATTAAATCTATGGGAATGAGCTACACATACAAATCTTTGTTTTTATGTCTTACCTTTATCAAAATAAATAATTATTAAAATATAAAATCAAATTTAATTTAACCTAAAATTTGGTAATGTTTTTGGTCTACTAGAAATAATTCAAATCATAATTTACATCATTATTAATTTGTTCAGATTTCCTTTATTTTAGAATAACTAAGACACTATTCAATAAAATTATATAAAAATAAATACTGTTTTTTTCTGGTTTGATTTTCTATTTGAATTTCCTTTTATTTTTGTATTTTTAACTCCTACTAGGTATCCTCCAATAAATTGCTTACTAACTCCGAGAAATCAATTCTTTTTAAACCAATTTATTATTTTTCTTTTTATTCTATTAAAAAATGTTTAAAGTTAAATTTATCATGATTTAATATTACATTCTCTTATCTTGAATTTTAATTTTATTTCGTTTGCAAAATCTAGATTGCGTTCATTTTATAATGGCTCATTTGTTTTCATATTTTCTGTAAAAATAATCTAATTATCTTTTTAAGCTTAAGCTTCACTGATATCAGCTTGCATATTATTAATTAATACTTCAAAGCCCTACATATTTATGTTTTAATTCAGTAAAGAACTCATACCTTTAATTGTAAAATCATCCTAATTTTGCTAAGCTCTACTAATACTGCTTTTGTCAAATGAATTAAATTCTACATTTGAAATTCGACCTATTTTAAATATGAATAAATTTCAATTAATTTAGGCAATTTTGCATTATTACTTTTATCTTCTTATTTAACTTCGTCTTAACAATAATAAATACCTTAGTCTGATAGCTCTCTTTTATTTAAATCTTAAGATATGTTTTCTGGAAAATTCGCTGGAGATTGATTACTTTTTTCATATTTTTAACTTTACTAATCTTCTAAATCTTAGCTAATTATTTCTTCATTTTACTTTTATTTCATTAAATTTTGTCCTATTTCCTATTCATTCTTTTAATCATTAAAAATTTAATTTTAAAAAGCATTAAAAAAATAATTTATCAAGTCAATAATTTTTATTATAAAACTGAAACACTTTCTTCAAAAAGCATTTCAGATTTCAATAATTGAGAGGGATTCAAAAATATAATTAAAAAGTAAGACATCATCAAAATGAATTTTCATTATCAAAAAAGTTTAATGATAATTTTGGTATTTAAGAAAATAAATTCCCTCTGTGCATTTGTTTAAATGCTAAATAAGTATCTCTAAGTGATTAAAACATATTTTAGAAATGATATGAAAGAATAAAATTACATTTGTGCCCATTTTAGAAAATTTGGATAAATTTAGATTTAAGGTTTAGAATTTCCTTTCTTTAAATATTTTTTGTTAAGTCATTGAATTTTGCATTTGTTTAGATTCTGAAAACTTAATTTCCTAGGAAAGGCAGTGCAAATATTTTTAATCTTCAATTTTTTTAGTTTTAGTTTGATTTTATTTTGATGGATCTGATTAAAATTATTCTTTCTTTTAGTTACTAAAACTGTTTTTTGTTTTATCAAAATTTTAATTTTTAATATCATTTTTATTTTTCTAGAAATATTTATCTTAAATATTATTGAAGGCAATCTGGTTAACAGGTGAGTTGTTTTTAATAACTTCCGTTTCCTTTATTTAACAGTTTTAGATTAAATTATTTAATTATAGCATGCTTTATTCAAGCTATGATTGCTGCTCTTATTTATAGCTATTATTATTATTATTCGTTTTTTAACCTAATTTCAATAAATTGTTTAATAAATCTTTATTAGTTCTACAGTTAAGTATTTTTTTTAGAGAGATATTAGAATACAATATTTATTTATCAGCATTTAATACAGCTAAACCTTCTGGGATTGTTTATAGAATACTTTATTGAAGATAATTAGCTATATTTCTTTAATTGGAATTATTGTTTTTTTGAAATACAACTTTTTAGCTTTCTGAATTAAATATTTTATAGTTTAAAACCTATTGAAAGAACAACAAGATGTTAATAAATATAGTAAAATTATCAAATTCACTTAAGAATTAAAGGCGAATAAGAGAATAACTCTAAATAATAACTATAAAGAATAAGATTAATCTAGTATTTTTAACATATTGTGTTTCAATCCTGAAAAAGAACTAAATAAACATCGATAATACCACAACAAGATGATTATTTAATTTTATGATCATTATCACTTCAAAAGTAGAAATAAAAATAGCCGACACAATTAAACCAAAAAAAAACTCTAAAAGCTCTACTTTTTAAATAGAATCAGCATTTTCCTATTTTACTTTCAAGGCTTCTTATTTTTAAGATACTTCTGACCTCTGAATTGTTTTTTTCCTTAAAGAATGAACATTTAAGTATTTTAAAAATGAAAACACTGCTAATACTATAATGATAAAAGATCCTAGTAGTTTTTAATCAAGCTGTGCCAGACAATAAAGAGCTAAAACAACCAAAAATAAATGAATTATTAATTAGTTTATCAGATAATATTTTTTAGATTTGCTTAAAATAAATTTTTTTATTGGTTTTAGCTATCCATTTTTGACTTAATTTAATTCTACTTTCATTCTTTGTTTGACTAAATTAGATAGATCTCTCTCTTTAATTGTTAATTATCCTAACTTTTTTGTAAAGAAAATATTCAAGTTAATCAAACAATTACTTTCTTTAATATTTGTTTGAATTTAACTAATAAATAATTGATGCTTTAATTATCAAAAACTTTAAATTATTTAAAATATTAATATTCATAACATCAAACTCAACAAATATATTAAGTCAACATAATTGTATATTTCTAAGCAATTTAAAGGATTAATATCTCATTCTTCAACAGTTAAATTTTATATTACTATTTTTTATTAAGAAACAGTGAAATAAATTATTTATTAATTAATTATTTTAACTCATTTGAATGGTATGCAAAGCTGATATAAGGAATAATTATCATATTAAATATGTAAGATATTGTGTTAATAGATCAATAATTGGGATACATTTAGATATATTTTTAATAGGGTAGAGTGGTCATTTTGTGCTATATTCTATTTGTTATTTACATGAAAATTAGAACATTTTTAAATACATATACTAATTACATGTGAAAAGGCTTATTTAATTTAGATAATTAGACAGATTTAACATCATTTTAATGCAAAATTCAATGTTTTTTTATTTCTTGCTTCAAAATAGCAATTATTTTTTATTTATTGCTGTTCTAGCAATTAAAATTCAATTGATTGGATTCATTCATTATCTAAGTGAAATTTCAATTAGATTTAATTTAAAAATACAATGTTTAGTAGCATTCTTCCTTTTTTTACTTTTTTTATCAGAATTTATGAGATATATATACTATGTAATTGTATTAAAAGCTTAATTATTTATTTTTTTTTTTTCCAAAGTATTTTTTTTTGCTTAAAAAAATGAAAAAAATTGTATTTATTTTGAAAATAGATGATATAGAAATTAAAATAATTAACATGTTTAGATAAATAGTATTTAAAATATTTCAATATTAACTAAAATTAATTATTAAAATAATAATAAAATTTGTTTGAATTGTGTGTAAAAAAATTAACAAAAATATTTCTTTTTTTTGATTTATTTTTTGTTTAATGAAGTCAAAAAAGAAAGAGAAAGCAAGTTATTAAAAAAAACACAAAAATAAAAAAAGTTTTTAACAATTTAAACTGAATACAAAATGAAAAAATTTTTTTAATCTTTCAATTCAAATGATGTAGCACTAATCTTTTCATACTGAGTGTTTTTCTATAACATAATTAAATTGTCTATTCATCAATTACGTTATAACTTTTATTATTTAGAAAAATAAATTTGATTTCGAATTTCAAGATTTTTTAAATAAAATTCAAACATAAAGTAGAATCTGAATTCATTCAATTTCTATTGTTTGTTGTTAAAATGTGGTAATAAAAATAGTTTATTTAATACAAAAAAATAGATAAATTAATTCTTAAATAATGAGTTATTTCCTTTCATTGCATTTTTAAAAAGTAATAATAATGAAATATAACCAAGCAAATTAAATAATTTTTACAAGATAAGAAGCTTCAAGACGATTAGATTAGTACATTAAAGTAAACCAAGTATGAAATTAGATATATTCAAACCCTAATATTCTCTTTTAAATCAAAATAAGAATATTAATAGTACAGAAAAAATATATAGTTTAAAATGGAATAAAATAAAAAATAAGTCAAATAATAAACAAGAAAACAAGTAAGCAGTTAGATATTAAAATAATTTAGCAATTTCAAAATTAAATTATAAATTATTTTTATTACTCATTTAAGTATTAAAGATATCATAAAGTATTAATTATAAAAATAAATATATTTTACTCAATGCCAAGCGTTAACACTAAAAGATTACTACACTAAGCTAAACCAAGACCTAAATCTAATAAACCTTTGTTTCCAATTAAGTTGTTACTTTAAATAAAACAATTATAACGTTGTTACATATGTTTTTTAATATGTAATTCAAAATTATAAAATTGATAAGAAATAAATTTAGATTTGTTTAATTATTTGCTTAGTATTTATTTTATTTGTTAAAAATAAGAATTACGATTTAAGATTTAAGATATATTTTTTCTTCAAAATAACACATCTAAATTCATTTTCAATCTTTCCATTTTCACTAAATTTTGAAAATAAAAACTAAAATTATCTTATCAAATAATTTGTTAAATTATATAAAGATATATTGAGTAATAATGGCTGAGCCAGCTATCACGATTCGTTCATTCAAACAATCAAATTAAAAAACAAAGCAATTTTTTCAATAGTTTATAAATAAATTATTATTTAAATTTCATTTTTATTGACAGAAACACTAAATTTATCTAAAAAAATTAAATAAATTTACCCTAGTAAAAGAGCTAACTTTTAAAGATGTGAGCACTTAGATAAACCTCTTACTAAATCTAATATGCCTTGATCACAAATTTAATTCTCTCTTTTGAAATTTGATAAAATATTTTAGCTAAATTAAAATTAAGTACATCAAAATATTTAATGATGAGGAAAAATATTTTTTTTCGATTAAAATGCAAACAAAATATTTAGAAATAAATAAAATATTAATAATTATGACAGACAATATTAATTCAAAAAATGGAAAGCTTTGTTATTATTTTCAAACAAAATATTATTTAAAAATTTTAGTAATTTTCTTCAATAACAAAAAATAGATCAATTAAATTTACCTTAACTCTATAGTTAAATCTGAAAGATTAGTGCATAGAGCTAATCCAGAACCAAAGCCTTAAGAACCTGATATCCCTATTGAGTTTTATCTTTAGATATTATTAATTAAAATCAAAAAGCTCTTTTAGAAAGGAAAGTAAAAAGAAGATAGATAATTAAAAAATGGCAAATTTGATTTTGATGAAAAGTAATGCCACTTAAAATGAAATAATAAATTTTTAGCAAACTGCAAACTCAGTAATTTGAGATACAGAAATTGGTCAAGAATAAAATAAATGATAAATCTAAAAATTTTGATTATTATTTAGTAATTGTTGAAATGCTAAATCATTTATTTAATTAAATTTTAAATTTAATCCATTATATTATTTACTCTAGGTAAAGTTTCAAAGTTTAAAGATTTGTCAGTTTACTCATTTCAGTTGCCAAGTCTAATAATCCTTGATTCCCAATAGAATTGTACCTATTCATATCCAGAAAAAATTTTAAAGATAAAAAAATTTAAATAAAAAAGAAAAAGATTTAAATAATTTGAAAATTAATTCATAAAAATGCTCAAATTATTAAAAAGAATTTGTTATTTCAACTTTTGATTGCTTCAATAATAAATAATAGTTTTTTAAGTAGATATTTTAAATAATTTATACATTAAGTAAATAGTTAAACTTGTGAGGTTTTTACATTCAGCCAAATTAAAAACTAATCCTTTTAACTGTTGATCACTAATATTATTAGTCCTTTAAGTGATTTTTATTAAGTGTTTAAAATCAAAAATAGAAAAATTAATTAAATTACTCTAAGTTCAGGGTCAAATCTGAAAGATTAGAGCACTTACCTAATCCAAAAGTGAATCCTGACATTGATTTATTTTCAGAACCAATAGAATTATAGCTTTTGATATTTTAAAAATTAAGTAATGTCAAATTAAAAAAGTTAAATTTCTACCTAAGATTAATTGCCAAACTTTTGAGATTAGTTAACTTTGATAAGCCATTACCCAAATCTTACAAAGCTTGGAAACTTTTCCAATACTCACTTTTATTTTTATAAGGGATAATCATTGGGTTAGTTAATTAATTAGGGTGTTAAGATTAATAATGATCAATATTAAAAAGAAGAATTTGAAAATTTAAAAAAGTAGAAATTAAATAGATATCTACCCAAGATTAATTTTCAAACTTCTGAGATTAGTCAGCTGAGATAAGCCAGCACCTAAAACTGATAAAACATGGACACTTACCTAATTTCCACTTATAATTAGATAAAATAGTAGTTGAATAAATTAGGGTGTTAAAATTAATCATGAAAATAGTTAAAAAGGATATTTTGAAAGTTTAAAAACCTTTAAATTGATATTTTTAAGTATTCTTGAAAATAAATAAATAATTTTCTTGTTTCAAGAACCATTAAAAAATAAGCAATAAAATATTTTGCAGATGATCTAGAATTCTATTCTTTCTTACTGAAGCACTATTTGTATTTGGGAATATTGAAATAAATTGTCATAAGAAATAAAAATTGATCATAATAAATCAAGCAAACTTTAAAGATATTTTTAATATTTTTTGGCATAATCAAATAAAGTAAGCATATTTATTTTAAATTGATCCTTATTTATGTTAATTCTAAAATATGTAAGTATCTGATTAATTATTTTTACCATAAGTTTAATGTCAAATTTGAGAGATTACTGCATTTGGTTAAATTTAGGGCTAAGTCAGATACACCTTAATCACTGATTTAATTTCCACTTTTTACATTTTAAATAAATTTTATTGTTGAATTTCAAGGCAAAATTAAAAAAAATAAACAAATTGAATTAAAATTATTTATTTATTTTGCTGAATATATATTTAGATTCTTTAAAAGTTTTTTTGATTAACAGATTGATTTAAACTAATAAAAAATATTTTTACAAACGGCTAAGTGTCAGATTTTAAAGACTAGCTGATTAAGCAAATAGAAACTAATTTAAGAAAAATACCTCAATGAAGAACAAAAAGGTTTATCATAAAAACAAAAGTAAAACTTGCAAAAGATGCAGAAATTTAAATTAAAAAAATATTTTTGAAGAAGTTGTGAATGACTAGAATAAAAAATTATTAAATTTTATTTAAATTCATTTTTAACAGAAAAATAAAATATTTCTTCTTTTCTTAATTATTTATTTAATTTTTTGAGAAGATATTTTTAAATATTTTAATAAGACAAATAATTTTTTACTTTAGAAAAAGTTCCAAAGTTGAAAGATTAGGACACAGAGCTAAATCAGAACCCAAGTATGAAACTACTTGATTACCAATTCTATTATTTCTTATTTTGTTTTTTAATTTTAAATTAAAAAATATGAAGACGAAAATGACATTATTAACATTAAAAATGAAAAAAATCATCAAAAAATTTAAATAAAATTATAAAAAAATGAAATCATGAATAAAAAGTTAAATTTTAATAGTAGATCAATTAAAAAAAATAAAGAATCTTCTTATTGATCTAAATGAAACTAATGAATTTTTGGATATTTTTATTACAAAAGTATTTTTCTTAATTCAAATATTAATTAAATTTTTTTACTATAGATTAAGTGTTAAATTTTAAAGGTTAGCACATTAAGATAAACCATAACTGAAACCTGCTTAGTTATATTCTCCAATTCTATTTGAACTGTTCATATTTTAAAATAAATTTGTTAAAAAATAAGAAAATTTAGAAGAAAATGAAAAAGAATAACAAAAAAGAAAAAGTTAGAATCAGAGAAAAGACTGACTACATTAAAGTTAAAAGAAAATGAAAATACAACAAAAAAAATATGCATGGAATATTTTCTCAGATAATATTTAATATTTATTTTTCAAAAAAATAATGTTGAAGATAAATCAAATCATAAAACTCATTTTACCATAGACTAATTGTCAAAGTAGAGAGATTAGTGCATTTTGCTAAACCATAAGCCAAGTTTTAAGAGCCTGTATCACTAATTTAATTACCACTTTTAATATTAAAAATATTATTTTAAAACATAGATAAATTTTTAGTTTAATTGCTTTGACTCATAATAAATAGGTTATAAATAAAAATTAAAAGATTTATACTGAAGGCCAAGTACCAAAGCTTAGAGATTGATGCATTTAGAAAAACCAGAAATTAATTCTAACAAACTATAATCACCATTTAAATTATAACTTTTAACATTAAACAAAATTTATCTCAAATTAACAAAATTTTGAAAAGAGAAATAGAATTTTGAATTAAGATTTAAGCTTAAAAATGTATTTGAGTGATTGATTAACTCAGAATTTTTTTGTTTGCTTTTAGTATTTTACAACAGAAAAAATCAAAGAGAAAAGAGTCGGATTGTTTGATGTATTTACTAACAAAATGAATAGAGGCAATTACCTTAAATCAACCTCAAGATTTATGTGAGAAGATAAATCAGAATTTAGAAACTTTTATTAAAAAAATAATTTTTATCAACAAGTCAGAGAAAATCAAATTACATCTTTAAGAATTTTAAATTATCTTTTATTCTATCGCATTATATTTTTTACTTTGATAATCAAAATTATATTAGCCAATCAATGTATGTATGTTTTATTACTTCTCAAAATAATTCAATTATCAATAAATTCTGCAAAACTTATCACACTGTAAGTAATTTAATTCAATTTCTTTTTACTATTGATATATGAAGAGGTTTTGGTCTTTAATAATTTTGATAACAAAACAAAGAGATAAATTAATTAAAAAAATAATTATGTTCAATAAATCAATAAATTAGAGAAAATGAATTTACAGGAGATCACTAGTTACTTGAAAGAAATATTTTTTATTTTTTTTAAATTGTAGGTTATTATAAATTAAATTGATTCTGGATTTTATTTAATTTTTTTTCCTTTAAAACGATTAAAATTAAATGTAAATTTGTATGTCGAGAAATTAAAAATATAAAATTAAAACACTTATCAATTTTTTCAATTTTTATGAAAAATAAGGAGAAATAAAATTCAAATCATTTGACAAAAGAAGAGAGAGTAAAAACTCTCTATGAAACAAACAGGCGATCAATCAGTTCAAAGTCTAGCTAGATTGCTAAAAAGAAAAATTTAGATCTCAGAATCTAATTTAAGGAAAATAATAGATAAAGTAAATAAAGAATTACCTTTAGAAAATAAGAAAAGGTATGATTTTTATGCTTTTTAAAAGTACATCAAAACCATTAAGAGGAAGAATCATAAAACATGCCAATAAACATTAAAAAGCTACAGTAAATCTCATCAAAAAGAAATTTAAAAAGGCACAGTGTCTTGAAACTACCAGGAGAGTATTAAATTCTAAAGTATATCAAAATAATTCATTAAATTCACGATTACCTCTAAGCTTGGAATTAGAAAGATGTTAGAATAAAATTTTGTAAATCTCATGTTAATCATAATATCATACTAGCTCACTTTATTTATTAATCTTCACTTTCAACTCACATCTAGTTAAAAGACATAAAAACTAAAAAGCAGCAAAAAGATAAAAAAAACATCAGCAAAGATTCATGCATTGTTGGGTGGTGTTACTTGGTAAGACTTTCCTGACATTAAATTGTTTGCAGAAACAATGGATTCTAATTTGTTTTGTAAAATTTTAAAATAAAAATTATTACTTTCTCTGAAAAGGATGTTCAGTGATAGGAAATGGATAAAATATCAACATAACGATCCTAAGCATCTAATTTTGTTAAAAATTATATTGAAGGAAAACTCATTGAATATAGAAAGAATTGGCCCTCATATTCTACTGATTTAAACCCTATGGAGGATATTTGGGCCGCAATAAATAAACATCAATCTGAATAGAGAAATACCTTAACATTAACAAAGTTGAAATATTAAATTAAAAGGAATGCAGAAATTTGCTAGATAGCTTGTCATCTCAATGTAAACAGGTCATATACAATAAAGGAGAATAAATACCTTATTGAATTCTATAAATATGTATCTGTTGACAAAATATTATTTTTATATTTTTAAATAATTTAAAAATGTTTCAAATTTCAAGTGAGCTCTTGTACATCTAAATTTCAGTTATCTTTTATTCTATTATAGCACATTCAAAATCTAGTGATTTGAGATCAAAGGTATTAATTGGTCCTAACAGTTCAGCCTTTTGAGCCTAAATATTTTTTTAAAGATCAGAGAACATAAGAATTTAAACAGCGCAGTTAATTTTAATAGTGAAACATTTAAAGAACTATTAACAATTTTATGGTTAGATTTTATAAGTGAAATATTTGTTAAATTTATTTATTACAAATACATTAAAAATAAATAACTACTCAAAATATATTATCAATCCAATTATTCAAAAAAACATAAGTTTTTGTATTTTTAATTATATACTTTTCCCCCATTTTATTTTAATAACTATTTTTAACATTAAAAATTTTATGTTAACTAAGTATTTAACAGTTATCAACAATTTTTTTTGAACTCTTAAATTAGTAGTTAAAGTTTTTTAGTGAAAAAATTAACTTTGACTGAACTATTAGCGCAATCTCTCGTGAGTCCATCAATACAGTCTGGTCCCAAATCTAATGCCTCTATCTGAGTTCACTATTTTTTTTTTAATTTATTTCAACTCTTTGAAACAATTTTTTAAAAATAAAATTTAAATGAAATTTACAAAATTTAGATCAGAAATTTATTGTATGTATGTAGGTAGGTTAGATAGAAATTTCTCAACCTTGATTTAGAAAAATTAATTTTTATTAATTTTTAAATAAAAAAAGAAAAGAAAAATAATTTTAGAAAAACAGTCATAAAAAAATAAATAATTTAAATAAAAGAATCTTTTATTTTTATATTGTTTGTTCAAAAAAAATTAAATTAATAAATTAAGTTTACAACATATAAAAAAACAAGTAACTACATAAATTAATACATATTTTACATATTATAACTTATTTATTTATTCATTTCATATTCCATTTTATTTTATGGTTTAGGTGTGTCCAAATATTTTCTATTGATTCTATTTTAGTATTTCTTGAATCTAATGACACTCCATGATAGATCTTCAAACTTTTGTATATTTATCCATTTTTAATTTTGTAAAAAAATAGCATGGTTATTAAATGCATTTACTTTCTGTTGTCATGAGAATGTTTTTAAAGATAATGAATTGCCTTAAACAGTATCTTTCAAAGTATAATTTTACCTAATATTAATTCAAAAGAAAATTAATTTTTGTATTTATTTATCAAAATTCTTCTTATTCCAAATTTTTACTTTCTATTTATTTTAAATCAACAAATAAAAAATAAAAGATGATTCGTTTTTGATATGAATTTTACCAGCTTAATTAAAAAGTTAAATGATTAATGAACTAGCCTTGATGAAAATATATTAAGTCTATTACAAGCTATGTTTTTTGTTAATATTTGATTAATAAAAGCTTTTTAAATTGATTAATTTTACAGCCTTTTATATTAAAATGAATTAAATAAAACCTTAAGCAAAATAACAATTTACTCACTATATGAATGAATTAATTTATTATTTTAAAATAAAATCTGAATGATACTGAGTTCTTCCTTAAAAATTTTACTATCTTTTAAATTCAAATCATCAATACTTCATCTAAAAATCAAGAAAATCTTACTCGCTTTTTGAATTATTTAAGAAAGTTATTTATTAATTTCTCAATTTAATAGGAATTGTTACCAGCTAAATTGAATTTTTATTTAATTGAAGAATTATTTATTACCAGCTATTTAGTATTTCACAATCAAGTTACTTCCTAAATTTTATTTTAAATTGATTCAATTATTTATTTTTCATTAAAATAAATTAATTTTACAGTCTAATTTAAATATTAATCAGAAGCAATTATTTCTGTTTTTAAAATTTAATTTAAGTATTACTTGCAGCTATTTATTACATTTGAAAAATAAAGTTAAATTTATTATTTTAAACTTTTAATAATCTAATCATACCTTCTATTTTTAAAAAATTATTGTATTTATTTATGAATAATATTTGATTGTTTCAATATTACTTGTAGCTGTTTTTATTTTTAAATTTGGTTAAAAATGGAAAAGAATAAAGGAATTTAATTAATAATATTACTTCTCACTATTTTCAATTCAGAAAATAGATCAGTCTCTTTCAGATAATAAATCATTTAATAATATTACCCATCACTATTTTTGTTTTATTTTAAATTTATTTTAATATTTTTCAATTAATGTTTATCAAAATGTTTGTTACCTTAAACTATTTTAATTTGAAAATTAAATTTATTTTTCTTTCAATTTTGAATTATTAAAGATATTACTCATCGCTATTTTGAATTATTTATTTAAATAAAAAAATTTGTGATAAATGAATAATATTACTTCCAACTGTTTTGTTTTGAAGTTTATATTTTTAATTATTATTTATCAATCCAACTAAAATCATCAAAAATTATTACTCACTATTATTTTATTTTAAAAATGAATAATTAATTAACTTTTTAATCATAAATAAAATTCTAAAATTACTAGCTAGTATTTTGCATAAATAAGTTAATTCAAGATTATTAATGAATTAATTGATAATAATTAGATCAAAAACATTATTTACATTCTATTTTGAAAAATGAGAGAGAGTAATTAATTAAATCTAAATCTATTAAGTCCATTCAATGATTTTAATTACTTTCTTTTAGATTTATTATATTTATTAATTAATTAATTTTGCTTTCTAATTTAAAATAATTCTTACTTTCTGTTAAAAAAATTAACTTAGTCAATACCTTGATTAATTTCTTTCTTTCCAAATTTAATTTAAGAGATAGATTACCCACTTATTTATTTATTTTAAAGTTATTCAAGCAATTTTATTTCAAACAATCTTAAAAAAAATACTTGCTTATTTTTAATTAAAATTAGAGAATTTAAACTATTTTTCTTCAAGTGAGTCAGTAAAGCTAGCTTACATCCTTTAGATTAAGCAAAAAATATTTAAAGAGTTATAAAATAGATTTATTGATTAAATATATTTTACAATCTTTTTATTCAGGAATAAGGTTTAGTTGATCAATAAAATTGTTTTCTGATTAATTGAAAATATTACGAACTATTAAAAAAAATAATTTTGTAATTAAAATATTAGAATTTGAATAATAAGAATGGATACACTCTATTTAAATACAAGTTAAATTGTATTGTATTCTTCATGCTCTTTATGATTTTATTGTTAAATTTTACTTCCTATTTATTATTAAAATAATAGTAAAAATATTAAAGTTAAAAGTATTTCAAGTTCTACCCTCTTTTTTGAATAGATTTTTGTTTAATTAAAATGTTGATAGACTATTTGATTACATCCTAATTATTATTAAAAATCTATTTAGTCCTAGTCTTATTAGTTATTTTGTTTATTTATTTACTGTTTCCTTTATTAAAATCTATCAATTATAATCCAAAATATTTCTTGTTACTTCCTATTTTAATAAGTAGAATTGTATTTATATTTTTATAATTAAATAATTGAAGATATTATTACCAACTATTTTAAATACAAATTTATTTCTTAAAATCAATTTGAGTCCTTGAAAGTTTTATACTCACTATTTTAATAGTGATTTGGTTCATATTTATTAGAATTAAGCAGAGTGAAGAATTACCTGCTATTTTAGATATTCAAGAAGTTTTACATTTCTTATTAGAAACTAAATGTTAAGAATTACCTCTCCCTATATTAAATATAAAGTTAAATTTTACAACAAAATTAAAAAATAAAAATAAATTTACCATCTTTTTTTAAAGATTAAAATGAAGTGTTCAAGTAAAATCATAAAAATGATGTTGAGTATTCTTACAATCTAATTAAAAAATATGTTTAAAAATGTATTTGTAGTCAGAATCTATAATATTATTATTTCAAAATTAATCAATCAGCAAATAAAAAAGTAAATAAGTAAGTAACTAACTAATTAATTAATTTATTTATTTATTACGGCCTATAAAGAAATATGGTTACACTTTAATTTCTGTGCTAAGTTTAATTTATCTTACATGCTATTTATTCAAATTAGACAAATTTTTAAATAAAAAACATTTTAAACTGATTAAAAGCAAATAAATAATTATGTTTATTAATTAATTTACTTCCTTTTATTTTTGTTGTTGTTATTCGGTTTTTGTAATTTAAAGTTTTATAAGTAGTTAAATTATGTTGAATTAAAACTTTACTAACTATTAAATTAGATATTTCAAATAAATTAAATTTGCTTAATCAAAAGAGTGTTTATTCTAATTTTACTGACTGTTTGTTTTTAACAATTTAATTAATTTATTTATTTGTCAACTTAAGTTCATTTTGATTCTGAATTCTTTCTTACTCTCCTCCTCTTTGAATATTAACAAAATTCATTTTATTTTGATACCAAGTAAATGTCTTTCAAACTAATTTACTTGTAGATATCACTATTAATTTGAAATTGATCATTGTATTTTTACTAAAATTTAACTAAATCACCAAATAGTATTTACTGCCTAATAAAATATTAGTTAATTTATAATAATTTGTATTCTATCTTTATTCAAATAGTACTCCCTATTTTGATTTTCAATTAATTTAACTTCTTTTTTGTAACTGCAAATATAAAGATGTATGTATATTTCTATATATTTATTACTTGCTATTTTTAAAATAAATATTTATTATTCTACTTTATTTAGCTTATATTATATTTACATGCTTTTTTAATCAGAGTTTATTCTCATTTTCAATCAAAAACAATCAATTATTAGTTACATTCTATTTATTATTTAATAATTATTAAATATATTTATACCAAGAAGTATTTATGATTTCTCTAGCTATTCTAATTAATATTTCATAAATTCATGAATTAACTACCCACTATTTTAAATTGAGATTTATTTGATCATCAGTGAATAAAAGCAAATTTAAGTAATTAATTACACACTATTTTTTAATTATTAAATCAATATTTTAATTTCAGTTTTTTTAAAAAAAATTACAATCTTTATTGAATATTTAAGTTTTTTCGAATTCTACTTAATTAAGATCAATTAAAAATTACTCCCTATATTATATTTTAAATTATAAATAGGTCAATTAATCCAAATTATTTTATTTTCATGTATTTTTTTTACTTTCTATTTGATATTACATAATTTTTAGATTTAAACACAACTAATCTACTATTTTCTAGAAATTTTACTGCCTATTTTAATTTTAAAGGAATTTATCAATTCATTTCTGCATATTTTAAATTAACTAACTAACTATCTAATTATTTTTTATTTAACTTGCAAAGTCAATACAATTGATAGATAGATAGTTAGTTAGTTTATTTTATATAATTTTAAGTATTTCGTTACTCACTACAATTTATCAAAGTTTATTCTACCTTTCAATCATAAAAATCAATCTTAAAATTTACTCCCTTTATTTTATAAATTTATTTTGTTAGCTACTTTATTATCCATTTTGACTAATTTTTATTTAGTTTCCAAAAAATTACTGACTATTTTTATTTAAGAAACACATTTTAATATTAATTTATGTTCTTTTTATTTACACTCTATTTTTAAAATAAAAATAAATAAATAAATTCAGCATGCTGTATCACCATCATCTTTCAATCTAAAATCCTTCAAGAATATTAATTAATTACACACTATTTTTAATATGAAAACAAATAAATAAATTCAGCATGCTGCATCACCATCAAATCATCTTTCAATCTATTAATTAATTAC